>MCFH01000041.1:140000-489420 GCA_002104945.1 Piromyces finnis
ATACAGGAACAAGACTTCCAAGCAGCTCATAAACTTGCATTTGATATGTAATTATTAGAATATAGAAAATTAATTATTATAAAATAGAAATAGTTAATAATATATCCTTTTTTAATATAAATTATACAATATATATGAAATAATATAATTCTAAATTTAGTATTGGTAATGAATTAACACCATCATCAAAGTATGATTTTAAATTTAAAGATTATGCTCCATGGGTATTTAGAGCAATTAGAGATATATGTAATATAGATCAGGCAGATTATCTTGTAAATATAAGATATCAGTAAAAATAATTATAATTTTTCAAAAAGTTAAAAAATAAAATAATAATTATTATAATTTAATATAAAAATATATGTAGATGTCATTGACCGGAAAATATGTATTATCAGAATTAGGATCACCTGGTAAAAGCGGAAGTTTTTTTTATTATTCACAAGATTATCGCTTTATAATAAAAACAATTCATCATGTTGAACATAAATTTCTAAGAAAAATCTTGAAACCATATTATGAAGTAAGGAATTTTCAATTGATATTATTGATATTATTGAAAAAATAAATAAATAATTATAAATAAATTCAATATAAATAATTAATCAATAATGTAAATAGCATATTAGAGATAATCCAAATACATTAATTTGTTGGATTTTTGGATTACATAGAGTTAAATTACCTCATGGTAAAAAGATCCATTTTGTTGTTATGCAAAATATATTACCACCAAATAAAGATATTCACGAAAGATTTGATTTAAAAGTATGAACAAACATATTATAAATAAATAAATAAATAAATAAATAGATAGTATATGATATTTTTATTAAATGCAAATATAATTAATTAGGGCTCAACTCAAGGTAGAATTGTTAATGATGATCAAATTAAAGATAAATCAGTAGTTTTAAAAGATTTAAATTGGATAAAGTTGAGAAGAAGAATAAAACTAGGTCCAGAAAAAAGAAAAATATTCATTGAACAAATTGAAAAAGACGCAGACTTATTAGCAAAGTTAAATATAATGGATTATTCATTACTAATTGGTTTTCATAATTTATCAAAGGGGAACCAAGAAAATATTAGAGATAAAACTTTATCAATTTTTGAACCAAATCCTGAATCATTAAGTCAACAATTAGCTAAAGTGAGACAGGGTAGTAAAGCTGTTGTAATGAGAAAAGCAATTGCAGAATCAGATCCAGTTGCTTTAGGTCCTTCAACAACAAAATTACCAGAGGAACTCCCAAAAGAGTAAAAATGAATAAAATTTTAGAATAATATTAAAATTATAATATATAATATATTAAATCAAATAAAAATATAATTATAATTATATTATAAAGGAGAAAAAATTGTATATTTTATCAAGATGATGGTGGATATCAATCTACTGATAATGACAATAATCCATTGAATGATTTATATTTTATAGGAGTTATTGATATTTTCACAAATTACAATTATAAAAAGAAGATTGAACATTTCTTTAAATCAATAAATAATGATAAAGTATAAAAAACAAACAAATATATATATTTAAGACAATATAAAATAAAAAACCAACTCTTAATGCTAATTGAATTTTTTGTTAATATTATTTAAATTAGACTGTGATATCTGCAATCCATCCAAAAAAATATGCCAAAAGATTTGTAGACTTTATAAAATTTGCAACTTATCCTGAAGAAGAATTAAATCTTCCAATGTTTGAACCATATATGAAAATAAGAGAAGCATTTGGTATTCCACAACAAACAAAAGAATCGGTAAATGTATCACCAGTTTCTCAAAAAGAAATACAACCTGTAAATGGATCAACATCTATAAGTGAGTATACAACAAACAAAAAAGAAGAATCAAAAAATATAAATCCAATTATTGAAGAGTCAAAGGATGAATTCAAGAGTACTATTTATAAGGAAAATGAGGAGGAAGAAATTAATACAGAAAATATAAAAGAAAATAAAGATAATGTTTCATCTGAGAATAACAGGAAGAATAGTCAAACTTCAAAAGAATCATCTATAAATGATGGTGATGCAGAATATAAAAGTCAATTTAAAGATTTTATTCCTATATATGCATCTACTGATTTATTTGTATCACCGAAATCTGAATCCCCATTAATAATAGATGAAGAAAAAGAAAATATAACACCTTTACCTCAGGCACACATTCAAAGTAATTTATCATCAAAAAGAGCATCATTAAAAATAAATCCACAGACAGTGGAATAAAAAGTTTTACCATAAAAATTTTACAATAAAAATTGAAAATCAATATAAAATTTTAAGCATCTTTTCAGCTGTTAACATTATAATTATTTAACGTTACAATTAAATATCAAAATTAAATATGTTACATTGTATATTTTTAATTATTTTTTTTTTCAATCATTTTGGAATTAATATAAGCCAAAATAATACCAAATATCTATATTATTATCTGTTATCTATAAAAATTATAAATATTATAAATAAAATTTATAATATCATATATAATAACATACTATTTTTTAATAATAAAATACATAAAAAATTTTATATGTATTATAATAAATTAACAATAAAGTAAATTAAAAAAAAAAAAAAAAAAAAATTATAATTATATAATTAATAGTTTTTAATTAAAAATAAACATCAAAAATTATAATCAAACTTTAATTATTAATTTAATTTCTTTCTTATAATAAATAATACAATTTAAATAAAATTTATAAAAATATAGATAATTTTTTTTTTTTTTATATTTTCTTTTTTCTTTTTAGTTTATGTGTACTAATATTACTGATATTAATAATGAAATACTTATATTAAACATTTTAAATTTTGTAAAATATAAATATAAAAAATAAAAATATCATATTCTTGAAAAATGGAGAGAATAATAAAATTTCTTGCTATAAATATAGCATTACTTTTACTTTCCTTTTTTCTTTTAATTGTATTTCTAAAGTATTATTTAAACATTAGTATAAATTCAATTGGCTTTTTAAGTTTTGGATTTGAATATGTATCAAAGAAAATCAACCCACTTTTAGAATTTATCAAGATTAACAATGTCACTCTTCAATATAAAAGAGTTAAATATAGTAAAAGTAAAGTATTTATATTAAATATAGATGGAGTGAAATTAAAGATATCACCTACATTTGTAGAAAATATATCAAAAAATGAAGAAAGAAACTTTTTAACAAAATTAAGAAGAAAGATAATAGATGGAATCTATACTTATGATATACAAAAGGATTATATAAAAAATTTTGAAGAAAATATTGATGATAATTATGAGCAGAGTAATAATCCATCAGTAAAAATAAATAATCGTAATTTTAATAGTAAAAATAATATTAATAAAGATAATAATTCAAAATATAACAACATTAGCTCTCTTAGTAATAGTCATGGTTATTTAAATGAAAATTATGTAAACGTAAATAAAAAAGGATTTTTGAATAGTAATGAAAATATAAAAATAGAAAAAAAAGAAAATTTAAACATTTCTACAACGACATTGTATACTTCTAAGCAAAAGAAAAATACATCTTTATTTCAAACAATTTTCTATATGTTAGATAATAGATATATTTTTGAAATAATTATTCCATCAATCCTTTCAAAAATAGCAATAAACATAACCGATATAAATGTTGAAGTAAAGTTTCCTGAAGATTCCAAAATTGAATATAAACAGGATTATATATCATTTTTAGCAATCAAAAAAGAATTAAGAACAGAATTAAAAAATAAATATTTTGATTATATATTATTTAAACATTATAATCCCTATAATTTTAAAATAAAATTACTTTTATCAAAATTTTACCTAAAGTTTTATGAAGTCAATTATTCATTTGTTCAAACTTCAGAAGAACAAGAAAAATCATTTTATAATAGTAATAAAGATTCAGTAAAAGACACTTTTAAAAGCATAAACTATAGAAAATACGAAATTTTAAGATCAGATGAAAACAATTCAATTATCATTTCATCTCTTTTTAATTGTGTAAATACTAAAACTAATTGTAATTTTGAATGTAAAGATATAAAATGTGATTCAGATGGTTGGGTTAATTTAATAAGATTATATACTATTCTTAAAAGGATCTTTGAAAATTATTTTGATATGAATATTAATAGAAGCAATAATGATAATGATACTAAAAATAACATCATTAATAAATATAAAAATGTTATTAAAAGAAATAAAAATTTAAGATATATTAAGACAAAAATTCAGAAACACAACCCATTAAGAAAAAGTATTTACTCAAGATCTTTTAAGAATAAGAACTTAAATAAAAATTATACTAGTGAACTCTGCTTTGGTCGCTCAATAGTTGATTCAAATAGCTCTTTGAATAATGATTTTGATAATTCTAATCTTAATAACTTTATGAATAATGAAATAATGCAAATATTGTTCTTTTATTTAGGAAGTTCCAAAATAAACTTTAATTTTCAAATATTAAATTTTCAACTTACTAGTATCTCTCATTTTTGTGGTTATATATATCCAAAAACTTTATTTTCAAATACTAATGAAGTGTATATGTATAATAAAAACCCACAATTTTTAAATGTTTTAACTATAGGCGAAATATCATTTAAAGGAGAAGCATTTAAAAGCAAATCAAAACTTTATAATATTGCTACATCTATTTCAATTAAGAACTTATATTTGGACATAATAGATTATAATATAAATTATATATTACAATTTTTTAATATCAAATCCATATATATTAAACTTGAATCAATTTTCCAATTTTATAAATTTAAGCAACATTTGAGTTATATAAAGAATATTAATTTTGATTTTAATATATCAACAATAAATTTAAGCTTTGATTTTGATTATATATATGGTCTTTATCAACATGTTAACTATATTATTAAAAAATTGGATAATAAATATGAATTCAATCATATTGATGACCCATTATATAATATAAATAAATTAATAGTAGTTAGTAGAGTAACGTCCCATCAAAATATATCATGTAAAAATAATAAATTAGGTAGTTCTTACAATATTAATACCAACATTAAGAAATCAAAAAACAAAATATCATCTGACGATATTATTAAGTTTAGTAGAATATATAATTATAAATACTCAAAGTTAAAGATAAATATTAATTTTAGGATTAAAAACGTTATCTTAAACTACATTATTTTATCAGATAAAATCCAAGATTGTTATTCTGTTAATAATGAAGAAATATCTTTATCTAACGAATGCGTTCTTATTCAAATCGGAATTAAAAGTATTGGTTTAGAGTATAGTAACTCGAAAAAAATAAAATTACAAAGTATATTAAGCTCTTCTACAAATAGTATAAATAATGAAAATAAAATCGATTCAGAAACAAAATTAAATGGTTCTTATAATTTTGATGATAATGATAAATATGTCTTATACGAAGAACAACCAGATCTTCATGAAATTGAATTTGAAGCAAATAATATTTCATTAATAGGTTCCTTTGTGAGTGAAGAAAATGTTATTAATAAGAATTTTATTAGTATTAATGAATTAGTAGAATCTGAAAATAATAGTGGTATAACCTTTGACAAATTTACCACAAAAATAGTTTTTAGTATTTTGTCAATTGACAGAGATGGTACTATTATACAAAAAGATGATAAATTCTTAATTGGAACTTATTTTGGTAATTTGAAATTCAATTTCGGTTCTTCAAAATTATCATCAAATACATTAATAGTTATTGTTGATTTAATACGACTTAAACTTCTTCAACTATCTAAATTACTACCTATTAAAAAGAAGAATAATAATACACTATATAACAGTGATGTATCTTTAAGTAGTTCATCCTGTGATTCGTCATATGGACAATTAAGCAATTACTCAAATTCACAATTAAAGAAAAATAATTTATATTATTCTACACCAGAGTTATATGTTAATAAAAATCAAGCAACAAAAGAAAAATGTTTACAAAATATGATTTCTTCATCTATGTCTGTGAATACAAATAGTTCTAATTATTTAGAAAGTGCATATGAAAGTTTAGATAATTGTAATGAAAAACAAAAAATAGATATTTTTTCATATTATATGTTTATTTTTGATTTGAAAATAAATACAATATCATTTTCTATTTTAAACCCAGAAGATGAATGTGGTTTTCAATCTGATATTAAAAAAATAAATTTCCATTATAATAATAATTGTTACATAATGAATAATAATACTTCCAACAAAAAACTAATAATTAAAACTGATAATAATATTAAAAACCAATTTAGTTTTAACGTTAAAGAAATAGATCTTTATTACCTTGATACAATAAAATATTTAAAGAAAGGAATAGTAATGCATAATTTTTTAAAAATTAATGATATTTTAATAAGTATTGTTGATGTTAATACATCTAATTTATTAATTAATGATAATATAAGTAGTATAAGCAGTTTTTCTAATACAGAAAGTATGGAGTCTGTATCAAAAATAAAGCTTATTAATGATAATGCCTATTTTAATAAAATTAATTTCAACATTAAAAAAATTAGAATGTATTTCTCTTTAAATGTTTTCTTTAGTTTATTATCTACAGGAAATTCTATATTAAAGAAAATTATTAAACCTTTTATGAATTCATTAGAAAGATCTGTGTCTCAAAGTATGGAATATGATATAGACTCGAAAGTTTCAGATAGTATTTTAAATTGCAGTATAGATAACAATTTAGAAAAGAAAGGTTCAGTTAATTCAGTCAACATTTTATCAAAGAATAATATATTGAAAAACATTAAGTTAATAGTGAATAATATGCAGTTAGAATTTGATATGCCAGATAATATAAAACTATTTATTTATTTAAATGAAAATTCTATTAGTTTTGTTAATTCAATAAAATATGATGTGTCAAAAATACTTGTTTTACTCCCATCTCAAATTAATAAGAAATCAAATTTATTAAAAATTAGAGATCTATGCGTTACATATGATCTAAATAATAATTATGCCAAGTATGATGTTAAAAATATAGAAAGAGAGATACCTCCAGTTCTTAACATTTTAGGTGATGTAATTATTATTTCAATTCCATATTTATTTGATTTATCTGATGTTATTGATAGTGTGATTCATATGATGAAAGTTATGAAAAATATATTTTACTCAGTTATATTAAATAAAAAATACGTAAGTACTCCAACAATTATTGAAGTAGATGAAATGATAAAGGCATTAATTTGTTTTAATAAGTTTTCACTTCAATTTATTGAAAATGAATTTGAGTCCAATTTATCAAAAATATTTTTATATGG
The DNA here is from genome assembly GCA_002104945.1 of Piromyces finnis. Taxonomy (NCBI): domain Eukaryota; kingdom Fungi; phylum Neocallimastigomycota; class Neocallimastigomycetes; order Neocallimastigales; family Neocallimastigaceae; genus Piromyces; species Piromyces finnis. The sequence goes on from MCFH01000041.1 coordinate 147,311, forward strand.
CTCAAAAGAACAAAAAGAACGTGTGGCTAGAGAAATTGCATTCGAGAAAAAAATTAATGATTTGAGAAATATCAAAAATAAAGAAATTAAAGCAGGTATTCAAAAACCTCCTATAAATAAGAATACTAACAATAATTACATCAATAATAATATTGAAAGTAGTAAGGCAATAGATCAAAACAACATTGAAAATAACTATAATAATATTAATAATAATAATGATGATAAAGATTATGATAATAGCAATGATAATAATAATAATAACGAGAATGATGATAGTAGCAGTGATAGTGATAGTGATAGTGATAATTGTAACGACAACAACAATAATAGTATTGATAATAGAAACCATAATAAGTTAATTACAAGTAGTAATGAAGATACTGTTTCTAATTATGAAAATAATATAGATGAGAATAATAATAATGAAATTAATAATATTGAAAATAACTCAAAGAATATCAACGACAGTACTATAGTAGAAACTAATACCAATAGTATTATTATGAATAATGCTATTGATAATACAAACATTAATAATAATAATATTAATAATAATAATATAATTAGCAACAACAATAATGATGGTAATAATATTATTAATGATTCACGTTCAAATCAAACTGATGATGCATTTATTAATACAAATACTATGATCCAACAAATTCATAATACAGAAGAAGAAAATTCTATAATTGAAGCCAAAATTCTAAAAGCATCCCAATTGTTAAAGAAAATGAATTCAAATCAATGGATTAATATAGTTAAGCAATATAAAAATAATATTCCATCAAATAAATCATCTTTAATGGGTTCAATAACCTTTAATGATCTAAAAGCTTTAGTAGATAAACCTACATTATTAGGAAAAACATCAGAAGAAACAATTCATATCATTGATGAAAACACTCCAGCTGATAAAATTTATGATACATTAGTACCTATAAAGTTGACTCTTAAAATTGGAAGTGGATCAATGACATTAAGAGATTATCCAGAAAAAATGCTGAATATACCACCTTCTACTGATGGTTCTAACAGACCAAGTGTTGTTTTTAACGTATCTGTATTTATCACAGAACAAGATCCTAATGAAGAATGTAAAAAATGGGTAAATGTAAGATACTTCCACAATAAAAGAATGGAAACAATTTTAAGAACAATTAATCCTACAAAAATGTATTATTATGGTGCAAAATTAGTTATCCAAACAAATGAGAAAGCTGGATTTTCATGGGGATATTCAAATGATCCTGTATTTACTCATATATTACAAACTATTAGTGCTTTTTCGAAAGACAGTTACGATCCTAGTGAAAAATTACCTTGGTGGGATAAAATGAGATTAAATTTCCATGGTAGTCTTGATATTATATTAACTCAAGGATGTAAATTTGATATTCATTTACTTGGTTCTTGTTCTCCTTACTACACGTTAAATGACGACTATTTCGGTAATGATGGTTTAAATATTATATTAGGAAAAGGAGTTAACATAAAACTTGGTAATACCGGTGTTAAGAATGAAGTTTTAAGAATATGTTGTGGTGAGGTTCAATGTATCATTCCAAGAATGAGAAAAGAGCAATATTATGAAAATTACAATTTCAATAATCAAAATCTAATTGATATTATAAATAATGAAACAATAATTAAAATGAGTGGAGATGTTAATCTATCTATTATATGTACTTTTGACCCTATTGTTGATAATTACTTTACAAAAACAAGAAATCATGATGAAATATTTTTAAAATTACCTCAATTTGCAATACCATATCCAAATACATCAGTAATGGAATAAATATTTTTTTTTTAATTTATAAAGTATTATATATATTTTATTTATAAACTAACATCATACATTTAATACTTCAACTATATTAGGTATTTGATTCATTTAGTGGTTTTAGGACAAAAAATATTCATATGAATGTAAATTTATCTTCCCCATCCTATAACTTTTCAGGATTAGATTACCAACATAATTATATTCATTTATCTCTTGATGCTATTAACTATATTATTAATTTCACTGAATTTATGTCTATGGGTGTTTTAGGATTACCAATTGGTGTTGGACCATTGTTTGACAAGAAGAAGGATAAAAAGATTCCAATGGATATTTCAGAACTTAATATTAAACTTAATTTGATGCCATTAATGATAGGCATTTCATCATATATTAATGATGACTGTTACCCTAATGAATTTATGATAGGAATAAGATGTAAAGCTCAAACATTTAATATGGAGTTAAGTATGATATATAAAGATGAAGAAAGTAAAGAATTAGATTTTACCAGTTCAAATGCAATAATTACATCTGTAGAAGGAAAAATATATACACTTGGTAATGCTACGACAGAGGAATCCAAATTATATAGTTATAAAGGAGATGAACAAAATGTAGATGATGATGAACTTTATTGTTGGAGAAATGATTTAGATAAATTTTATATTCATAATAATATCCCAATTAATACAAAATTCTTATTTTATTCTGCCTATGTTTCCTATTTCAAAAGAAATGCTATAGGCGATCCTGAAAAATTGAAAAAAGAATATCAAATTATAGAAAATGGTAATAATTCAAAAGAAACAGATAAAAAATATAAAATTTTTTATTTATCATTATTTAATTATATTTTCATATTAACCATATCTATTTTTTAAATTTTAATTATAATAAAAAAAATTAGATATAAGTAGAGTTCAAATTGATCTTATACAAAAAAGATACTTTGAAATTGAAACCTTAATTAGAAAACTTGTTGAACATCAAAATAATATGGATTTATACACTAATAAGTTTGAACAAGTAAAATTAATTTTTATAAATGTTTTTTTTTATGATATCATTTTTATTATTTAATTAATTATTAATTATTAATATTAATATCAAATTTTGAATAGTCTGTTGATATTGTTGATTTATTAGCAATATTGTATGAAAAGAAAAAAATATTGAAGGAACAAATGGAAAAAGAAGAAAATTCATTCTACTTTAATAATAAATCAATTGATAATTCAACAGAAATGGATACAGGGCTTTTTAATAATATATATATTGTTCATAATATTCAATTTGTATGGAATCAAGCGGTGAGAAATATAATATTTAAGATGGTTTACTTAAATAATAGAATAAATTTATTACATAATAATATGACATATAAATTAGATAAAGAAATGATGAGAATTGCAAATGTTAAACATTCTAACCATAATAGTTGTGAATCCCTTAATGAAAAAATAATAAATACACCGATGTCGTTTAGCGAACAAAAGAAACATGATAGTAGCTTTAATATAATTTCAAACACTAATGGTAGTAATGATGAACTTAAATCTACTGAAAAGTTGAATATTGATGACAATTCAAACATTTCAAATAATTTATTAGATAAATTGATTAAAGAGCAAACGACCCACTTTATTGTTACTGAACATTATAATCATAATATAGAAGATGAAGATACAATTGAATTTCCAGAAATTCAATCGAAATCGGATACCTATATATCATCACGTAATGAAAGTTCACCAGATTATATTTCACCTTATGAAAAAACAATTAATAGTACCCTTATTAATTTCATTAATCCAGAAGTTTGTTTCGAAGTTGGTGTTGATTATATAGAAAAAGATAAAGAACTTGGCTTGATTTTATTAGTAGCTAAATCAGCTCAATATAGAAGTATTTCTATTACGGATCTTGATGTGGAAGATTGTAATAATGTAAAGGATGAAGAAATAATTAAGCAAAGATCACATGTAGCTATCCAAGATGCTCAGTTGAATACAGCTCATAGATCTAAAAGAAATAAATTCCCATTAACCCTAGTTTTAAATACAAGTGATGGTAAGTTACAATGGCCATTATGGGTACCTCTTGAATGTATTTTTGATCCATCATCTCATTGTGGTATAATGGAACATGTTGCTGATAGCTTTAATGGTAATTGGCTATCAGATTCATATAATCCAAGTTATGTTAAACCATTAGAACGACTTGCAAATAATAAAAACAAGAAGAAAAAGAATAGTAATGTAAGTCATGATGATGACAAATCTAATGGAGTCAATAATAATGTTTCAGAGTCAGAAGACAAAAAGAATGCTAATGGAACCTTAAAGCTAAATACTAAGATGATTTATGCTGATAATGATAATGAAATCAATACCAATATTATTGCAATTAAAGAATGTAATTTATGTGCTACTTCATTACAGTATTGCACAATATATAGTGTTATATTTGATCTTTTCTCGTATACCGAACCAGGGGACTTAAAAACAGAAGATAGTGTTCAAAAATTAGTATTTAGAATAGAGCAACTTGATGATCTAAATGCTATATTAGAAAATATATATATTTTAAAGAATAATATACGTACATTAAAACAATCAATAGTTCAGTTAGAATGGAACGATTTATTTAATAATGAAATTGAAAATTTATCAGCTGAAGATTCTCGGTCTAAATATTTGCAATTACAAAATCATCTTTATCAAACACAAGATGATCTTTTATATGTTGTAATGGCATTAAAGAAAATTAATAAGCAGCGTAATTCTTCTAAAAAAGATTCTACAAAAATAAAATCAAAATTCATCTATATGAGTAAAGATTTAACATATAATATGTTATTAGATAATATGGTACCATATTGTGAATGCATTTTTAAGGATCTTAAATTCCAAATTGATACTCTTGATGATAAAACTAGTATTAATACAGTGGAGCTAAGAAAAATTATTGTTCACAATCTCTTAGAAAAAGATAATGTATATATGAAAGCTTTAGGACCATACCTTCCACACCAAAGAGAATTAGTAGAAAATACAAAAGAAAAAATGTTCAGACTTTATTATCGTGAAAATCCAGCTATTGGTGGAATTCCAATTATTGATCATTTTGAAATAAACCTTATTCCTATTCTCGTTCAAATAACCAATAAACTTGTTAATCATTTATTATGGTACATCTTCCCTGATAAGTACAAACATCATTCATCTTTTTCTTTGACTAATCTCTATGATAATATTGATCAAGAAAAACTTGATTGTTCAGATATAGATTCTATTATATATTATTCGTATCAACAAATGCTTAAAGCAGAAAGTAATACATCAAATAGTAAAAGTAAAAAGAAATCAGGAAAAGCAAGTACAAATGAAAATGAATATGATCTCACGTTATCAGATAATGAAATTTCTAAAGAAAACGGTAGTGGTAATCTAAGTGATGACGAATTAAGAGAATGGAAATATAATGAAAATTCTGATGATGATATTCTTTTTGACCAAAATGATCTAGCCAATTCTAAAGAATCAGGAAAGAATAAAAAGTATGGAAGTTCTAATGCTCTGTCCACAATAGCAAATTCAGGTAATAGTAGAAAGGGTGAAGATAAAATTGAATATAATGTTAATCAAATGCAAGATCGTGCTTCTCAGAACAAAACATTTGTATATATTAAAATCCCTGGAGCACATCATTGTATTAGTTATAAAGGTCCTAAAAATAAAAATATATCAGATATCTTCCAATTTACATTCAAGTTCCCAACATTAGAATATCGTAATAAGACTTGGTCATGGTATGAATTTTTAATGGCTGTTAAAAAAGATCTTACAAAGACAGTGTTGAATCATGTTGCATCATTAATGAAAGAAAAAATCTTCAAACGCAAATTGAATGAAAAAGATTCCAATAAAATGTTTGGTATGCTTGATGAACAAATTATGATTAAATTTAAAAAGTATTATAAAAATAAAAGTAGTAATAATTCTAGTACTAGTACCAACAGCATGATCACCAATAATCCAATGTATATAACCAATAATAATTCCATATTATCAGAAAGTAACTGTGATGATATAAACTTTATACCAGAAGGTAATGAAGAAGACTTAGATATAGAATATGTTAAAGAACTCCAAAACGAATTATACAATGACACTGAGGGACATGACAGTGATATAAATATGAATACTAATATCTCAAAAGAACTATTTATTGATGAATCAGCAAATTCATCATCATCAACCCCAACTCTTATAACAAATAATAAAACTAAATCAAGTCAAACTAAAGGTAAAGTAACAAATAAATTAGTTAAGAGTACATTAACAAGAGAACAATCAAATGATTTTATTGAGGTTAATTTCCCTGTACCAATACGTGAAGGAAATACTCGTAATGAATTTGGAAATAATAACAGCAATACTATGTACAATAGTATTCAATCTATTAATAGTTATTCTACCATGTTAAATGATTATAATGAATATATGTTTATTAAGAGAAGAATGCTCTTTGGAAAATATATGGATGATAAGCAGAACTAAAACAACAAATATAAATATAATAATAAAATATAAAATAGATGCTATATCAACTATTATATTTTATTATAAATGATAATTGTAATTAATATATTCATATTAGTTTTTTAAAAAAATTTTTTTTTCCAATATACTTGCTTAATTTTTGTTTTTCATATATATTATACATATACATTTGCAAATAATATTACATTTTTGCATTATAAATTAATAAAGAAAAACTAATATTTAGTAATTAAAGTTATTATTAATGAGTTTTTTTAAGTCCTTATATATCATTTTAAACTTTAAATTAACAAATTATCAGCAACATGATAAATATCCTTAATTTCAAGATGTTGAAATTATGAAATCTTATTAAATATTAAAAACTTTATTATATATATACCAAAAAAGTATAATGGATCATTATATCGTTTTTCAAAAGATTTTTATGTTTTTTTCTTAGTAATTCGTTAATTTATAAATTAAAATATGCACTGTTATTACATACATGCATAATAGAAGTAATTACCAATTCAAAAAGCGTTTATAATTATAATTATTAAGGTTACTGATTAAACCTATAATCGTATTTATATTAAAATAATTATTATTAGTGGAATTAGGAGAGAACCTAAACAATAATCAACAAAATAATAACTTTAATGATAAAGTAAATATCAATGACAATTTTAATAACAATAAACAATACAATTTATATATATTATCTTTATCTATTATCTATTTATATTTTTATTTTGTATTAATAAAAATATATAAATTATATTTATTAGATTTTATAATATCAGAAAAAAAATCTAAGATTGTTTAGGTAACTTTTATATAAATTAAAAGAATTATTAATATTTTGAAATAATATTGAACAATCTATTTGTTTATATTATTATAATAAAAATATTTATAGTAATTTTTATTAATTAATAATCTAAAAACCATTTAATATTTTGTTTATCTCATCCATATGTTTCTATAAAATAACTTTGGATAGTTGAAATAATATTTTATCACATCTCTTTTACATCTTTGTACATATTTAATATATTTTTGTACATTATACTCATTAGATTTTCTTCTTCTTCTTATTATTATTATTATATACATAATAATAATAAATAAAGTTTTATTTGGTTGTACAAGCTTTTTAAAATTTAAAAATTTCCTTTTTTTTAATTTATAATAGAAATTCTATTATATTTAATTTATATTTTATACCATATTAGTAAAAGTTCTTAAGAGGCACAAAAATAATTAAAAAATAAGATAAATTAAATATTTTAATATAAAAAAGTATTTAATTAAATTTAAAATAAGGATTATTTAATTTAAATTAATAATATTTTATGCTTTACATAGTGATATTTAAAAAAAAAAAAAAAACCATCTTAAATATTATTGGTTGTATGAATTAAAAAATTTATATATAAAAATAGTATAATTAAAAAAAAAATTACCTTTATTAAACTATATAAATAGTTATAACAACATTATTATATTTTGAAAATAATATATAATACTCTTTTTATAATAAAAGTATAGTGTATAATAAATAGAATACAAATTAAATGATTCTGTTGGGAAGATTTATATTGATTAGTTCTTTTTTATGTAAATTAATTTACCAAACCAACCCACAATTATTAATGATTATTGAGAAATAGGAACATTATATTATCATTAATATTGAAAATGTTAGCTATAATTTTTAATGCTTGTTCCAAATATTTTTATTTTATTAATTATTATATATTTATTAATATAATGATATTTTTATATGTAATTTAATTTTTAAATTACGGTATTTATTGAATTTGAATTATGATTTTATACATGATTAAATTAAATAATTTTCGGGATGCCTATAAAACCTAACTTGTAAAAAAAAATAACACAAATTAAATAATAGATTATTATTAAAAAACATTTTTTTAATAATATATTATTTAATTTGAGTTTAATTATGAACAAACAACAACCATTCTTTATGGATTATATTAAATCAATGATTATAATTATGAAGTTGACATATATTAATTATAATAAAACAAAAATATTGGTTGGTAAAAAATCCTGACCAACAATAATTTGATTATTACAAAATCACAAAATAAGTGACACAAATAAAAAACATGTTTTTTCCCTACAGTTATTAATACAAAACTAGAGATCCAATTATTATTTATTTTTTTTATCCTCTACTTTGAAAATTATTAGTCATAGAGAAAAAGAATTGGTGTAATATCTTATATTATTCATCCTTTTTTTTTTTTTTTTAAAAAATTCAGGTTATTTTTTTTTTGGATTTAATTTATTATATAAATATTCTAAATATGCTAAATTCCGTGATTCTGTGATTCCATAGTAAATCATTTATAATGACAATCATTTTAGTCATATGAACTTTTTAAATATTAATTATGGGAATTTATTATTATTCTTATTTTCTATTGACATTTCTTTTTTTTTTAAGTAGTAAAACATTTTATATATATGAGTGTGTATTGGGTATATATATCTTTACTTTTACTAAGAGTATGCTAAGACATATTGACTTTTTTTAAAAAAAAAAGTTACTTTTGTATATTTTAACATAAATTTTTATAAAAAAACTATATTTTCAATTATAATATTTAATAAATTAATTGTAATATTTAATTCATTATAGTTTATTCTAAATATTATAATATATTAATACTATAATACAATATATTATATTCATAATACTATTGTAATTTTGATATAATAAAATATATAAAAGTAAATATATTTTATATTATATTATAAATTAAATTTTTATATATTTTTAATATATAGGAAATGAAGTATCAGTCATCTTATGATAATTTTTTATATATTTTTTTAATTCAGAGAAAAATATATGTATTAGTGTAATATAATATATATTAATAATTGAATAGATGATTTATTATATTTTTAGTGAATAATTATAAATATATTAATTATATATTGTATTATATATATTATATTAATATTTTATTAACATATAATATTTAATATATAATATACAACCAAATATTTTAAATATTATATTTTTATTATTTATATATATTATATATATATTATAAAAATTTTTATTATTTTGGATGTATTATGTATTATTAAATATTATTATGATTATAAAATATTAATTATTATTTCATTATATATATACATATATATTTTTTTTAAAAAAAATATAAACCATTTTAATTTAATATATTAAAAGTATAAATGAAGAAGGTATAATATTTTTATTTTTATCTTTTTTTTTAATGAATTTAGAAAGAATAAAAAGGTTTTATGTAAAATAGTTTAAATTTTTTTTTCTTTTTTTAAAAAAATAAGGATAAATGTTAAAGAAAAGACAAAAATTATTAAATAATATAAAATATAATAAATATAAATCATTAATTAATTCATATAATATATATTTAGAAAGTTATTAAGAATATTAATAAAATAAAATAATTACGATTAAATTTTGCAATCCATAATTATAAAATTCAAAATTATAAAATAAAAAAAGACTGAAAGAATTAAAATTCTAATTATTTTTGACACTTCCTCATTTTTACATATACATTTTAAATATTTTATTAAAGTATTATATTCAATTCAATACAATTTTTATTGAAAAGATATCTCTTTATTAGTAACACTTTAAAATCGTTTTTAAAGTTTTTTTTTTTTTTCCCGTAGTTCAAATAAATCAATACTAAGTAAAAGGGAAAAATAATGTTTTATTTTAAAGAAATATAATTGTGATATTTTTTAAAATAATATTCTAATAAAGATATTAATATTAAATACAATTTAATAGAAATTAAATAAAAATAAAATCTAACATTATTGTTTATTAATTAAAATTAATATTTAATAATATTTTTTATCTTTTTTCTTCTTCTTTTTTTTATATTGCCTCGAAACTACAAATTTACATAAAAAAAAAGAAACCAAAGAAACCTAAATTAAAAATAAAAAGAAAGAAAAAAAAAATAATTTAATATAACGATAAGCAACAGTAAATATTAAAGAAAGAGAAATAAATGAAATTTATTTTATAATTAACATATTTATAATGTTAATCTATGTTTGTATAAGAAAGAGAAATTAAAAGTTTTATTATTAAAAATAATTTTTTATTACAGTATTAAAGTAATAAAAAAAATTTAATATTGTATATATATAATATATATGAATAACAAGACAAAACTATAATAATAAAAGTTTAAATTTATTAATAAAATCAAACAACCAACCAAACAAAAAAACTATTTTATATCATAATTCAACATTTTTAAATAATTCCTAATAAATTATTAAGAAACTTTAATTTTTTAAAATAAAGAAATATGGTAAAAGTACATTTTAACGAAAAAATTGAAATTGTTGAAACTTATGATGCTGGCGATTACGATAGAACTAGTGTTCCAATTACGGAGTTAAATGAAACGGAATTTAATGAAATGGAATGCTATCGTTTGGAAATGAAAAAGCAGACAATTGAAGAATATCAAAAACGTTGGAGAAATCGTAATTCAACTTCATCTCTTGATAGTAATTATAGTAATAGTGAAAATGAAAATATATCCCCAGAATTAAAAAGTTGCTTAATTCGTAAAAATTCTGATGATTCTAATAAATTAAATGTTTCAATAAAAAATGCTACTGTTCCAATTCCAATGTTCTCTTCCTTAGAAGAAGAATCAACATATTTCCGTGAAGGTCAACCGCAACCAAATATTATATTAAATACACCACATTCTTCAGATTATAATTCAGATGAGTTTCGTCAAACTAAAAATAATATTGAACTTAGTAGTAGTTTAGAAAGTAATGATAATGAAAATAAAATTCATATATTTTCTGAATCAGAACAAGAAAATAATGAAAAAGATGAAATAATTAAGCATGAAAATTGTAAAAATAATACTATTATTTCACCGTTATCATTTGGTAGTGCTGATGGCCCAACAAGTGATGTTGATGCTGATATTGAAGAAAGTGAGGATGATAGCAATAGCTTTATAAGAGTTTTTGAAGATTCATTTGAAGTCAAGAATAATAAGGATGATGATGAAAGCGATTATATTAAGGATATGTCATTTACTGAAGGTGAAAATTCTATTTCATTATCGCATCATATAATATCTGATGATATTCCAACAACATCATTCCATTCTTCAAATCACTGTTTATTTACTGATTCATTATTTAATACTTCTCCTATTTTATCTGAACCAGTAATAGACACTAAAAGTGTTAATAATCTACAGGTACAAGATGTAGAAGTAGAAAGAAATGAAAAAGAGAAAAAAGATAAATTTTCAATTCAAGAGAAATTTGAAGACTTTAAAGAATCCGAGGAAAAAGAAATTATAGAAGAAGATGATGATATTGATGACGATGAAATTGATAAACATCCACATTCTGATACTTATATTAATTATGGAGGTACTCAGCATATAAATATAAAACCTAGAAGACAAAATATATATGATGAATATAATGGAGTAAGTTCATGTCCATTTGGAAAACCAATTTCATTTTTAGATGATTTACCGGAAACTTTCCAGACTCCATTATCTTCTTCATTACCTTCCACTAAACCTGAAACATCTAATCGTAGTTCATCAACACCAAATCTTTTTGGTTCACCATTTTCCCCTGTATTAAAATCACCCTATGTTACTTCATCCTCATATTCTAGTCGCATCAATCATTCAAATAATTCACCAAATTATAATAATGGAAATAATAATACTAACGATGGTCGTTATCTCGTAAGTAAACGTAATTATCTATCTATTAGTAGTAATCGTGATTCAAAACCAAAATCATTTTCAACATCTTCACAACATCGTCTTAGCCATTTTACCACCTCAAAATGGGAAGGAATTGGTAGTCGTAGTAATAAATCTAATAATAATAATAGTAATAGTAATAATAATAATATCACAAATAATACTTCCAACTCTAATAAATATTATCCTAGACCAGCTACTAAGCTTGTGTCTAATTCACCATTTTCATCGTCTTGGATATATGATGCTAGTTTTTAATTGTAATAATTTTTTTTTAAATTAATATAAAATACATTACGACAAAAAATATAAAACCAAAAACTACACACACACATAAAGCAGCTTATCACAAAAATTAATTAAAAAAAATAATTCATTAACATTTAAAAAGTAAAATATGATGCAATACTATATTAAGTTTGCAAAAATGTGATCTATTAATATTTATTTTTACATATATAAAAGGTAATAAATAAATTATAAAGCTTTCACTGATATTAATTTTTCACTGATATTAATTTTTTTTATTTTTAATCTTTAATGATAATATTATTTATAGAAATTGATGGAGCAAGCTAAAATTGTTATTAATTATTTTTGAAAATTGGATATATGAAATAGAAAAATTAATATAACGCTATGAAGAAATAAAATATATTCAAACCTCATATTCTTCATGTTTTTCATCTTATTTAAATTTTAGAGTAAATAATACGGATAATAATTAAAGTAAAATTACCAACTAATTAATTCTTCCATTATAAAACTCAACTATATCATATCATATTCTAACCTTATTTTAGTTAAATACCATTCGCAATTAGAGTACATTAATAATGCTTTCTAAAACAATCACAATTAATCTTATTTATTTATCTTTTATATTGCTATTTAATTTATTTAACATATATTCTACGTAATTTTTTAATTATTATCAGTATTTTTGAAAAAAAAAAAAAGAGTAAAAATTGTAAAATCTAAGATAATCAGATGAATCACTAGAAAAGTATATGAATGCTGTCTTTAAGATTACTCTATGTAAATTTATATCCATTTACATCAAATAGATTACATTAAAATTAAGCATCAGAAGATTAATTTATCCATCAATTTCTTTATATGTATATGAAAAAAAAAAAAAAGAGAGAAACAAGATTGAGAACAATAAAATAATCTAGAAATAATAACATTAAATAATACATATTAACTCAACCAAATAGAAATAGATAGATACTTTTCATTTTAATCTTTTTAATACGCTATATATATATCTTTAAAGAAGAATTTTATTTAACACGATAAAGGAAATATATAGAATTCAAAATAAAGAAATTTGGAAAAGGTAAAAAATTTTTTATGACTAATTATGGAAAAATTACATATAAAATACGCACAATAAAATTTTCTATTTCCAACACTAGTAATAAAAAAACGAAATCAGATATTTATACCTTTTTCAAAACCTTATTTTATCAAGGAACAAAAAATTCTATATTTAAATATATATATATATTTATATTTTAACATCGTTTAATAATTTAACAATTTTAATCTAAAAACATAATTCTTTTCTTTATATATATTTTTTTCTCTATTAACATATTATTATTTTGATAAGTATAAATTAAAATATAATAAGTTAAAAGAGAAAAAAAAAGTCTTTATATATTTAATTAGTATATATATTATCAATTTTATTTATAACTATATATGTACTTGTTAAATATATTTTTAATGAAATATAACAACCAAATTTTAGTAAAAACGAAAACAAAAGGAAAAAAAAAATTGTAAACATTCAAAATAATGAAAAGAGAATTATTCAACAGAAAACAAAAGAAATTTATTGAAAAAAAATAAATTAAAGAGCAAATAAAATCAAATATTAATAAATATTATAAAGTAAATTTTTATGAAAGAAAACTTATCAATAAATTTAAAGAATGTATAGACAGGATTCAAATAAAACAAAACTTAATAGTATAAGAAAAGAAGAAAAGTTGAGCGTTAAAAAGCAAATCAGAAATAATATTACTAAATCTTTTTAAAGATTAGAATTTAGAAAAAGAATTTTAAAAAGAAAATATTTTATTATATAATTATCGTTTCAAAAAAAAAAAAAAAATAACGATAATAATAAAAGAGTTTAGTTTCTCTTTAATAAAAATTTAAAAATAGAAATGAAACTCTTTTATTATACGTATTCTTAATCCCATTTAATCAATTTTTTTGTACATAGTTTGATAATTATTAGTATTTCAAAAAAAAAAAAAAAAAAAAAAAAAATCTTTTTTTTCTTTATTTTTTAAATATTCATCCTTTTTAAATTCCAGTTTAGTAATATCAATAATTTATATACAATATTAAATGCCTATATATTTTTTTTTTTTTAAGAGAAAACTGAATTACTTTTTAATTTATTTATATATTTATTAATTATTTATTTTATGAACATACCCATTTTCTTTCTTTTTCTTTTTTCTTTCCTTTTTTTTTTTTTTAAAAAAAAAAAAAAGTAATATTGTACATTAATACAATATTAAGAAAAAAAAAAAAAAAAGTCTTTTGTAAATATATTAAATAATTAAATTATAACTTTTCATTATATTTGAAGGTATAATTTTTTAATATAAAAAATAAAATAAAAAAAAAAAAAAAAAGATAAAATAATAAAAAGGTAAAAATGGCTAATAATGGTGATTTTGTATATTATTGCTATATTTTAAAAGTTATAGTGGATTAACATAAAATATAATTACGAAAGTATATTTTGTTATTATTATTAATATTATTATTATTATTATTAATTTAATGTATTCAATTCTTTTCATTTATTTACTTGATTTAAATTTTAATGAATATAGAAAATAAATAACTATATAATATACTTAGTATAATCTTTTTTTTTTTTTTTTAATAATATTCTACAAATTGTTATAAATAACAATTTGTAGAATAATAAATCATCTAATTCCTTATATATTACCATAACATAAAAATATATTAAATTTAAAAGTTTTTTACTTTTTTTTTTTAATATGGAAAGTTTAATGTTATTGGTGGTACAGAGAGAATTGGAGATGTTTTTACCTAATAAATATAAAAAATCCGACTATATATAAAAATATTTAATTAATAAATAATTAAAGAATCTAACATGATAGAATATAAATAATATAAATAAAATAAATCATTGATACAAGAGCTTCATCATATATAATATATAATTAATTAATCCTATATTCTTAATGTCTTATAATTTTTATTATATAACTCTTACTTCTGCATAATAAAAATAGTTAGAATCTCTTTGACACATAGTTATTATCATACATAAATTATTACATTACATTGTTAACTAATTAATAATGCTTTTTTTTTTTTTAAACATTTATATATATTTTAGGCTTATATTTCTTTATTTATCCTATTATATATATTTAATGTGATATAATAACATGATAATCATGTGTTTTTATTTTTTAATTATATAGTCCGATAAATGGTAAATATTTCTGCTATTAGATTTATTTTTTCTTTTTTTATAGTAGATGTTGTTTATTGAAGAAATCATTGATGATAAAAAAAACCTTTTTATGAGTCTTTGCTTTTTATTTTAATTTTATATTTATAAATTTAATAATAATAAAAAAAAATTTTATATGTAGAGTGAATAATTTTTAAACTATTTATTCAAAGAAATATTTAATTTTTAATTTTATTTTTAGTTTATTTACTTTTACCACATTTTTATTTATTATATTTTTTTTTTTTAATTTTTATAAATTTTATAGATTTAATTATGATTTAATATTTTTAAATATATTATTAATATATTATAAACAATTAATAATTATTATATAAATTATTAAAATTAATTAATAACTAACACACTAAATAAATAAATAAATAAATAAATAAGTAAATAAGTAAATAGATAAACAATCCTTTAATAAAGTTTTTATTAACCTTAAAAGAACTCTTTTTTTTTTTTTCTTTCAATAAAAAAAAAAAAGTAAATCTCTAAATTAACAAACAAAATAATAATAGTTGGATAAATAATAAAATATTATTATTGAAATTTATATTAAAATTTTAAAAAAACTTTATTAAAATAACATTTTATTAATTATCTTAAACTAATTAAAAATATATCTCATTAAAGGTAGATAAATTCAATACTTAAATGAATAAAAGGATAAAAAAAAAGATTAATATTTTAAATATAATAATAATTTCAATTATAAATACTAATTACTATATTTCTATTTACTTTTGTTTATTTTATGTTTTAAATTTACGTAATATCTCTATTTTATAAATAATAACAAACATACATATTTTTTTTGAAAACCAATTAAATTGCATTTACATCAAAACAAAAAAATAAACAATTATCTTTTTAAATTAATATTTTAATAAAAAATCTCATTTACATTTTTGAAAATCTATTCAATTAATATGTCTTTGAATACATATATTTTCAATTTATTTAATACAACTCATTTGAAAATTGAAATAAAAATTAATATTTATTATTATTTTTATTTGTAAATATTAAAAAAAAAAAAAAAGAATGTCTGACAATAAAGAAAAGCCTGCTACACCAAAAAAAGACTTTACTATTTACATAAATGAAAAAGGAGAACAATTTAAAACTACTGAAAGAGTTATTAAAGGTAATATAACAATATAATGAGAATAAGAAATTTGATATTTTAAAGAGAAATAGTTTCTCTTTTAAAATATGTAAAGAATAATAATAATAGAAACACCTGATTATATGGTGTAATAATCTTTTGGTAGTATTATATGAAAGAAATTCATTTAAAGAATGAAATGTAAATGATTTTAAAAATTTATTTTTTAATTTATTAAATTTCACTTTTTAAATTTCAATTAAATATAATATCTTATATAATATAATAAAATAAATATTAAACATTAAATATTAATATAATATATACATTAAAGATGTTCCACCACCAAATGTAAATATTCCAACTGATGAAGAATTTTGGTCAAAGGAAGATCCAACAAAACCTGATTTAGAACATTTAAAAAATCATTTTATTCATGAAGGTAGAATTAAAGAAGAGCATGCATTAGCTATTATTGAAAAAGCTACTGAAATTTTCAAACAAGAAGATACCTTGTTAGAAGTTGATGCACCAATTACAGGTAAAAATTTTCTTTAAAGTATAATATATCTTTCAACACTATTTTTAATTAATATATCTTTTATTTATTTGTTTATTATCTATTTATTTATTTTTTTTTTAAACAAAAACAAAAAAAAAGTTTGTGGTGATATTCATGGTCAATATTTTGATTTAATGAAATTATTTGAAATTGGGGGTAAGCCATCAGAAACTCGTTATTTATTCTTAGGAGATTATGTTGATAGAGGTTATTACTCAATTGAGGTAAAAATTGAAATATTATATAAACATAATGCCTTTTTGTAATAGAATTCTGTTAATTATCATAATTGTATTCATTTTTTATTATATTATTATTTTTTATATGATAAATCCCATTTATATTTATATATCAATTATCAATTATAAAAATTATTAATCAATTATTTATATTAAATTAAAAAAAAGTGTGTATTATATTTATGGTCATTAAAAATTTGGTATCCAAATTCCATCTTTTTACTTCGTGGTAATCATGAATGTCGTCATTTAACTGAATACTTTACTTTCAAATTAGAATGTAATTATTAACATACTTTTTGCTATATAAAATATCAGTTATTTGGAATATAATTTTTAAAAATAAAATCTCTAATTATATTTCTGTTATTATAAATCTAGGTCTTCACAAATATTCTGAAAATATTTATGAAGCTTGTCTTAGCTCCTTCTGTTGTTTACCACTTGCTGCCTTAATGAACAAACAGTTCTTATGTATTCATGGTGGTATTTCTCCAGAACTTGAAACTTTAGATGATTTAAGACAAGTATGTTTTATTTTTGAATTTATTATAATTATTGATCAATAAGATCGATATCTTAATTTTGTAAAATTATCATATCATACATAGCATTAAAACAAAAACATTGTTTTTTTTTTTTATTTATTATTATTTTATTCCCATATATATAATATATATAATATTTTATAAATAAAGATTGATCGTTTCCAAGAAACCCCAACTCACGGTCTTATGTGTGATATTTTATGGTCTGATCCATTAGCTGATACTGATTTAGAAAATCCACAGGAATATTTCGTACATAATAATATGAGAGGTTGTTCATACTTTTATAGGTAGATATTTTTTAAGTAAATTAAAAAAAAAACATATAGTTATATAATTTATTATTCTATTTGTTATACTATTAAAGCAAAAGTTAAAGATTGAAAATTATTAAGATGAATAAATGTTAATATACCATTATATATTTTATTGTTGCTATTTATATTATTAATAAATAGTAATAAGGCTGCCTCTACTTTCTTAAATAGAAATGAGCTTTTATCTATCATAAGAGCTCATGAAGCTCAAGATTCAGGGTATACCATTGATTTTTTTTTATTTTATTTTATTTTTATATTATTTTTAATTTTTTTAAAAAAAATGTTTTACTGACTATATATATATATATATATATCTAATTCCATTATTTGTTTTATATTATTTATCAATAGTTTCAGTATGCCACATAGTACTAAAACAACAAAGTTCCCACCAGTTATTACTATTTTCTCTGCTCCAAACTATTTAGATATTTATAATAATAAAGGTTTTTCCTTCTTATATTATTTTATTAATATTATTTAAATTGTTTTAATTCATAAATATCTAATCAAAATATATATATATATTTTAAAAAAAAAAAAAAACAACCCTCAATTAACTAAAAGCTGCTGTATTAAAATATGAAAATAATGTTATGAATATTAGACAATTCAATTCTTCAGCTCATCCATATTGGTTACCTAACTTTATGGATGTCTTTTCATGGTCTTTACCATTTGTTGGTGAAAAAAGTAATTATATATATTGCTTAAAAATATTTTAATATAAAACTGTAATTAATGTTTCTAAATAAACTTTAAATGTTATTGTTAATTATTATTTATAGTTACTGATATGCTTGTTGCTTTATTAAACATTTGTGATGAAGAAGAACTTAAGGAACAAGCTTCCGATTCTCCATTAAATGGTCAAGCCTTAACCGATGGTAATATAGTAATTTTTATGTATAAAATATTATTTTTAAAAATAAATATTGTTAAACAATTATTAAATATAATTTAATGTTTTTAAATATATAAATATAATAATGATGCTAATGAACTTAACATATGTTATTAATAAATAATATTTTAATTATAAATCAGAGGAAAAAGAAGCAAAGAGAAATATTATCAGAAGAAAGATCTTGGCTGTTGGAAAGATTTCTCGTGTATTCTCTGTATTACGGTAAAAAATCTTTATTCATAAAAATAAAATTACTATATATTTAAAGGGTAAGAATCAATAACCTAATTTTAATAAAAATTTTGTCAAATTTCATATTTATACAAATATATATAATAGTGAGGAAAGTGAAAGTATTATGGAATTAAAGAACTTAATGGGTACAGAAACATTACCAGTTGGTTCATTAGCATTGGGTGCTGAAGGTATTAAAAAGGCAATCTCATCATTTGATGAAGCTAAGAAAGCTGATGAAGAAAATGAAAGAATGCCACCAATTACTGCTGATGGTGAAATTAAAAGACATTCCTCAATTCCAAAAATGTCAGCTGCTGCTCAAAACTTATTTAAGACATTATAAAATGAATAATATTTTTTTTTTAAAATAAATAAATAAATAATAATAATAATAAAATAATAATAATAATTTAAATCTTAATTTTAGAAACTCAGGTTCATCCTACTAATTTAAAATGTTTTAATAAAAATTTATTAATATTTTTAATTTTTCAATAAATAAACTAAAAACAACAAAATGAAACAAAACAAAACAATCAAATCAAATTAAAAACAGAAAAAAAAAAAAAAAAAATCAAATAATTAAAAACAATAACATAATAGTTATATATATAAACCATGTTTATTAAAATAAATAAACAAACAAATAAATAAATAAAAATAAAAATAAAAATAAAAATATAAATATAAATATAAATATAAATAATAATAATAATAATAATAATAATAATAATAATAATAATAATAATAATAATAAAACAAAATTTTAAGTAATTAGTTTTTTATTTTTTGTAATATTATTAAAAATTTAAATTCTTCATAGTTTAAAAAAAAATAATATTAATTATATATGTAATAAATATTTTATCAAATTTTATTTTATTTTATTTTATTTGTAACTATTATTTATTTATATTTATTTTTATTTTTTTTTTTTTTTTTTTTTTTTTTTACTCTGTTTTTATAATGTTAAAATGATAAAAAGAAATGTTCATAGACATTAATAATTTATATATTATTATTAATCATAATAATTTTTCAATTATACATATATTAATATATATATAGTATATAATATTTGCAATTAGTTAAGTAGTTTTTGACATAAACATTTAATACGTTCGATAATGTATTCTTGCTTATTTATTAAAGCTTCATCGTTTGATTTATAATAAATTTCAACCAATTTAATTAAGTCATTTTCTAATTCCTTTTTCTCAATATCAGATTTTTGTATAACTAAAACCTTATCAAAATCTATTTTTTTTTTTATATTATTTTAATTAAAAAAATTAATATGATAAAAATAATTATTAACTTTTTTTTAAATATATTATTATTACGTGTAATAATAATATATTATTTAATTTATGTTTTAATTATTAATTATATCTATAAAAAAAAATATACCTGTATTGTTTTCATAATGTTCTTTAAGAATAAAAGTCTTGAATTCTTCATATATAAAATCTAAATTTTTATAAAAATTTAATGCTATTCCATGGAAACATTCTTTTTTCAAACTCTAATTATTTTAATATGATATAATATTTTATAATAAACATTAATTAAATAATAATAATAATAATAATAATAATAATAATAATAAATTTGTTTATTATTCTATATAAAATTATGAATATTATTAATATTTACCTTTAAATCTCTTACACATTGAGACTTTAGACTTTGATTAACTTCTATAGCACAAATTGCTTTATTACTTAAATATCTTAAATATATTTCTTTACCATCTTTTAATATATCGGATTGTTTAACAAATAGTTTTTTTTGGAAATCAAGAACATCATTAACAAAGAACTATTTTATATATTTTAAAAAATTCATGTTAAAATTAAATATTTTAATAATTTAGAAGAAAAATAAATGTTATTTTTTTTCAATTCTCAATCTAATATTGATAAAAAAAAAAGGATTTTTCATTTCTTTTTTTTTTTTTTTAATAGGCACTAATATATAATAATAAATTACCAAAATTTCTATTTGACATTCTTTGATAAGTTCTTTACAAAATTCAATTAATGGTCTTTTGGAACGAAGTAAATATGGTAAACCATGTTCATATATATCTTTAATTGTTAAATCAACATATTTTAATTCAACATCATAATGTTTGGATAAATTATTAGAAACAAATAATGGATCATATAAATGATTAAAGCTAACCGATAAACGTTGTTGAGGGCTGTATCTGTCAACTAATTTATTTAAAAAGACTTGGTTATCAAATAAACCTATTTTATTGATTGAATCACCATTACTATTATATAATTTATTTCTTTGGGGGTTTTGTTTATTATAAGAATTTAAATAATCAAAACTTCTTGTAACTTTTCTTTTTGCTTGACTATTAAGAATCTTTGAATTCAAACTTTCCTCTGATATTAAAAGGTCATTAATACTAATATCAGCATCTAAAGACGAATTACTATTATTTGTATGATTACTTTTTAAACTATATACTAAACTAGAATTTAAATTCTTTAATTTTTCTGCATATAATTCATTAACATACTTAACATCTTTTTCTCTTTTTTTATTTTCCTCTTTTGTTATTGTAGTAATTCTTGTAGCATTGTCAATATTAATTGTTATTTCATTTTTAGGAACTGTTTCATTTGTTTCACCACTTGAATCATGAATATTAATATTATTGATAATACTACTACTACTTTTGTTTAAATAAGTTGGTAAACTATTTTCTCCTTTTAAAGAGTTAATATCAATTACAACATCAGGGTTATTAGAAAGATAATCAATACTATTTGATGAATTATTATTGTCTAATCTGTTTTCTGAATAATATTTATCAATTTTTTGACTTTGACGATATATGGTATCTGAACTTGTTAAACTATTGAAAAGATCTGTTTCATCACTATTATAAAAAGATTTTTAGATTGTTTGAATTGTTAATTTTTTTAGACCAGTTGTTTTAAAATTTAAAAGGTTTATATATTATATAGATATGAAGATGTATATTTATTATAATTTATTTATATTATATAATATATGATATATAAATGTTTTGATTTTAAATTTTTAAATTTTATACCTGTTAAAATCATCATATTTAATAGTATCATTACTTTCTTTAATTTTATTGTTTCTTTCATCCAATTTCGATTTAAGTTCATTTATGGTATCATTGATAGCAATGTTAATTTTATCGTCACTACTTTTTTTTTTAAAACTATTTTTTTTCATTATTTTATTTTTATTTTTAATGTCTTCAATACTGTCAGATATTGTATTTATACTTGTACTATATGATGCTGCTAATGTGCTACTACTTCCTCTTGAAATTGTAGATGCACCCTTTTATAATTATAAATAATGAAGTTAAATAATATTTTGTTTTAATGTATAATTAATAAATATAAAAATAATTATTATATGTATTTATTAATAGCAATTTCAGTTTTTTTTTAAAAAAAAAAGGTTTGGTAACAATTTTTTTTTTAATTTTAATTAATGAATGATATAATATATTTTAATTTTATTACAAATATATATTCCAATTTTAGGCATGATCCATGTCCTGTGGTTATAGCACAATCTTCAATTCCATAAAACGATATTAACTATTTTATTATCGGTTTATTTATTAAAATTATGTAAAATATAAATCAATATGAGAGTCTATGAATTATATTCATCTTGTATCTTTTATTTTATATATTTCCAATAAATATATATGTTATACTTTTTGTTTTGAAAATTCATTGCTTGCTATATAAAATTCGTTTTTTATATTGTCAAATTCATTATTTTTATTATATTTTGTATTACCGCCCCTTGGCTTAATACGGAAAACCGTCTTAATTATATCCATTTTACTGTAAAATTACTTTGTAATATAAAACCGCTTTTCCAAATGTATCGATTTTATTTATTTAAATATTAATAATATCAAAATATTAAAGGTATAAATAAGTTAAAAGATATTTAATATATCTATTTATTTATTTCATTATATTTTGATTTTATTATATAAATAAATAAAATATAAAATATAGAAAACAACAAAATTATAATAAAAAAAAAAAGTATAAATTTTAATTGTTTAATAAATATTATAATTAAAATTACCTATTAATAAAATTTTTTTTATTTTGAAAGTTAAAATTATATAAATAGTTGTCATTATTATTTTATGCAAATAAAATAAACTATTTTATATCATTATTGATATATTGATATAATGTATAAAAAATACTTTATAAATCTTCCACTTATTACTTTTATTAATTATAAATCAATCTATGTAAACCAAAATAATAATAATAATAATAATAATAATAATATTTTAGGATAAACAATAATAAAGCTATCAAGAAAATCCATATTAAAGAAACAATTTTTGAAAGCTTTTTTTTAATCTATATATTAATATATAAAAGTTATAATTATTAAAATTAAAAATAAATTACAAGGTATTTATTATTTACAAAGATATGTATCGATACAATATGAAAATATTATATTCACTTTGTATTTAAATAGAGTATTATACTATAATACTATATAAACATATTTCTATTAACACATAAACATTAACAAATTTGAATGTATATTAAATAAAAAAAAAATCAAAACTTTTTTCTTTTTTACTTTAAACTTTTAGTTATTAAAATTATTATCTTTTTGATCTTCTTAGTATGTTTTTTTGTAATTTTTAACGAAAATATATTAGTTTTTAAGTAAAATTTAATTATATTATATCAAATCATTTATTAATATGATTGTAAAGTTTTTGTTATCGTTAAATAACAGATTTTTTTTTTTGTTATATGTTATAAAAGATGTTACTATTTTAATAAGTATATGAAAGATATAATTTTATAACTAACTTTATCATTTATCATAATAAAATTATTTATTCAAATAATATGATTATTTGTAAATTGATTATACTTTGTCTTCCAATTAAAAAGATTTTTTATTATTCTGTAATAGTATAATTGAGAATTGGTTACAAGTAACAATTTTAATATCAAATTAAATTTCATATAATTAAAATGTTCAATACTATTAATTTAATTATAAAATAGATTATTATATATAATTTATTAAATTTATAAATTTTAATAATAAAATTTTTATCATTAGTTTAGTGATGAAAGAAATGAAATAAAGAAAAAGAAGTTTATAATTAGTCATTAATTATTATTCATATTCCATATGTTTAATTATAATAAATTTAAAATTTTTGTAATACTAATTGAAAATAAAAAAGTAAATTATTAATTGTAATAATCATTAAAAATAAAAGTTTCTTAATTATAGATTTAGTTTTTTTTTTTTTTTTTTATATTTTATAACTTTGAAATTAATATATATATTTTTTTTCTTTTCTTTTTTATTTTTTTAATTATTTATTTCTTTCTTTATTTTTTTTGTTTAATAATAAATTAATTTAATTATAGAAATTGAAAATAAGAAAAATTTTAGTTTTTGCATAGGTCAATTTAAAAATTGAATTAAACCTATAATGGAAAATAATAAACCACATATTGATACTACGCAAGTTGCAATAAGTGTCAGCATTGACACACCAAAATCATCAGCAGCTTTATCACCTTTACCGAATGTACCAACATTTATAAAACTTTTTGGAAAACCAGAAACAAAAGAAGATAAAGATAATGATTGGGATGATAAAATTGATGGAAATAAAAAATCAGAGGTACTAGATATTATTGATGCTTCTGATGAAGGTAATTTAATATAACTCATTTCTTTTTTTTTATTATCATTATTATTATAATCTTATATAAATAAATATTAAAAGTTTGTATTATAGAAAATTTGACTTTTCGTTTCAATCTTTTTATAAAATTATAAAATGTAATCTTAATACCGTTATTCTTATTTTTTAATATTTTAAAATATTTATACATATATTAATAGATCCATTTACATTGGAATCATTCATATCACTTATTATGTTATATGTCAAGAATAAAAAAGATTTTATTATTTCTAGAGTTAAAACAGCTGATCCAAATGATGAAAATAAATTTTATTATTCATATTATGCAGCGCATCATATTAATAAAGTTATTTTTAGAACTCAACCAGAACAATCACTTCTTCATAGAATGAGAGCAAAAAATGTAAATATTTAAATATAATGAAATATTAATTACATAATAACTAAAATTAATAAAGATTTTTAAAAAAAAAATAAATATATATATATTTTATATATACATAAAAAATATACTTTAAATACCATAATTTAATTTACATGATGGATGGATTTTTTTCGGTCATATTAAAAGCCATTAAATAATATGACAATTGTTGACGATGTATATTACTATGTAGTAAAACATGAAGATGCCAAAAAAGTTATTGAGAATATTAAGAATAAGCTAAAAATTAAAGACGAAGATATCAAACAAAAACCTCCTGTTAGTCCATTATTTATAACACCATTACAAGAAATCCCTGAAGAAAATGGTGAAAAACCATCCACAAATGGAAGAAATCATATTAGATCAAAGTCATCACCAATACAATTTGTCTCTAATATATCGAACCGTGCTCCAAGAAGTATTCAACGTTTACTTGTGAGAACCGGTATGGCACCACTTCAAGCTTATCCTGAATTAATGACTCGTAATAATCTTCGTTTAATTATGAAACCTGAAGGTTTAGAACCAGATCCAATCATGAATTCAGCAACAGTAGATAATGATGAATTCAATAGTGATGATTTGTATGAAAAAGCACTTAATAAAAATAAAATATTTACAAAAATCAGAAATACTCTTGGAAAAAAAGAGGAAACACCGAAACTCGAGGTTATTCATGAAGTCTTTAGCTCATCAGTTGGTTTATTAGAAAAAGCTGAAGGAAATGATGATATAAATGATGAAAACAAATCAACTTGTGATACACCTATATCAAAACAAGACACCTCATATACTACACCAAGTATAGTAATATCAGATGATGATGATAAATCAAAGGTAAATAGTGATAAGATGAATGACAGTTATAGCCAATATGTCATTGATTTAGGCAATTCTATGATGAAGAATGAGAAATCAACTTCACCAAAATCTGCTATTTCTTCCTTCCCATATCCAGCCTATTCTAATCATTTATTAAAAGTTCAAACAAATTCCTACTTAAATGATAGAGATAATAAATTAAGTGTTTATGACTGGATAAAGGTGCATTCTACATCACCACTTAGTGCTAATAATGAAAATTTCAATAAATTATTTAAAAATTCAAATGAAAATGATCGTTCTTCCAACATTACAGATGATACCAAAAATACAGACACAACAATTAATATAGATACTGATGGAGAGAGTAATGCTGATACTTTATTAAATTCAATAAAAGAAATAATTTTTGAAGCAAAATTTTATGCTACCGATGATGATTTCTTAATGAAATCAAATGTAAGAGCCTATTTCAAGCACAATGCATTAGAACCAGATGATGCGGTACTTTTCACTCTCCCATCGCTAGACAATGTTATTATGTTAGATGGAGAACAACATCCAGCATTAGCAAATTTCAATTATGTATTAGATCGTCAAATGCAAAATGAAGCAAGGGTATTGCGTAAAATTAATAAGAGTTTAAAATGGCTCTTATTAGCCTATTTAATTTTTGCTTTTGTTTTAATAAAGGTATGGGTACCAACAAATATTGTTGTAATCATAATTGCTATTGGTATCTTTTTAATTTGTTTCTTCCTTATGATATGTGCTATATAAGTAATAAATCATGTAAGGTTTAATAATAAAAATATCAGTATTAATAAATAAAAATTATATTTTTTATTTTATTCATAATAATATCATAAATTAATTTTTACGTTTTTTCTTTTAAATATATCAAAGAAAAAAATAATAATTTATACATCTATAAATCTATAATAAAAAAAAATACTTTGTAGATTATAAATCTATTTTTTCACTATAAAAATTGTTGAAAGGAAAGTGATTTTATTTAAAGTGACAATATTAAAGTAATAAAATATAAAAAGAATTAGAAACAATGATGGGATTAACAAAGAAAAAACAATAATCTATAATTAATTATATGAATTAGTAGAACCTATATTAAGATACTTCAAAATTTTTTATAGAATAATTACAATTTCATTAAAATAAGTGCGAAAAAAAAAAAACTCTTAGAAATAAAATTTTAATAAACTTAATATTAATATTTTTTATACTTAAAAGTTAATTAACTTGGATTGTGGCAGTTATTTTCTATAATCTTTTTTTTTTCTTCATACTGAAATATCTTTGATTTATTATAATACTTTAATTATAAAATACAATATTTAAACTTTTGTATTCATAACTATTAATATAAATTTTTAGAGTAATAACATTAAATTGTTAAAAATAAAGTTTATAAAAGTAACAATAATAATAATAATATTTTAGACTACTACTATTTAATCTATTAAACTAATAAATTATTTAATAATCATTAAATCATTATAATAGTTAGTAATTATAATAAAAATTTTATTTTCATTTAAAAATTTATATGGAATATTATCTTTTTTTTTTTGTAAAATATAATAATTTAAGTTTTATATAGGTTTTATATAGATTTTAGTTTTTTTTTGACATTGTTGAATTTTTTTTTTAATAAATTTTTTTTATAAAGTGAGATATTTTAAATTCTAACCCTTTATTAAAAAACATTTAAATAACATAAGAATAAAAGTAATAAACCATTTTTTAAACTATTATATTTTATTATATTATAGAAAAAGTATTACATTATTACAATATAAATAATAAACAAAGTAATTAATTTGTTATATCATATTTATTCTTCTTATTTATATAATATACTAAAATAAAAAAAAAGAATACATATATATATATTAAGAAAAATATAATAAATAAAAAAAATTTCAAAATGCTTTCTGGTAAATATACAAATACATAATATATTATTAAATATATTATATATTCAAATATGTAATTCTTGTAGACATTATTATTAATAATTATTATAATTGAATTTATTATGGATAGCTTCCAATGATTACAATATTATTATTCCAATGAAGGGGAAAGATAATGATAATAATAAAGACAAGGTACTAATCTTTAATATAATAAAAAAAAACCCTTTAAAATATATCATATATATTAATATATATATATAATATTTTAAAAAAGTATGTTCCTCCAAAAGAATTTAGAACTATTTACAAGGGTACCTATAGTCAACCACTTCAAAGAATGTGGAGAATAATTTATGATGATGGTAGATTACCAATAGAAGAAAGAGAAACTTTTTTGGAAGAATATACATTAAAAGGGAAAACAGGTTAATTAACAAATTAGCGTAATATATTATCTAATTATCTATTTATATCTCTATTTAATAAGATTAACTTATAATAAATTTTTGTATCCTTAAGATTTTAACTGTACTGATTGGTATTCACCAGATAATACTGAACATACAGATTGTTATCATCCTGATTGTATTAAACCAGGATGGAAAAGAAATATTAGTTATATTATGGATATTAATTCACCAATTGGACCAAAACATACTAGAACTTCTGCTGAAGAAGAGATTCAAGTTTTTGAACCAAAAAAGTAAAAAAAAAAAAAAAAAAAAAAATTATTTTTAATATATATTTTTCCTAAAAAAAATTTTATTAAATTTTATAATTTTAATTTTTTATAGAATAATTTTCCAAAGTACTTCTTCAACTCCAGATGTTCCTTATGGCTCTTCCTTCAATACCATTATAATTCAATGTCTTTATGAGGATGAAGAAACTCATGAAACTAGTTTTGAAGTCTATGGTTATATTCATTGGACTGGAAGTTGCGTTATAAAAAGTACTTGAACTTTAATTTTTTCAATATATTATATATTATATATATTTAAATTTAATTATAATTGTTTATTTTTAATATAATTTATTATTATTATTATTTATTGTTATCATAAAAGAAAGTGTTGAAAAGTTTGCGTTCAGTGGAATGACGGATCATCAGAAGGAAATGGACGAAGCTCTTAAAAATTACATTAAAGAAAATCCAAATCCAAAATATAGTGAAAACACTACAAAGCATATAACTTCTCCGATACTTTCTAATTCTCAACCCTTAGAATGTCTTGAAAATGATCAAACATTTTTAAACTTTTCTGTTTTAGTAGATATTAATGATGATTCTCAAAATACATTATTACATGATCTCTCCAACAATGAAGATATGACCACCTTAAATAATAATCTAGTTTATGATAATATATTAGAAAAAAAAGAAAAAGAGTTAGAAAAAAAAGGATATTTAAATAAAGATATCTATTGTTCCTCATTAGCAAATACATTTAATACATCCTTCCTTAATATTTCTGAATTTTCTGTATTTAAAGAAAAAACCACAAAATTAAAACATAAGTCTGATAAATTCTCTGAAAGTATAAAGTGGATATTTTCAATAGTAATGTTAATTATATTCTTTATTTTAACCTTTAAAGTAAAAATTTATGAATATTAGAATAGGATTGTATTATACAATAATATTAATGTATTAACGAAAATCAAAAATATATGGATATATATAATTATTAATAGATTATTTAAATATTAAAAAAAAGTTAATATTTATCATAATCACTCAATTGTTGTTTTTTCAAATAATTAAATATATAAAAATATAAAAATAAAACATAAAATACAAATATATTATAAATATATTAAATAAAATAAAAAATAAAATAAAAATAAAATAATAGGTTTTATTAAAATAAATATATAACATATTTAATATTTAATGAATGAATAATTCATAACTTTTTTAAGTAATTCAGTAAAACTTTTTTTCTTTAACTGTAATTGACATTTAACAATAATAATAAGTAAATATAGCATTTTTTATATTATTTTTTTGTTTTTTTTATTTTATTGATATTATATTGTTAAAAAATATAAAAAAAAAAAAAAAAAAAAAAAACTGTATGAATATTACTGTATAAATATTTCTATATAAATTATTTATTTTAATTTATTTTAAAGATATATTATTATTAAAAGTAAAATAACTAATTGTACCTTTTTTTTTTTTTTTTAATATTATTATTATTCAATTAATATAATACAAACATTTTTTATCATAAAATTTTTAAAATAAAATTAAATTAACAATATTTCAATAATAGTAATAATAATAATAATAATTAAAATAAAAAATAATGGATCCCTAAAATTCATAACACTTTTCGAATAGGTGATGTAATTGTTTTCTTCTTTTCATTTTTACATATATTAAATATTATTGATATATTTTTAATAGATATGGTGTGATTAAAATAAAATGTATAATAATTAAATATAGTTAATAATAGTGACGATTTTTTGTCTTTATATATATATTTGTATTATTAATTGTATTGTTTATTAATTATTGTTTATTTTATATTATGGTATGAATGACGCTTTTTAAAATATAGATTATGTATTTTTGTTTATAATATCCTTATATTGTTTATAAATAGTATATACGAACTTTTAAGAAATATAAACTTTAACATTATATTAATTTAATACTAATTGAACATATTTACTCTGAACTATATATTATGTTTTTATTTGACATTTAATTTTACGTTTGAATAATTTTTTCTTTTTATTTTAAAATTGAAAATCTTCTTCATTAATTGTGTTATCACTATTTGTACTACATTCACATTCATGAAGACGGATAAAGCCTTTTTCTTTTAAATTTGGAGTATTAGGTATTGAAGAAGATGAATCGATTTCTATTTCATTGAGATCTTTTGATATATCTGACATGAAAGAATCTTCACCTTCATCATTAATTGTATTACTATCAATGTCTGCATCAGTTTCCCCATCACTATCTTCACTAGTAACGACGCTAGTGTCATCATCTGAAAATTCAATCATATCTTCCACTATTTCTAGTTCATCAATATTATAATCTTCAATTTCCCATAAACCTTTCTGTGATGGTTGGTCTGGACTATCTGCAGTAAATAATAAATCTTTTTTCTTATTTTCTTCATAATTTTGTGAAACTAAAGCTGTCCACACTTTACCATCATAAAAAACTTGTTCACCCTTTGTAATATAACGGCAATAGGGTGACCATTTTGAAATTAAAACACGTTTAGATACTACTTTAGAGACTCTTGATATGATTAAAATGTAATATTCATTTGTGATATCTGGTGTTTTATTTTCTTCAGATAATACATCTTGAATAACCTTGTAATATTGACGATTATAACATACTAAATCTCCAACTTGATATTTACAATTTTCTTTCCAATTAGTACTCTTACTGTAATCATATGTATTATTATCAAAACAATACTATTAAAATTTTATTAGTATAAATAATGAGCATCTTCTACATTTAATAGTTCATTTTTTTCATTACTATTACTATCATATATACATATATTTTTATTTTTTTTTATTTTTTTTTTAATTAAATTCTATATACAAAAAATGTTATTTATTATACTTACAGAAGATTTTGGATTTAATCTTACAATTTCACTTTTTAATGTATAACAATCAAGTGAAGATAAATTATGAACAAAGTGATGATTGTGTTGTGATTGAAGGCTTTCGTGTGAGGAGGATAAAAAAGGATATGAATTATCCAAAATGACAGAATTATCTTTTTTTAAAAATAATTTATTCTGCTGTAAGGCAGTTCTTGTATTACAATTTGTAGTTGCTAAAATAGGCATTATTGTTAAATATGATTTTTTATTTAATATTTTTTGCAAATATTTTAAAGTTAAATTATACTAATGAAATTATAATAATTGTAAAGAAATAAAAATTATCAGTTATATTTTGTTGTATTATTATTTATATTTAAAAATAAAAAATAAAAAAAAAAAAAAAAAAAAAAAGTAAAAGAAAAATATTAAATTAATACAAAAATATATCAATAAATTTACATTTTTTTTATTCGACATTTATATTATAGTAATCCTTTAATTTATTTAATAAATAAAAACAATGAAAACTCATTTTGTAAATATTAATTATAATTATTATATATAGATATATAAAGAAACTATTTTTAGAAATTATTATATATATTGTTTTATTAATTATATATAAAATTAAATATATTCTAATTGAATATATAAAAAAATAAAAAAATCCAATTTAATAAATTTATACTACTTATTGAATTTCCCATATAGAAATAAATTCACATTCTATTAAATTTATAGGATTGGTTTATATAAAAAAACATTTACCTTTTACTTTTTTAAATGGTAATTTAATATATTCTCGGAATAGAAAGTTAACACACTTATTTAAATATATTCTGATTAAAGTGATAAAAAATTCAAATTTTCTTTTAAAGTTTTATAAATATAATGAAATGGTTTTTTTTTAAAAAAAAAAAAAGTCTAAAAATTACTTTTTTTTTTTTTTTATCAAATCAGATTATCACAAATATTACTTTTATAAAATTATCTCATTTATATTATAAATTATTACTTTTTATAGTTTTATAAATATGATATTATTAGGATATAACTTTAAAATGTTGTATATTAATATACTAAAAAATAAAAAAATCTAACACTACTTTTTGTAAAATTTTCTAATAAAAAAAAAATAATTATTATAATAATACTAATACTAATATTAAATATTTTTTAAAAAAAAAGATTATTTTTTAAAAATAATAATAAAAAAGAAAATGATTTTTTTTAATATTTTTTTTCATTCTTAAACATCATTAGTTAATTTAAAATTTAAATTAGTCTATATATTATCAATATATTGTTTATATATTAATCCGGAATTCTAAAACTTTAATTTTTTAATATTATTTCATTCTTATGATTTTACTACATGACCTATATATTAATAATGTATTGTAATATGATAAACAATTTATATTCAATTTATTTGTTAAATAATTTTATTAATTAAAATAATAAATTTAAAAAAATTTTAAAAAATTTAAAAGTAAAATAGGAAATATTTTAGATTTTAATAAAGACTTTTACAAATACTAAAAACGTTTATTTTGATCCTAATGGTAATATCATTATTTTCTCTTTTTTCTTTCATTTCATGCCAATGTAGTTATTATTAGATATATTTAAAATATTTTATATTTTATATTGTAAAGGATTAATATAGTAAATTTAGATTTAATATTTTAAATTGTTAATTTTAAATATTCTTAATTTTCAATTACCTAAGTATTTAAATATAGATTTTAACTTAATAATTGTTCAAATGCAAATCGGTGAAGTTAAAATAATTTTTACTTTTGAATAATTATATTTATTATAAAGAATAATCATAACAATTAATATCATATTTAATAAAAAAAAAAAAAGATAAAGTTAAACATGAAGAATTAAACGATGCCACTTTAAATATAACATTTTCCTTAATAAAAAGCAATAAACAGTCTACAAAATATATCACTAATATTATTTTATTTTTATTATAAGAAAATACTATATTCCTCAAGAATTAGCTAAAAATTGGCATTTATAAATCATATATATGATTGTAAATGCAATCTTTTTAAAGGACAATTAATTATAATTAAAATTGTTTAAAATTTTTTCCATTTAAATTTTAAATATTTTAATTTAGTAATAAATATTAAATTCATAATATTATTTTTTATATTCTTATTCATTATTTTTTGTTTAATTCATTTTCTTTTTTTTTATTTATTATTCTGGTACAACTGCAGTAATAATTATTAATTATTTAATATTAACACTTAAATACACATTATTAATATGGATATTAAATCTCTATCAATTTAAATAAATTTGGATTAATATATCACTTTTAAATATCCCATTATTTAAAATAAAATGACATGAAATATCAACTTCATCTTTAGCAAGATTTATATTTATATAATAATAAAAAAAGTCAACTTCTCATCATCAATCAATTTTTTTAATCAATTATTTCAAAACTTTATTTTTAATATGGACCAATAATATGTAAATGTTTTAAAATTTTTTTCTTATTTTTAAAAAT
Organism: Piromyces finnis; assembly: GCA_002104945.1. Lineage (NCBI taxonomy): Eukaryota > Fungi > Neocallimastigomycota > Neocallimastigomycetes > Neocallimastigales > Neocallimastigaceae > Piromyces > Piromyces finnis. The sequence goes on from MCFH01000041.1 coordinate 181,986, forward strand.
AAGACTTTTTTTTTTGGAATATAATTAATAATTAATGTATACAACATGTAAATAAATACATTATTTTACATTATTTTATAATTTGACATTTAAAAATTTGAAATAAAATAAAATTAAAATGAGGTATAGGATAATTTTAGGATAGAGTAATGATACTGGAATCTATAATAATTCATAATAATTGTTATACAGTATAATATAATGATAATAATGATAATTAATTTCTATCAACTATTATTTTATATAAAAATAGTGAATTTACAAATTTACATTAATATCCATAATTTAAATATTATGCCTCAAAATCATAAAAGATGTATTTGTTCATATATTAATATTTTATATATTTAAAAGAATTCCTAGTACATTCTTTATAATCTTATGTTTTATTTAAATATATAAAATATTAATATATGAACAAAGATTATAAAAAATGTAATAGGAATTCTTTTTTATTCACAGAGTCTTTTGCTATAATTACACCACTAAAACTTTTTTAAATATATCTATTTAGAAATCATTTTATGAAATCATATTAACAATAAAAATAAGATGTCTATATTAAATATGAAAATATTAATCAAACAATCTTATTCTATAGATAATTTTTGATGCATATATATATATATATACATATTTACTTTATAAAAAATTAGATTGCATACTTTAATAAAATTTTAGTAATAAAAAAAGATTCTATTTAATAAACATTTTTGATATTTCTGTATAAAATATTTATATATAAAAATCTTACTATTTAGAAATTTGAATGGTATCAAATCATATTCTTTAAAATTTAATAAATAGAAAATTTTCTAATAATTTTATTTCTAAATAATTTGAATTAAAATTTCCATTAATAGAAATATAAACATGTTACACAAAATTAACAAAGTTTTAAAAATTTTTTTAAATTTTTTAATATGAAGTAAAAGATCTTAGTAAAGAAGAAGAAAAATGATTATTTAAAAAAGAGATATTGTAAAAAAAAAAAAAAAAGATGAATATAATTATGTAACAAAGGAATTTTTATATGATAAATATTTTATTATTTAAGGATTATTTATTAAGATTAAACAAATTTTAAATACTAATAAAGAAGTTAGGGCTAAAATAAAATCATTATATTTAAATATTATTTTGTTAAATTAAAATAATTTAACCCAATATATTAAATCTATAATAATTTTAAATTCTCGATTTGACTAATTATATTAAATTTTTAAATGTAAAAAAAATATAATATATTAATATATAATATGTAAATTAATACCTATACATAAAGTGTAAATGAATTATAATATACATATATTACAATAGAGTTTATCAATCCCAAATTATTCAAATATCTATTATTTAATTTTATTTATTTATTTATTTATTTATTTATTTTATTTTTTCTAATTTTTTTTTTTTCTATTTATCTTTTCAGACAACTATGAAGTTTTAATTTTATTTTTTTTTGTAATTTGAAATTAAGATTTTAAAAAAAATAAGAAACAGAAATCTTTAATAAATTTTATGTGTTTATTTATATTTTCTTTTTATATAAATAAAGGCAAAACAAAATTTCAAAAAATAAAAAATACAATTAATAAATAAATAAATATATTTATTAATATATTCTCATTAAATAATTACTAATAATTATTTCAAATATCCAAAGCAATTTTTTTTTTTAAAAAAAAAATAATACAATTAATAAATTAATCAATAGTAAATAATGGCACCAACATTTTTAAAAGGTAATCTTTATCAAAACAGTAACTTAATATAAAATTTTAAATTTTTTATTTTTATACTGAAATGACAATAATTTAAAAAATAATTGAAAAAGTATTATGATTATAAAAACGAAAATTGTTCAGATAAATTGAAAAAATTAAAAGGGAGAGAATATAAAAAAAATTTAATTACATTAAAATGTGCAATATGAACCATGAAACCCTATAAATGTTTCTTAAATTATTCATATATATATTTTTACTCTAATAATAACATTCAAAAAAAATTGCATTGGCTAATTATAATTGTGTATATACAACAATTATACCACTACATATATAATGATATAATTATGTTTATTAAAAATTAAAATAATTATGAAATTTTAGGAAAATTTAATCATAAATTTCTATTATTATTAATCATATTGATTAACAAATTATTATGAATTGTTATAATTAATAAAATAGACACACCAGAACTTATGGAACTAACCATAGGTGAATCAATGAAGACAAGAACAAATAATATAGGTATTGAGTTATTATAATTGATATAAAAATGATTAATTCATTGAGTATAATAAGACTAATTTTTAATAATTTATTATATATTATAAAGATAAAATTAGTGAATTAGGTCCACCAGATTTATGTTATATTTTAAAAACAAACAATAAAATTAATGCCAATGTAAATAAATTATTAAATTACTTTTTTAAAAGAAATTTAGAATTTTAAAATTAATATATTTCTTTTATAGGAAAGTTCATACCATTATATTTTAGGTATTAATGCAAGGTAAATAATAAATTACATGTAATATGTGATTTTCAAATATATAGAATTAGAGGATTTAAACTAATATATTAATATATGATTAATTAAATAATTCAACCAAACAATAAAAATAACATTAAAGTTCTTCTGCTTCTTTAGCGACGTATATTAACAAATTAATAAATTCAGTAGTAGGTTTATTTTAGTAATTATAATTATAAAACATTTAAATTTATATTAATAAAATAACTTTTATAAAGGAAAATAAAACTAGTTCATGGCTTCCTCTTTCAAGTTGGAAAATTACAAATGGTATATACTGTTGCTATAATATTTTCTCCAAAGTAGATATTCGTGTTGAAGTTCAAATTCCAGGATGTGTTGTTAGTTATTTAATTGACTCATCAAAAAAAAGGTACTATTAAATAAATTAATAATAATATTATTATGATTAATAATAATAATAATAATAATAATAATAATAATAATAATAATAATAATAACAATGTTGATAATATTAACAATATTAATAATATTAATAATAATATAGATGTCAAATAAATGATGAAAGTTTATGGAGAGAAACTTATATATCTTCAATTTTAAGATCTATATTATATGATGAGGAATATATAAGTATGAAAATGAAACGACATACTTTGATATTTATTAATTAATATAGATAATACTAACTATTTTTTTAAATTTATTATAAAATATTTAATGTAGAAAATTGTAATGAAGATTTTGGAATTATTTCAGGAATCAAAAGAATTAACATATTTGACAGTGAAGAAGATGAAGATGAATTTTTAAGAGCAGCTAAAACTATTTATGACTCTGGAAAATACAAATTTGGTCAAAATGATGAAGCTATTCATCCAACAATATCAAATAATTATCTTACTCAAGCAATTGTAAAATATTTCACTAATACTAAAAAGCAAGATAAGGCTATAAAATTTTTCCAAGAAATTTATAAGACTAATCCAGAAATTGGTTCAGTTATATCAAAACTCTCTTTCGATAGTAATCATGTTATTGAAGGTATTACTACACTTCATAATGCTGTTCAAAGCGGAAGTCATTCATACGAACTTTTTATTGCTCAAGCTAATTTCCTTAGAGAAAAAGGACGTTTCAAGGAAGCCCTTGCTATTGCCAATAAGGCTGTTATTAACGCTATAACAGAATTTTATCCATGGGAATTATTAGCTAATCTTTATGTTGATTTAAATGAATATGAAAAAGCTTTGCAAGCATTGAACTCATGCCCAATGATCTCAAATAAAAAGAAGGATCTTTCTGGAAAAAATTTTTGTAGACCATCAAAAAAGAGAATACCACATAATGATAACATTCCAACTATCCATGATTCTGAGCTTCATGCCTTAGATGTTTATTATTCTATTATAGAAAATGATGATGATGATAACGAAAAATTTAGTGATGTATGTTTTTATTTTATTTCTTAAATTTTATTATAATTTCATTATAAATTATTAAAAATAAATTGAAAGGGCAAAGTCTTAAGTTTAATAGTAATTTGATTAATTATTTTTAACGATTTATTAATTTTTAAATTATTTAAACCTAAAATTAATAGGTTCATCCCGACTTTTTAAAATTACCAGGAAAAAGATTGTATGGTACATATAAAAAAGCATATAAAGTTTTAATTCGTATTTTAAATAATGTAGGTTGGGATAATTTATTACAATATCGTTCAAAAGTCTTCATTATGGAAGAAGAATATAAATTAAATGTTCAATTTAAAACTCCGGAATCTGAAGAAAAAATAGCGAATAAAGAAAAAGAAATGAATAAGCTAAAGGTTAAAAAAAGAATGCAAAGTTTAGTAAGAAATAAGCCAGTTTTGGAATCAACCAATTCATTAATTGATAATAAATTGAGTGAAAAAAATAATAAAAATACCAATACAACAGAAAAGAATGATGGAATAATAACAACACGTATTACACCATTCTCTGAAGATGCTAACGAAGAAAAAATGAACCAAAAAATAAATGAAATAAATTTAAATAAGGATGAAGAAAAACCAAAACAATCAGAAGAAAAGATTGTTATAGAATTTGATAATAAGGAAAATGCCGAAAAGGAAAAAAAGGTTGTATTAAAATTTGAAAATGAAGAAGCATTAAATAGTATGGAAAGTCTTCGTATCAAATTCGATGAAGAAACTTCAAATAACGATAATGGTGAAGAAGTAAAAGAAGAAGATCAAGTAAGCTATAAACATTATTGAATATATACTAAATTATGATATTTTTATAAAATAAAATCGAACTATTAATTCAATTCAAATTTTTATCATAATAATAATAGTCTAAACAATTACCAAGAATGCATTCTTATAGGATGGCATTAACCACAAAACGTTTATGTGAACGCTGGTTAGATAATATGTTTATGGTATTATATGAGGTAAGAATTAAAATATTGTTTTAAAAATAATTATCTAAATAGTTTTTAGTTGATTGAATATAATTTAATATTATTGTTAAAATAATTAAATAAATGATTAAAAATTACAGGATCTTAGAGTATTTTCATTGTATCAAGTTGAAGTTAAACAACCATATTTAATCAAGAAATTCTATTATAGTCAATCTGCTAAAGAATGGGAATTCTATGGTGATTTAGCTTTAAGATTGGGTTATAAGGTAATTTAAAATATTTATTATTTACTTCATTATTTAGTTTTACATATAATTAAAAACTATCTATCTTTATTAATAAATAAATATTAATAATATTGTTTGTTTTTCAATGATTATATATTTTAAAGGATGAAGCCCTTGATGCTTATATTCGTTCATTTAACAGCAAATATTCTGTTGATTGTCTTGTTAAAATTTTAAGAATTCATACTGAATTTAAACAAATTAATGCTGCTTTGAATATTATTAATCAATTAATACTTGTTAAAGAATATACTTTTGACAATTCTTTCGTAAGTATTTTATCTATCAATAATTTTAAAGAAAATAAAAATATAATAATAATAATAATAATAATAATATTATTATTATTATTATTATTATTATTATTATTATTATTATTATTATTATTATTAACTAAAAATTTTATAAAATAAAAAAAAAAAACTGTTTAAAATTTAATAGTATCCAAATGAAATATGTAATTCACTAGTAAGTCTTATTGATGTTGATGGTTTGGAAATAGTTAACAATATTGCTACTAATTGTAGTCACTATGAATTAATAAAACCATACTTTGCCTATATTGAAAAATTAAATAAGAGAATTTGTACTAAAGAATAAAAATATAGAGACTATTAATCAAGAAACTTTTAAAACTATTAAGATATATAAAAAATTTGAAAAAATATAACTTAATTTTATTTTAATAATTTAATTTTTTTTTTTTTTTTTACTTCCATTCTATTGTATTTTTTTTTTTTTTTTTTTTTTTTTTTTTTTACATAATATAAATAAATAAATAATATTAAAGAGCATAAATAATAATTTATTATATATATAATTAATATGAATTTAAAAATATTGAATATAATACTGTTTTTAATATAAATATTTACTTTTTTAAGTATATTAAAAAAATTTTATAAAATTGAAATTTGAAAATTAAACCAAAAAAAAAAGATAGTAATTCAGTTAAAAAAAAAAAAAGTTATTAATTATTTTGAATCTATATATTATGAAATGAAATTAGTAATATTGAATATTTACATATTTAATTGTAAAAAAAAGATATTTTAATAATTATTATGAAACAAAAAGGATTCTTTACAAAAGCAATGAAATGGATGAAGATATTCAAAATTATGAGATTTTATTTTTTTATCTTTATCAAATGATAATACTGAAGTATTAGTTTTTTTATTACTTTCAGATGAACTTTTATTCTTTAAGGAATGATCACAAGATTTATAATGCCCATTTGAATCTACTTCAACTAAAGTGAAATCTTCTTTATTTTGATATTGATCATTTCTCAATTTTAAGTATTGATGAATCCGGTCTTTTATTTCTTTGTCGACTAAACCTAATGATATATTTTTCAATTTTGGACACTTTGTTACCATACGATATAAATTTTGTGAAGAAAATTGAGAAGATCTACCATCACCACCTCTCATACACAATCCTAAAAATTGTAATTTAGGTGGACTATATTCACCAATATATTCTAATACTTTATCTGTTAATAAATTACATGCACAAAGATGTAAATGACATAAATGTACTAATTTTGGTAATAAATGTTTTATTAATTCATCATTAACACAGTAGTTAGCCGAAAGATTTAAAGCCATAAGATTTGGACATGTCTCTTCAATTTGATACAATACATTTTCATTGAGGTATCTTCCACATGCTGACAAATCTAATGCCTCTAATTGACTACCAATAGTTTGTAGCATTTCCTTCCAAAATAAATGATTAGAAATAGTACCTGGAATATTAAATAATTCCATGGGATATCCTAATTCAGATAAAGAAAGCCAGGTCAATCCTTTTTGATGATATCCATTTAATGAACAATTTGTATTGTCATTTCTCTTCACTAAATCATAATCGTCTTTTAAAGTGGCATAATAACAACCATGATTAAAAAAAATAGATAAATATCATAAAAATAAAAATATTTTATTAAAATAAATACAAATAAAAAATTATTATAAATATAAGGTAATATTTATTTAAAAAAAAATTAATTTATATTAATAAAAAATTAATACTATACCTCTCTTAGCGTATTTCCATACTGACGAAGAAGCATCCGTTAATGAGGAAAATGATATAGTTAACTCATTTAATTGCTTAAAACTTATTAAGATAGTTTTTAAAATGAGATCACTTATATACGATGCTGTTGAATTTCTACCTAGATGTAATTTTTTTAAGTAAGGACAATAATTTGCAATTTTTTCGAAATCTTTAACATAATAACTTATTCCACAACAATGAATATACAATCCTTCTAATTGAGGGCAAAATTTACAAATGTCAATTAATTTATGCTCATTTAAAGATTTTATACCGATAAATTCTAATGAACTTAAATTAGTGTTATTTGTTTCAATAAGATGAATAAAACGATTAATTCGGGAATCAATTATAAAATCTAATGATTTATATTCATATATATTTAATGTTGAAGATAGTTCTTGAATGTCAGAAAAAGAAAAATTTTTGATACTTTAAAAAGAGTTAAAAAAAATAGAAAGACGTTAGTATTTTGAAAATCTCTTATATTACTTTATAATAATAATAAAGGAAATAGTATTATTACTATTCTATTCCTTTTCCAACTGCTGTTGAACAAATAAAATTTGTCCATTGTTTATTATTCGAAATTCTCAAGTTTTTCCAATATAAAGGTAATATAATAGAATTCCATTTCTTATTAATTAATAAACATGGATAAAGTTCGGATCGTTTTAACCATTTGCACACATGATATATAATTTCTAAAGGTACAGCTCTAGATGACCAGTTTATCATATACATTTAATGTATATATTTAATTTTGTTTGTATTTCTTTATCGATTTATCAATATTAATATGTTTATTATTAATATACTTGAAAAAAAAAAAAGTATTATATATTATGTATATTAAATTTTTTTCTTGAGTTTTCCTTAATATTAAATATATAAAATATAACCATCAATTATTATTAAACATCAATAACCTTTATTTAAAATATAGATATATAGGTTATGCTTAATTAAATTTTAAACTTTTTTTTTATATCAAAAAGATTAAATAATTTGGTCAACAATTTAAATAATTTTAATTCGATTTGGGAATCAGAAATTAACATTTATTTCTGTACATATAAAATAATAATAAATATAACTTTTTTTTTTAGTTGAAAGTGTAAAAAAAAAAAACATTACTTATTTCTGATATATGATTTAAATATTTAATTAATAGTGACCTAGTTTTAATTTATTTAAAGAAAAGAAATCTTTTATTTTTTAAGATTTTCTTTTTGTTTTGATAGATGTATGTAAAATATACATTTATGAATATATATGTATAAATACTAATTATCATGTGATTCACTATTATTCCATAATAATCTTTTGAAAGATTATAATTATATATTAATGAAAAAATTGAATATACATACACCTAATACTTTTCACTGGGTTTATTTATTTATTTACTAATTTTTTTTTTAAAAAAATATTAAAAATAAAATAATAGAGATTTTCAATCTTACATTGCAAAAAAAAAAAAAAAAAGAAAAGAAAAGAAAAAAGAAAATAGAATAAACTTAAAATAATAAAGTATAATAGAAATTAATAAAAATAAAAAATATATATATAATTAATTTGATTTTTTAAAAAAAAGAAAAAATGTTTAAATACGCTCTTTGTGCTGTTGGTATTTTATTATTATCACATGCTTCTTATTCCACTTTACAACGTACTTATTAATAATTCTTATTTTAATCAAAAATATTATCTCTATAATTGAAACAATAAAAATAGTTTTAAATAAAATAAATATTTGATAATTAATGATGTGTTTTAATCACAATAAAATTAATATAAATACAAAGTTAAATTATATATAATTCAAGATTTTTAACATTTCAACAATTTCTAAAGAATTATTAAATTAATAAAATAAACTCTTTTAAAAATAATTATAGAAATTAGAATCCAAAAAAACCAAGAAATCAGAAGTCAATCATTACCTATTGATGTAAGTCAAATGTAATTGTTATAAATATATTAATAAAATACTAAAATAATAATTATGTTATTTCAATTTTTATATATACTTATCTATTAATTTTTATATTTCTTTTTTGTTAATAACAGATAGTAGCAGAATGTTTAATTAGTATTGTCTTTATGTTAATTGGTGTAACTTTTGCAACTAAGAACTTTGAAAACATTTCTCTTGATGAATCAAATAAGAATGTGTAAGCTATAATATTACATCTTTTAAAATTATATATATTTATTAAAGAAATATTCTATTAAATCTTTAAATTATATAAGACAACTAATATTGAATATTTTTGTATTCTATCAATAATATATGATTTATATTTAATTTTTTACATTAAAAATTTAAAATTGAATTTCAAATATTTAGTAAAATGGATACAATAAATACTCATTCCGATTTCCATGTCTTAAAAAACCGTAGTCGTGTTTTTAAATCAAACTAATTATTTAAATGTTTTGAAAAATTAAAGGATAGAAAAAGGAAATATTAAAAAGAAAAAATTAAATATGCAAATAAATAAAATAAATATCAGTATTACAAAAGAAAATAATAATTTTATTTCAGTTATTTTTAACAAGATAAATATTAATCATTGAAACATTTAATAAAATTTCATAAACTCACTATAATTAATATATAGCATTAAAAAATATGATAATCATCTCAATCTGGTTATTATAATAAATAAATAAATAAATAAATAAAAATAAAAAATAAAAAATATCAACAACATATAATATAAAGTTAATTCTTTGTTGATTTTATTATATATTAAATATTATATATCCAAGTAAACCATTTTAAAAAGAGTTTATATTATTGGAATGATTGAATTACTTTATTTTATTTTTTGTAATTAAAAAAAAAAATAATTTTTGGAGATTAAAGAGCATTCTTAACATTGTTATTTAATTAAATAGAGATATTTGTTATAAAGAATTTTTATATATATGCAAAATATAATTAATGTATTGTTTATATATAATGCTTGTTGAGTTATACGGCAATTTTAATAATAACCTATTTTTTTTAAACACTTTTATATCTGTAGTATCATTAAATAGATATACATATCAAATCAATAAAAATTTATTTCAAATTTTAAATAATATATTTAATTAAATATATATTTAATATAAATAAATCTATTAAATAAAATTCTTTATTTTTACCTTATTTTTTTTTTTTTATGTATAAAAGATAGAATAAAGTAGTTGACTGAAATAAACGAATACATAAAAGAGGAATTGCTTACTTTAATATATTAGATAGTAAATTAGTGTATGTTATCAAATAAATTTACAATTTAATTATAAAGATTTTTAAAAATAATAAATATAATCGAAAGAAATGTATCATTTAGCCAATAATAAATATAAAGCAGCAAATTTAAAATATCTGTTTTATTAATCATTTATTTAAATTTAAAAGTTTTTTTTTTATATATATAAAAAAAAAAGGAAAAATAATAATAAGTAAATGATTTAAATTAAAACATATATATATTATTTGAAATTTCTTAATATTTTCAATTATTATATAAAAAAACAATTAAACTAATCTTTCTTTCGATTTTTCATTGTAATATCACATATTAAAATTAACTTAACTTATACTAAATATTTTTATTTATTATTTTTTTTTTCATTAATAGTGTATCAATCATTTCCTCTCTTTAACAAATAACATTTCAATTTAATTGCAATATAAGCATATATAACAATTGGATTTATAATATTTGATTAATATTTGATTAATATATCCAATTTATTCATTAATATATAAAAATCGCTTTAATTCTATCAATAAAAAAAATATCAATCAAATAATTTTTATTGCTTCTAAAAAAAAAAAAAAAAAAAAACATACCATTAAAATATGCAATATCATAAAGTTACAGGATCCAATGATGTTCCTTTAGGAAAAATTAGAACCTTTGGAAAGGGATCAGATGATAATTCAGTAATTAATAATGAAAATGAAAATAATATGGTGCAAGGTAAATTTTATATTTTTCATAAACACAATTTTTTAAGCATTCTATAAATTATTTTTTTTTTTTTAAAAAAAAAAAAAAAAAAAAGAAAAGAAAAAAAAAGAAAAAAATATCTTTATTATATTTAATTTTCATCATAATTATAAAAACACATATTAAACATTATAATTAAACATAATTTATATAAATTTTAATTTTTGTTAATTCAATGAAATGAAATTTCATAGAACCAAGAGGAAGAACTACTAGATGGGGTGACCCTAATGTAAAAGTTAATTTCCCAGGTTTACCAACCAATTTACCAGCAAGATTATCTAAAGATGAAATTGATTCATATATTAGTTAGTGTTGTTATAATAAGATTTCTAAATTGAAAATTTTAAAATCAAATTAAAAATAATAAATAATATGATAATAAAGTTTATTAATATATCATTCATTCACATTTATTAAACATATAAATTATTATTTCATTATCAAAAAATAAAAAAAAATTATACCAATAGTTAATTTAAGAATTGAAGAAATTAGTCAAAAACTTCGCACCGGTAATGTTATTCCTCCAGAACGTGCAAGGTAATATTTTGTTAACGAGTTTAATATATATTAATCCAGTATTATATAAATAATTATTAAGACTATTATTATAATATTTTATAAATGTATAAATAATTAATATCATTAAATTTATTATTATTATTATTATTATTATTATTATTATTATTATTATATTGTTTTTTTTTTTATTATTTATTTTTAAAATACAAAGATCTCCATCACCAGAACCAGTATATGGTGCTGATGGTAAGCGTATAAATACCCGTGAATACCGTTATCGTAAGAAGTTAGAAGATGAAAGACATAAATTAATTGAAGAAGGTCAAAGACGTTTTAAAGATTTTAAGCCACCAGCAGATTATAAGAAATCTAATAAGCACGTTGAAAAGGTATATAAATATTATTTATCAATTTTGTGAGTTTATCGATATATTTATATATAAGTTGATGGTTTTCATTTAATATTTAAATAATTTTTACTTCATAATACTATAATAGGTTTGGATACCTTCAATGGAATTTCCAGAAATTAATTTCATAGGTCAATTATTAGGTCCTCGTGGTAATACTTTAAAGAAAATGGAAACCGAATCAGGTGCTAAGATTTCTATTCGTGGTAAAGGTTCCATTAAAGAAGGAAAAGCCAGACAAGATGGTCAATTAGCACCAGGTGAAGAAGAAGATTTACATTGTTTGGTTACTGCTGATTCAGAAGAAAAGGTTGCCAAGGCTGTTAAATTAATTAATAAAATCATTGAAACAGTAAGTAGTTTATATTGTTTGTTCTGTTTTATTTTTTGGAAAAAAAAAATTATCATTTAATAATTTCTTATTAATTGATTTAAAACATTAAAAAATATTAAAACCTTCATGTTGTATTTTTCTTATTTAATGTGACTTATTAGGCTGCTAGTGTACCTGAAGAACATAATGAACTAAAGAGACAACAATTACGTGCATTAGCTGCTTTAAATGGTACTTTAAGAGATGATGACGCACAAATATGCAGTAACTGTGGTGCAACGTAATTATTTTAAAATTTAATTTATATTTATGCTTATTATATCACAAGTAAATTCATTAATTTTTTTATAATTTATTTATAATTCTAATATATATAATATCCAATTTATAATAAATAGTGGACATCGTAAATCTGAATGTCCAGATCAAAAGAACTTTACTATTAATTTAATTTGTCGTATTTGTGGAGGTGCTGGTCATACAGCAAGTGATTGTATGCAACGTAATAATCAAGATCTTATTGCTGCTGCTCAACAAAGAGAACAACAATTTAATAACGAATACATGAGTTTAATGGTAGAATTAGGTGAAACTAATGCTAATATGAGTTCATCATCTTCTGCTGTCAATAATAACAATAATAATAATAATACTTCAGTAAGTATTTTTTCAATTAAATTATATAATTATAAATATATCGATATATTATTATTATTATTATTATTATTATTATTATTATTATTATTATTATTATTATTATTATTATTATTATTATTATTATTATTATTATTATTATTATTATTATTATTATTATTATTATTATTATTATTATTATTATTATTATTATTATTATTATTATTATTATTATTATTATTATTATTATTATTATTATTATTATTATTATTATTATTATTATTATTATTATTATTATTAACAATAATAATAAGGTTTTATAAAGAGAAGATTATGCTAAAAATTTTTATCAATTATTTTATCATTATTTCAAAATAATTAGGGTCATTATGGTCCTACATCAACAACTGGATCAACAAGACCACCTTGGCAAACAAGTAATACAAAGACTGATAATAGTACAGCACCACCATGGTCAAAGCCAGCCGAAAATATGTATCAACAACCAGCTAATCCATGGTCTGTTCCTCCTCCACCAGGTAAATTAATATATATTAACAAAAAGATTTATCGTTATTATTATTTCATTTTTTTTTTTTTTTATTAGTTGATACATAATCGAATAAGTAAACTTATCAAAAAAAAAAAAATTTTTTTTAATATTATTTAAAGGTATGGGCGGTTATGGTAATACTAATAATCAACCAAGAATTCCAGGTATGCCAACAGGTCAAACTCCAACAAATACAATGAATTCAATGCCAGGTGCACCTGGTCAAGCTCCAGCACCAGGATATAATCCATACGGTTATAATCCTTATGAAGCTTATGGTAATCCTCAACAAAATTGGAAACCAATGAATGAATACGCTCCTCCTCCACCAACAGACAATGCTCCTCCTCCACCCCCAACTCAATAAATTAAAAAAAAAATTGAATAACTTTTTATTTTTAAATTATTATTAGTAAAAAAAAAAAAAAAAAAAAAAAAAATTATATAATATATTAATAAATTTATTTAAAATATAAATATAAAACAAAATATTTTTGTTTTATGTTTTTTTCTTTTCTCTTTATTTATTATACTACTTCATTTTTAAGTGAATAATTTTATAATAAAAATAAAAAAAAAAGTTAATTACCTATTAAATTAAACAAAACCATGCATTTTTACTTTTTTATTTTTAAAAAGGGAATTATTATATTTATTTTTATTTATCCTTTACTTTTTCTATTTATTGTGTTTGATTATTTATTTATTTATTTATTTATTTATTTATTTATTTATTTATTTATTTATTTATTTATTTATTTTATTTTATTTTATTTTATTTTATTTTATTTTATTTTATTTTATTTTATTTATTTATTTGTAATAACTGAATTAAGAAATATATAAAAAATATTATTTATATATATTTTTGTTTGACTCTTAAAGTGGAACATCAGTTTCATCATGTTTTAACTTAAATTCCATAACTGGAATAAATGGTAAAATACCAAGAAGTAAACCACCAAGTAAAGCAAGTTCAACAATGAATAAGATGATGTGAGTAACAAAATCAACTGTTTTTACATCAAGAGAAAAGAAAGTAAATACAAGATCAAAGCAAATAAGAACATACCAAAGAGACCAGAAGTAAGATATAAGGGATTCATTAGTACCTCTAGAATAACCAATCTTCTTTTGAATAATTATTTCACCAATAGAAACAATAGCCATTAAGTAAGAAGGAATGAAAAATACGATATAATAAGGTGGATTGCTATTAAAAGCAATGAAAAAAAGAATGTTTTGAATTAATCTTAAAACATCAGTTTTAAAGATGTTTAATGCAAGTAAGCCAATGGAACAAGAAGCACAAGCACCTTTCTTTCCTTCTTTGTTCATTGAACATTTTGAATTATTAATACCGATAAGATATTTTACATAAGTGTTTCCTCTTAATAAAATAGAATCAACATCTTTTCCAGTATTAATACCTTCAACACCGATTTTGAATTTAGCAAAGTCTTGGTAAAGAACTAAAGCTTCAAATAAAATATATGGAATGCATCTACAATAGAAGCAACTCTTTTCTTCATTATCAAAGTATTTAATTAATGCATATTGGAATAATAATAATAAAATGCACTTAACTATACTAATACAGTTGCTCATTTTTATTTCTTGTTTACTTTTTTCTTTCTTTTCTCCTTCACTAGTAATATATTTCATTTCATTTTTGTGTTTGACAAGAATCATAATAATATAGATAACAACAATTAATATTGATGGAATGAATGCAACAAAGAATGGAGCTTCAAAGTATCTAAGGTATCTTATTACTAAAGTAAAAATTGAAATGATCATTAATACAACAATGAAAAATGATAAAAATAACATTTTCATAAGGAATGAATTTGGTTTTTCTTCAACAATGTTTGGATAATAATGTTGGAAAAATTCGCATATAAGAATACTAATACTTCCAAATTCATCATAGTATTTCTTTAAAGTAGCGTTATTTAATATTCTGTCAGATCTAAGTACTTTTTGGTACTATATAAATATTAATATTTAAAATATATAAATTAAAAATTGTAAATTTTATATATATATTTTTTTAAAAAAAATAATAAATTAATAAATTCAAAATATCTATAATATTTAGAATCTCTTATTAAACTTATTAAAATAATACTTACTTTACTGATTTCATCAGGATTAGTAACTGGATTGTACCTATAATAATTAATGTGTTTAACAATTTTTTAATTTTTAAATTAGTTTCACATTTTAACATAATTCTCTAACATTTTTATATAAATTATAAAAATTAAGAATAACTTAATATGAAAAAGTATAAAAAAAAAAAAAAAAAAAAAAAAAAAAAAAAAAAAAAAAAAAGGATTCTCCAAATTTAAAAAGAACGAAGAATTTTAAAATTCAAAATAAAAAAAAAAAATAACAATGTTACATAATTTTCGGACTTTAATACTTACTTCTTTAATAATTCATTGGCAGTACTTTTTAAAGTTTCCTCGGATGCATCAGTCTTAAGACCTAAATGATCATAAAAGTTTTTAACAGAATAGTCTACAACTGGAACTTGTGGTCTTGGAGAAGGAACTTCGGTTATTTCTTCACCCTCAACTTTTGATAATATAGGATTTTTCTCTTCAGTTGACATATTTTTTATATATTTTGTTTTATATATTTTGTTTTATTTATTTTTTATTTGTTTATTTGTTTGTTTTTTTTATATTTCTTATTTATTTTTATTTTATTTTAATTATCTAAAATGTTCTTTTTTCTTCTATTTTTATATTTATTTTTTTTTTTTTATACTTTTTTCTTTTTTTTTATTATCAATATTTTTAATAATAATTTAGATTTTTATAAAGCTTTTTTTAATAGATTAAAATTTTTTATTTCTTAAATTCTATTTTATATGTTAGATTTAAAAAATTATTATATGATAAGTGGTGGATTTAAATTTAAATAGAATAATATATTGAAAAATTATAGAAATACTTTTTTAAATATTTCATTATTATTATTATTATTATTATTATTATTATTATAGTAGCTTACAGTTCTATTATTTACTGTAATTTCTTTTATTACATTATTATTTATTCTCACTAAAAATAGTAATATTGAATCAAATTTTTTGTTTATATTATTTTTACTTTCTATAATATTTTGATGTGGATTAGATTACATAATTCAATAATCATATGATAATTCAAAATGTGACTTTTAAACTTTGAGTATTAACAAAATAATTAGACCATGATATATAATAATATCAATAATAAATAATTGAATAATAATAAATAATAGATGTTAATAATAATAATTAATAAGTTTATTTAAATACATAGTAAGAAATTAAAAATCATATTCATGTTAATAAGATAGAATTATAATTATACACTAATGTCAATTAATACATTTTTATTATTATTATTATTTATTATATTTCAAAATTAATTACTATGTAAAAATGTATATGAATATTTTTAAGAATTTATTAATAAATGAATAAACATGTAAATATTAGTTATATGATTATAAGCTTTTGTAATATTGTAGTATAATTAAGTTTTAATGAATTATATAATACATCAGATACCATTTTAAATATTTAATGGAATATTACCATGTAAAAGCATTACTATATTTACTATGTTTAATATTAGATATGATAGATTAAAAAAAAAAGTTTTTGAAACTATGTTTTAAACATACTAATATATAATTGATACCATTTAAAACAAAATAAAATAATAGTAATAATAATAAGAAGAAAAAGATAAAACCGTTGAATTAAAAAAAAGAAAATATATTAAATTCATAAAATAAGAGGATATATATTTTATTTGAAAAAGTATTGCTTTGATAATATCTGTTATAATGTTTTAAAAAGTTAGGATTTATATAAAAGTCGATTATTATATTCCCTTTCTATAATCATATTAATAAAGGCTTTTTCATTTTTAGAGAGAAGGATAACATCTTCTTCATTTTCAATATAATAACAAAAAGGAGGCTCATTAGACCATTTTCTATCATCATTATCCTTTTCAGTAATATAGGAATTAAAATCTAAAAACATATTTGAATTATCAAATTCATTAACTTCTAAATGACCTTTCCAAAATACAATTTGCTTATCCTCCATTGTATGAGCAATATGTCCACAAAATACATTTTCTATACTATTTTCTTGTGAAGTGGGCTGTATTGATCCAATAAATGTAATAGGTTGTGGACTCATATAATAATGTTGATGGGCCAAATCAAACCCCATCCAAAAGGTTTCTTTATTGTTATAAACATAACGATATATTATTCCTTTACGAATAGCATATTCATTTAATTTACAAACAGAAAGAAGACCTAAAATTGCTTTCTCTTTATTAATGACTATAGTGCTAGAATCCATTTCATGAATAGTGAGACCATTCCAAAAACGTAAACTTTTTGTTTCTTCTAATGGATTTTTAGTCCATTCTTTAAACCATAATAAACTTTCATTGGGTATATTTTTTGATATTGTACGGTCACGGAAGAAAAGTGTTCCAGTTTCTTCGTATCCTTTCGATTTAAAAAGTTCAGCCGGATCCCGAATAAAAAAGATATCAGCATCAATAAGAATAACTTCCGTAAATCTTGAAGCTAATATAGCGAAGGGTTTTATAGCCCAATTTTTACATTTTATTATATCATCATTAAAATATTCCTCTAAATTTGAAAGGTAAACCTTTGAATATGCTAGTAGTATTTGCTGTTCTTCTATAGTTAAGTCATCTTCTCCATTATAAAATACTTCAATAGGAAGTTTTGTTTTTATTAGATTTCTTAGAGTATCTATGGTACTTTGAATATATTTAAAATGAAAGCTTCCTGTACAAATAACAATACCTCTACCATGGAATGAACCAATTAATTCATCAATGGCTAAAAAGCGTTTACCATATATCCAAGGGTATAAGTTCTTATGAACTTTATTATAAAGATTAAACAAGGATTCATTTTCTCTTTGATATTTAAATATAGATTTTAAAATATGGTTATATGTAAAAATATCAGTACCAAAGAGTCTCTCCCATAGTATTCTATGTAAATCTGTTTTTTCTCTTAATAAATTCATATTTTTTAATTCATCCATAGAATCAATAGTATTTGTTATATACTTTTTAAATGAAGATATCATTTTTGTATTTTCGTCTATTTTATCTCTGTTTTTGAAAGATAAAACTTTGTCATTTATATTTTCTATGCTATCATTTACTACTGTTACTTTATTTCTATAAATGTGTTTTGGAGGTTTGATTCTTTTAGAAGATTTAATAACATTATCTTTTCTCACTATTGAAATAAAATAATATAATGAAGTTAAAAATATAATGAGAATAGTAACTAAATAAATTATGCTTATTTTTATTTTAATCCCAAATTTCATCATTATTACAATAAAATTGTTAAATACTCTGAATTATATAATACACCAATATTTTTCTTTTATAAATTTTAATAATAAAATCTGAGTAGCTAGAGAAGTAGTGTAAAAATATTTTATTAACTCACTAATATATAAAAGCATCAAAATAATAGATATAATGATATAATGACATGATAGTGTTTTATCAATATTTATTAATTTTAATAATATTTTTTATAATTTCATGTTAAAATATTTTTTAATTATTTTTTTTAATTACACAAATTAATTTATATCTTTTTTAATTAAAGTTTATGTATATTTTTTAAAGATATATTTAATTAAAATTTTTATTTTTACATTTTAAGAATATTTACAAAAAAAAACAACTTTTCATTTAAAAAGAAAAGAGGATATATGACTAAAAACCGTTAATTAAGAAAGCTCTACTTATAATATTAAACTATTTAATTGTATTATCAAATTATATATATTTAACACAAAGAAGATATTATGTAATAATAATAAAAGAAAAAGCAGATCAGATTATACATTTTAATTTTTGCTAAAAAAATTAAAGTGTACTATTTAAAAATAATATATTTCATTTATTAATATTATTCTTGTAGTAATGAATAAAAAACAAAATAAAATAAAGTACACATAAATAATTAAAATTTAATAATGTTATGAAAGATGTGAGTTAAATCATAATAAATTTTAATATTTTTATTGTTCCAATATCAACAATTGTTTTTTATGCTTCTTTATTATGTTTTCATTTTAGTAAATTTATTATTTTATTTTACATCCATCATTGTTTTTAAAATGTTAGCTTTTTCAACGAAAAGAAAAACTAAGTATTTTAACATAAATATATTCATTTAAACCTATGTAATAATAGATCTGTTCATTTATTTAAATGCGGTAAATAAATAAATAAATAAATAAATAAATAAATAAATAAATAAATAAATAAATGAATAAATGAATAAATTAATAAATAAATAAATAAATAAATGAATAAATGAATAAATTAATAAATAAATAAATGAATAAATGAATAAATAAATAAATAAATAAATAAATAAATAAATAAATAAATAAATAAATAAATAATGTAAAGTGAAATTTCTTTCTGCAGGTAATAACTTGCTGTTTCACTTGAATTTTTTTAATTTTATTTTAATTATGATTCTATTGCCACTTTATCATTTTAATAAAAATTTTGTGTGACCCTACCCTTTTTAATATTTTAAACAATATATAAATAATAATATATTTATATTAAAATACATAATTATTATTTAAATTTATTTAAAAAGATATATTAAGGTATATCAATTATATAATATATTAAATCACATTTAAAATTTATATAAATACATTTGTAATATATTTTAAATATATCTTTATTTAATTAAATTATTATTTAATTTATAAATTATAATATAATATGAAAATCATTTATTGGATAAATTAAGTATGCATTCATTTCAAATAGGTTACTATTTATTTTAATACAGAAACTAAAGATAGATAGCTCGACTAGTTTTTTACTATTTATTCTATTTGATTTGTAATTATTATACTAATTAAAAGAATAATTAAATTGTTCATTATATATATTTATTCGTTATTAGTAGCATTCATATATTATTAAAGGTATTATATATTAACAATTAATGTTTCATTTTTTATTCTAAACGTTTTCTATAATGAACACAAATTTTCAATCAAATTTGTTAATAATATATTAAATTATATTTAATTTTAATAAAAATTTTTTTTATTATATTTCATAAATATATAATATAATCTTTTTAATTATACACAGTATGTTTCTATATTCAAAGTATCCTAATAATATATAATAATAATATAATGAATTAAGTATATAATTCAATATAAAAAAAAGTACAAAAAAAGTAAATCCTTTTTTTATTTATTTTTTTTATGTATCACAAAACTTTATTATTATTTAAATTTGAATAGTTAATAAAAAATTTTTTATTATTGATAATCAAAAAAAAAAAAAAAAAAAAAGCAAAAAAATAAAATAAATATATTAATATAAATATATAATATAATATACTCTCAATATAATAATATTTTATATTACTATTTATTAACTAATAATTTAATTTCTATTATCAATATATTATCATTTATTAGATTTAATTAAGGATTACTTTATTTTATTTTTTTTAAAAAAATTAATATATTTTTATTTTACATTTTAAAAATAAAAAATAAAATTATATAATAAATAAGTTTTCTTTAGTTTATATTTAAAAAAAAAATTAAAAAAAAAAATATATATATATATATATAAAAGTAGAAAAGTAATTTTTAAAGTTACTTTTTGATAAAGCAATAATAAAATATATATATAAATAAAAATAAGTTCAAATAAAATCCTTTTTAATAAAAATTTATGTTTAAATATTAGATTTTAATAAAAAATAAAGATTTTTGAATATAATCGACCTTATTTTATATTTGTTAAAAAAAAAGTTCATAGAAAAAGAAAACTGTAATTTAAAATTAATATACGTTTAAAAGTTAATTTATATATACAGGAAAACTTAGAATTAAAATATAAAATATTCACAATTATAATAACAGATACAAAATAATAATATTAGAACTATATTTTCAAATATTAAAAACTAAACTACTATAAAAATATTATAATCAAATAAAACTTATTTTATATAAAATAAAGATGAAGATTAAATTACAATATTTATATTTGGCTATACTTTCTCTAATCATCAAATGTTGTATAGCAGCGGGTATAGGTAAGTTTTTTATAAATTATTTCAGAATAATTTAAATAATTGAATTTATTGATTTTTTCTTTTTTTTATATAAAATAAAAAGGCATTAAAATCAATGATGAAAGTGGATTTGAAACCGAAAATAGGGATAAAATTTTACCTGGAGGTAATTACAATATTATTAAATAAACATATTATTTTTATGAATAACTAAATATTTTCTTTTATTATTATGAATAATTAAACAGGTCAACCTATTACTATCTCATATAAATGTCAAACTAATGAAAATGATGTTGTAGGTGAATTAAATGTTTTAATGTATTGTGATGGATGTAATCATCCAAATATTGATCCTACAACCAAAACAGCAAAAATTGATCATACTTTTCCTATTAACTGTAATAATCCTTCACCAATAACAATAGAAGAAACATTAAGTATTCAAGAAAATGCTGAAAGTGGTGCACTTATATATTTATCATATTATATTTCTTTTGGTGAATTAGGTCAAGCTACTGAATCTGGTGATTCATATTATTATCAAGGTAAATTTATGAAAACTTTTAAATATAATTCTGAATATATATTTGAAATTAAGAAAAGAAACTAATATGCATTTATATTTAATTAAACAAAATAAAGTAAAAGGAGATAAAAAATTATCACTTAATAAAAAAGGTAGTATAACAACTCAATTTTCTAAAGGTTTTGAATCTTTAACTAAAAAAAAGGAACCTTGGATAACAAAGATAAAAAATTATTTTATATTTGCTGTTCCTGTTGTAGTATTATTGGCTTTGTTATTCATTATTTATCAAAAATCATTTAAACCAAAACAAAGATTAAACGCCAAAAAGTCTGTTTGCAAGTATAACTTTGAAAAAAATCCAAATACTTTAAAATCATTAGATTCTCAAGGTATAAGAATTACAGAACAAAATAGAGGTCAAAATCTTCAAAAAAGAAATTCATTAACAAATTTGAAGACTTTACAATCTAAATTAAAATCTCCTATACCAGAAAGTGCAGTTTATGAATCATCTAAGCCTATATCAAGTCGTCGTAGTTCTATATCTTCATCATGCTCATCCGATTTATCATTCAGATTAGATGCATCTTATTTGGATATTAAAATGAAGGACGATGATAGTGATAATGAAGAAAATAATAATATAGAAAGTGATGATGAAGAAAAATTAGTGAATAATGAAAATACTGTATCCGTAGCTATAGATGATAATAAAGATAATAGAGAAAGGGGAAAACATAGAAATAATGAAAGAAAGGAAAAAAGTTCAAGAAGCAGAGGTAATGACAGATTATCTCCACATTCCCAAAGACGTTCACATTCAAAAGAAAGTAGAAATTCAAGAAAGAATTCCACTCCAATGAATTCACCACCAATGAATTCACCAAGAAAGAATTCCACTCCAATGAATTCACCACCAATGAATTCACCAAGAAAGAGTTCCACCCCAATGAATTCACCACCAATGAATTCACCACCATTAAGTTCACCAAAGAATAATTCATCTCAAATGAATTCACCTGTTGTACCAATGAGAAATACTTCAAATTCACCAATGATGACTTCACCAAATTTACAAAACGCACAACCTAATAACTGGAATAATATGAATATGAACATGAACATGAATAATCAATATGGTAATGGAATGAATCAATTAAATATAATAAATCAAATGCAAAATGCTAATAATCAAGTATCAATTGACATACACAGTCCAAGATCACCAAGTACTCAAAATAATGCTGTGTTATCATCAAACTTACAAGATACTATTCCAATTGACAAAAATGCAGTTATTCATAATGCTTCTAAAGCATATGTTACAGCAAACGCTATGCCACAAGTTGGTAATGCCCAAATGGCACATGTCCAATATCTTCCTAATGCTCCACAGACTAATACAAACTTAAAAACTGATACAGCAGCTTCAGATTCTGAAGATGATACTGCAGAAGTTGTACCAAATCATCCATTTACAAATAAGGTCTTTTCAGTAGCTTTCGCTAATATTCCAGAAAATGATGATGAATTAGAATTAGCTATTGGTGATCCAATTAAGTTTATAGAAGTATATGATGATGATTGGGCATTAGCATTAAGAATTGGTGATAATGAAGAAGGAATGGTTCCATTAACATGTGTAAAGGAATATTTTACTGTCCTTCATAATAATTAAAAAACTTTAAAATGAAAAAATATTATTATTTCAAAGAGTAGAAAATTTTCTAATATATAAATAATGAAATATATTATTTATACATCATAATAATTTAATTTTAAAAATATCATACATATTTTATTTCTTTATTAATAGTAATTTTACACTTAGAAAAAGATTGATAAAGAAAATAATAGCAAAACTACAATACTATAATAGATAATTAAATTTTATTATTTCATTTCATTATTTTTATTAATTCTTTAAAGACGATACAATTTTATATATTAATAAACTAATAATATTAAATTAAAAACGTATGTTTAAAAATACATATCTAGAAAATATTTAATAATAATATGTATAGAGAGATATGAAGAAAGGAAGAAAAAAGACATAAAAAAATGTATGATTAAATACACTGCTGTTTATAAAAATAATGACATAAGAAATTTAAATTGAAGAAATATAAATATGTATAAAATTAATAGACGGATATTTATTTGGATTGAATTAAAAAAAAAAAAAAAAAAGAAAAGAAAAAAAAATAAAAAAAAAAAAAATAATAAAAAAATATATATAAAAAGTAAAGAAAAGAATACTTTAAAAGAAATGAAATTGTATATATATATATATGCATATATGAAAATTATTGTTTTCATTATTAATATACAATTTTTTTTTTTAGAAAAAAAATAAAAAAAAAATAATGAATATTCAAATAATAATAATAATAATAATAGTTATAATAATAAATGAATAAATAAAAAGTAAAATAAAAAGTATAAAAAAGACATAAAATAAGTAGTAATATTTTGATATATTCTAATATTATCATTTTAATACTGGAACATGAATTAAATTTGTATTTTTTTTTTTTTTGTCCTAAACGTATTGTGATTATTTATCACTAATAAAAAAAAAAAAAAAAGAATTTAATAATTTTTTTTAAGAGTATTAATAAATAATAAAACATTTTATATTTTTTAAAAATACATGTGTACTTTGATCAAAAAAGAATAAAAATTTTTATGTTTGATATTATTTATAGTAAAAAGAAGAAAAAAAAATATTAATTTTTAATATCTTCCTTTATATCATTTTGAATTGAGGATGTTTTTTTCAAATGTATTTTTAATAATATATAATAAGGGTGAATTTTTTAAAATATAAAATTTCTTTCCTTGGCTTTAAATGTTGTTTTTAAAATATCATATATATATATATATGGACAATGGACTATATACTTTTAAACAATATCATATATCTTATCATTATTTTTGATTCTAGTTATTTTAATTATTTTATTTTTTATAATTTCAGATTCTAATTATTCTAATTATTTTATTTTTTATAATTTCTATTTTATAAGGAATTAACTTAATGTATATGGACAATATAAATGTTGACAAAATGAATAAACTTTAAAAACTTAAAAAACATTATTTTTTTTTATAAAAGTAAATTTATATCAAAATATTATTCAATAAATAAATAAAAAAAAATAATTCTATTGAATATTTAAATATTTTTTTTTTGTTCCTATTAGTATACATTGATAGTAATGGCGATTAATATATTCATATTTGATAATAGGTATTAAAATTAATAATAGTTAGCATCATTTATAAAGCAACATTAATAATCATGTTTATATCCTGTTTATTAATATTAATTAATATTACATATTTTTATTATATTATAAATTTTGTTTTTTTTTTTTTTTTTTAAAAAAATAGGGAAGGAATAATTAAAGATTCAACTTTAAAAGTATTTTTAAAAATAACACTGATATATCTTTAACAAAAATGAGGCTAATAATACACTAAAGATGATGATGATAGTTATATAAACTTTGTGTTTTATTAATTATAAAAGTTTATTATAAAATTATTTATATCTTAATTTTTCCTTTTTTCATATTAACAAAAGTCATCGTGTTTTTGAATGGGTAATATATAGCTATACACTTTTTTAATTTTTGGTAAATAATATGGTTGTACCTATTAATTTTTTTTTTATTATAATAAATAAATTAATTCCTTCCATAAAAAAAGGAGTTAATTTAAATGGTAATGAACTATTGGATTTATAATTAATGTTTATAATATATTCTAATATAATGATTATATATAATTAAAAATAGGTTAACCAATCATGTAAATATTTTTTTACCATACAAATTAAAAATTTTAATTAAGATATAATAAATAATGTATTAAAAATAAAAGAAGTTTAATTAATGAAAGACAAATTAAAAAAAGATGAAAGTGCAATATACGAATATTTAAATTATTATATAATTTTAAGAATTATTTTTGATAAAGAAATAATAAAGTTGTTGCTAAACAATGAATATGATCAGTTAATGTATTATTATTTTGATAATATTAAAAAAAAACATGAATGAGAATAATCATATCAAATAAAAAAAAGTTTTAAGCTTTCAGCTATATCGAATCATCGAAAAATTTAAAACTTAATAATTTAAATTAAATTTTATTATTATAATTGTTACTATTATTATAGAAATAACTTTCTATGTTGCTCAGCAAAATATATAATATAATTTTTAAGGCTTTAATAAATAAAAAATTATTAGTAACTAGATAAAAATATAAAAATATATAGTTAAATGTGGCAAATTAATTCTAATTAAAATTTTTTAGTTTATCCACCTTATTTTTTTATTGTTATTACAAATTAAAAAAGAAATAAAAAAAAACAAAAATAAAAATAAAAAAATCATTATTAGAAATAACTTTTTTTTTAAAAAAAAAAAAAAAGATAAATAGTAAAAGAATGGTTATGGTTATTGTTTTTAATATTATATATAAAATATTTTAATAAGTTATTTTTTATATAATTTTAGACATTATAAAAAAAAAATGTTTTATCAATAAATTAAATAATAAAATTATGTATTTTATTCCAATACAATAATTAATATTAAATTTTTTTTTAAAAGAGAATAAATAGAAAAAAAAATAATTTATATAAGAGAATAAAAAAAATTTTTTTAAAAAAATTTTAATATATAACAAATAAATTCTATTTTTATTTTATTATTATTATGAATAAGGAAGAAATCTGAATCTAATCATTTTAAAAATTTAACTTTTTTTTAAAAAAAAATAAATTTAAAAAATAAAATTGATATAATTTTTAAAATTATATATACTTTATTTATATTCTTTTAAAATAACATACAATTATCTTTTTCCCTTTTTTTTTCTAAAAAAAATATACCATGAATGAAGATTCAATTTTAGAATTTTTCATATAGCATCAATCAATTATATTATCAATTTTAAAATCAATCATAAAAAAAAATTAAAAAATATTCTAAGCAAATTTCATCTTAATTTTGGATTAAATTTTAAATGTCTTAAAATAAACATTTAAAATACAACATTATTTTAACAATTTATAAATAAAAGTAAAAAAAAAAATAACGATTTCAATTTCAATTATTTGTATCATTTAATTTTCTTTATTGTAAAATATTTTCTCTATATCCAATTATATATATTATCATAAATACAATACTTTACTTTTTCAACTTTCATATAACAATTAGCCATAATACCAATAAAAATTTAAAATAAATTTTTAAAAGGCTAATAAAATTCGACTTTTTTTCTTCATTAAAAATTAATATTCCAATTTACATTGAAAAATTTAATTAATTTATTTAATCTTAATAATTTTTAAAGTGCAGTTTATTTAATAGATTCAAAACATTATATTCAAATAAATATATTACACATTCAATATTTTTTATAAAAAAAAACAATTTTTTATATAATCCAAGAAAATCTATACTCGAATTAGTATTATTATTTCAATACTTGATTAATTAAGCAATATTATTTTTTTTTAAGAAAAATCATTCATTTTCATTAAATAATACTAAAATATATATAATCCGAATAATCCAAGATGTCGACAAACAATTGTATTCACAATTTAGTTGAAGATGAAGCTATGGGTCATCGTGTCTGTACCAAATGTGGTCAGGTATTTACATTAGATATCAGATATTAATTAAATTAAAATAACATAAAATTACAATATAATAAAAATATATATTGTGAAAAAATATCTCAATTTAAAATTATAAAAGATTCTCATAAAAATAATGTATTCAAAACTAAATAAAAAATCAATTGTTCAAAAAAAAAAAAAAAAAAAAAAAAAAAATTAATAGATTATGGAAGAAAACATTATAGTATCTGAAGTTAGTTTTTCAGAAAAATCTAATGGTGCTG
Organism: Piromyces finnis; assembly: GCA_002104945.1. Classification (NCBI taxonomy): domain Eukaryota; kingdom Fungi; phylum Neocallimastigomycota; class Neocallimastigomycetes; order Neocallimastigales; family Neocallimastigaceae; genus Piromyces; species Piromyces finnis. The sequence goes on from MCFH01000041.1 coordinate 210,359, forward strand.
CTGTAGCTGATGGTTTTTTCATTAGTTCTGGAAAAGGTATATTTCTAATAGCAAATATTACCGATATTATTGATAATTTAATAATTTTTTTAATTTTTTTTGTTGAAATAAAATAGCAAGAGCTTCTATTCCAAATCGTTTTGGTGGTAGAAATTCAATGAATACATTAGAATCAAGAGAACAAGTAATTGCTAATGGTAATTATTTTACAAAAGAAAAATTAAAAAATAAAAATAATAAAAAACATATAAATCTCAAAATGGCCAAAAAATAATTTATGAATTAATAATTTATAATTTATATATTAATAAATTATTTTATTCCATTATTATTATAATAAAATTAAAAAAAATAATAATAATAAAAAGGTCGACGCAGAATTCAACAAATTGCAAATGCTTTAAATATGACTGAAAGACATATGGAAGCTGCTCAAAGATATTATAATTTAGCTATATTAAATGATTTTAATAAGGGTAGAAAAACAGTTAATGTAGCATCCGCTTGCTTATATATTGTTTGTAGAATGGAGAAAACGAGTCATTTACTTATTGATTTTTCAGATGTTCTTCAAGTATGTATAATAAAAAAGATAGTAATTATTTTTTTTATAATATATTTAAATAAATCATGAAAATAATAATGTATTAATTATACTATCTATTATAATTTAAAATAGACTAATGTTTACTTATTAGGGGCCACTTTCTTAAAATTAGTACAAAAATTACATTTAGAGTTACCATTAGTTGATCCAGCATTATATATTGCACGTTTTGCTTCAAAACTTGATTTTGGTGATAAAAGTCAAGTAGTAATCCGTGATGCACTACGTTTAGTATCTCGAATGAATAGAGATTGGATTCAAACTGGAAGAAGACCAGCTGGTATTTGCGCAGCATGTAAGTGGAAATATTTTTTATCACTTAAAAGTGTTAATATTCTAATTTATAATTTTAATATGAATGGAATTTTATGATATAGGTTTATTAATTGCTGCACGTATGCATGATTTTCATCGTACTCAAAAAGAAATTATATCTGTAGTAAAGATTTGTAATTCAACATTACGTAAAAGGTGTTTATTAATTCAATTATAAGAAAAAAATATATATTATATCCATATTTTTACTTAATCTTCTTCTTTTTTTTATTAATAGATTGGATGAATTCCGTAATACACCATCATCTGAATTAACAATTGAAGATTTCCAAAATATATGGTTAGAAGAAACATGTGATCCACCATCATTTAATAATGCCCGCAAAAAGGGTAAGAGAAAGAGATCATTGGAATCAAGTGAATATGAAAAGGATTTTGAAACTGAGGAACTAAAGAAGGAAATTAATGATATTTTAAAGGGTGATGAAATAAAAGAATTAACTGGAAAAATTGATAGTAAATATTGGAATATTATAATTTAAATATAACTTATTTATGTAATAATACTAATTATAAAAATGTAATTTATTTAAAAATTAAACAACAGTGGATGAATTACTTGCAGATGATAACAACTTGGAAGTTTTAGATAATGATGAAGAAATTAAGGATGTTATTTTAAACGAAGAAGAAGTTGAATTTAAGACAAGAGTATGGACGAATGAAAATAAAGATTGGATTGAAGCACAGGAAGCCAAGCGACGTCAAGCTATTATGGATCTTGAAAATGGCATTGTTCGTAAGCCAAGAGCAAAGGTAATTATTAATATCATAATCATTAATTGTAATAAATATAATGAAAAAAAAATATATATATATTGTTAGATATAATCATAAATAAAATAAAATAATAACTAGCAACATTATAAATAATAATTCAAAATCTTTTGAATGATAATAAATATAGAAACGTAATACTAATAAGGATCCAATTCCAACTGCTCAAACACCAGCTGAAGCAGCAAAGAAATTATTAAATCAAACAAAAATTTCAAAGAAAATTAACTATGCTGCTATTGATCATTTATTTGAAGATTCATTAAAGTTAAAGGCTGAGGTTGAAAAGTAATAGATAATACTTTAATAAGAAGAAAAAAGGGAAATACTTTTTAAAAATATTTTTTTTTTATTTAAAAAAAAAATACAGTATTTAATATTTTATTTCATTTATTATTATTTTTTTTTTTTTTTAACTTTTTTTTTTTCCAAAAAAAATTAAACAAGAATGAGATAATAACAATCAGTTTATTAGACTGATGGAAAAAATAATAATTATTATTCATTTGAAAAACGAACAAACAAACGAAAAAAAAAAAAAAAAAAAAAAAAAAAAGATATTTGGGTATAATAATAGGGAAAGAAATAAAATTATAATAATATAAATTCTATCATACCCTAATAATTAAATATTATATATAAAAATTATAATGATGATAATAATGAAAGAATGCTATTATTTCATATAATTTTAATATATATATTGATTTTATTTTATTATATAATTTTAATGGATCTGTTGTTATTATAAATAGTTTCTTTTTTTTTTCTTTTATCTTTATATAAATCATCTTTTATTTTTTATCATTATTAATTTTATTATATATTTATTAATTTATTTATTTTATCATCATCATTTATTGACTTTTTTAACATATTGCATTCGATACTATACTTTTTTCTTTTAAAGGAAAAGGAAAAATGAAATTAAATAAATAAAATAATAAATTAAATTATAAATAGTAACAATAATACAAAATTGTAATTTATATTTATTAAAAGTTTATAACACTATTTTATTAATTATCAGAGTACAGTTAAAATTTTAGGGTTTTATTATTATTCAATTATAATAGTTGACCTCACATCATTAAAATAATGAATTAAAAAAAAAAAAAAAAAAAGTAATTATTTTTTTTAAGGTATTAAATTTATATGTTTTATTAATAAAATATTCAAAATAAACAAATTACAAAAGCAATCGTATTAATAAAAAATAATTATAATTAATATATAAAATTTTTATTTTATTAATATATTTTTTTATAATATTTATAACATTTTTTTTTTTTTTTATTTTTTACATTCTTTATTAATACTATAATCTATATTTATTTAAGGCATAATAATAACAATAATTATTATTATTATTCTATTATCTATGAATGTTGTGAACTTGTTAATGTAGCTATTAATTCAGCTAATGGTGCTAATTCCTTTTTATCAATTAAGTTAAATTCTTGAACAAAGAAAATAAAATGTTTAAATGATGTATTTAAGTGAGCTTCTTCACCTAAACTAACAATTCTTGGGAAATGAGCATGATATATATGAGCATAAACTCTGAAAAGTCTTTTAAATATAGTTTTAACTGTACTTTGGAAAGATTTTGGGAATGGAACACCAATTTTGGATGGGAAAGTATTCTCATCATCAAGTTGAGTTTGAACCCATGTCATCAAATAATCAACATATTCTGGAGCTGAAACCTTTACTGGTTTTTTGAATTGAACACCATCACACCAATGATATTCATATTTTGGACCAGCAGACATTACTGGACATTCTTGTGGAGTACAAAATTCAGTAATAGTACCATATAGCATATTAATTTGATTAAAGAAATCAACAGTATTTACTGCTAACCATTCATTTAAATCTTCCCCTTCTGGTAAGGCGACCGCAAGTCTTAAATTACCAGATCCTAATGTTGCTTCGGCATATTTCTTTAATTGATATTGTTTTGTACCTTCTGGAATATTTTTTTTTGGTTTGAAAGTCTTGTTCTGTTTTTGAAATTATTTTTTTTTTTTTTTAAAAAAAAAAAAGAATATATATCAAAAATTTTACCAGAATTAATCGTTTTAAAAAATAATAATATTGGTTGTAATATTTTATATAAATAATAAAAATACATTTATCAGATTAGCATATATTTATTTATTTATCTATTTATTTATTTATTATTATTATTATTATTATTATTATTATTATTATTATTATTATTTATTATTATTATTATTATTATTATTATTATTATTATTATTATTATTATTATTATTATTATTATTATTATTATTATTATTATTATTATATTATTATTATTATTATTATTATTATTATTATTATTATTATTATTATTATTATTATTATTATTATTATTATTATTATTATTATTATTATTATTATTATTATTATTATTATTATTATTATTATTATTATTATTATTATTATTATTATTATTATTATTATTATTATTATTATTATTTATTATTTATTATCAATTATTACTATTATTATTATTATTATTTTCTTTAATAAATTTGTACCTTATTTAATCCAAGAAAATTTAAATTCATTTTTGCTATTTATTATATATTATAAAAAATATGTTTAAAAAAAATTAAATTGCTATATGATAGGAAGAATAAAAAAAAAAAAGAAAAATTTTTTTTAAAATTTATCATTTTTAATTTTTTTTTTTTTTAAATATTAGAAAAAAAGACATCCCAAATTCCAATATTCATTACAAATATGTTTCCATATCACACAGATATTTCAATGATTTCAAAAATAAATTGTTTTTCATAAATAAATTTTGTTTTTCATTTTATAATTAATAAAAAGTAATTTAATGTTTTTTTTCATTCCAAATGGTATTATATGGTATTATATATATTAAATATTTATATTAGTGATACAGTTATATTTTCAATTACCATAAAGTATATAACATATATAAATAGAAAAAAGAAAATGCATAATAATAAAATATATTTTATTAGTTAATGTGTTTAAAATAAATATAATAATTAAAATTTGAAATAAAAAATAACATTTTTGGATATATATAATAGCAACATTATATGATTTTCATTTTAAAATCTATTAAAGTATTATTTTATAACTATTATTATTATTTTATTTCTTTTAACTTTTTCTTAACTAATTAATTATTAAAGAAATTCACAACTTTTTGAGAAATAATAAATATAATGTTTCAATGGAAAATACATCAAATGATAATTGACTTTCAAAATGTTTTTTAGTCTCTAATTATCATTATGTTACTTTTGTTATAATTTCCTTTTCTTTGTTATTTTGACTTTTTTTTTTAGAAAAAATTAAACATAAAAAATATTTTCATATCATATAAAAGTTGCTCTTTAAACTTCTTTATAAGTAATATAAAGTTCCGTTCTTTTCCAAAATTAAATTATTCAAAATATTTATCATTATTAATTTTATATATATATATAATAATACTAACTTTTCTTAATATTCTTTGTTATTATTTTTTAAATAATACAATTATTGAATTCTACTTTATTTTTTTTTTTTAAAAAAAAAAAAAAGTACTTTTTTTAAAATAAAAAATAAAAAAAAAAATAAAAATAAAAATAAAGGAAATATTATTAATAATATAAAATATTTAAAAATATATAATTTAAAAATATATATAATAACACAGTAACTATAAATGATATTTAAAATAAAAGTATAAAAATAATTGTAATATTAAAAATAAAAATAGATTAATTATTATTATTTGTTATTATTTTAAATAGAATAGTAAAACCTATTTAATATTAATTTTGAAAAAGAAATCTTATTTTATAGTTATTAGCATAGAAAGATTATTCTCATCCCAAATATTACCTTTCTATGTTTATAATTTAGAATAACTTTATAATCAACTTTATTAAATTAATTAGATTATACTATATAAGTGAATAATATTGAATCTTAAAACTTAATTATATAATTAGCAAGTCTAACATTTATTATTGAAAATCATATGAATACATAGAATTATTTAAATTTGGAATACTTTTTTTTTTTTTCTAAAAAAAATGTTAAAAGGAAAGAGTTTTGTATTGCTAATTTTTAAAATTTCCATTAAGTAACAAATGAATTTACATTATTACTTTTTATAATTAAACTTTTATAAATAAAAAATTAGAAAATTTTTAGTTTGGTTAGTTTTTTTTTATATATATAATAATGATTATATTTTATTTGGAACTAGTTGATTTTTATGGATTAATTAGTAAATAGGATTAACTATATAATAAAATTATGAATTATAGTTTTTATATATATATAAAATCAACTGTATTAAAAAGGTTTTATTAAAACTTCTTTTTTTTTTTTTTTTCTTAGTAATATGAAGAATATTTTAGAAAATATAATGATTTTCAATGTTATGTTTTTGAAATGTTATAAATAGGAATATGAATTAATGAAAAAAAAAAAAAATTAAAAATTTAACACCTTAAATATTGAACATTTCATTATTTTTTTTTTCTTTAAAAATAAGTAATTGAAAGGAATATTGAATAGATTGAATAGTAAAATATAAATGTTTATATTTTATTATTCAGTTTTCCTTTCAATTAGTTATAATACTATTCATATTTATTTCCTATTATTACTACTTTTATTATTATTATTTTCATTAAAATTACTTAACTTTTATTTAGATAAATTTAACATAAAAAAAAATAAAATATAAAAAATAAAATATGATAATGTATCTTGTATTTACTTATTTTAATATTAAAGGTGGTTAGATTATAAATATATAAAAAAGAAACTGTATTTCGTTAAAGATAGTTAATTTTTTTCTTTATTAATATTGTTAATGCTATCATAATAAATGTTAGTATTATTATTTAACTTAATATTATTATTTATTATATAAACAATTATATATTTGTTTTTAACACAAATATAAAAGCAATATATAATTAATATTGGAAAAAAAACTTTGAAAGTATTAATTTTAAACAAACAAAAGATTCAAAAAAAATAAAGATACAAAAAATATATAATTTAAAAAATAATTAATTTTAATCCAATTGTTTAATTCTTATATTTAAATTTTAATTATTTATTTGGAAATAATTAATTTTTTAAACAATAAAAAAATTCTTAAAGTTCTTTAACATTTGTAATATTCAATAAAAAAATAAAAAAAAGAAGAGTTATAAAAGGAAAAGGACTTAATTATAAGCATTGTAATAAAATCCATAAGATACTTATTTTTTAATTTCAAGTAATAAATATATTAATAAAGATATTTCAAAAAAAAAAAAAAGTGTAAAGTGTTAATTTGATATAATTTCGTTTTAATTCATTTTAATTTATTTGTATTATTAAAAAAAAAAGTTTTTTTTTTTTTTTTTTTTTTTTTAAAAAAAAAAAGTAATTAACAATATAATGATATATGAACTACTATAATATATAACGGAAAATATATTTTAATATTATTAATTCATTTAAATTTATAATAAACATTTATCAATTAAGCAATTCATTTATATAATATTATAATTTTCTAATTTTTTAATTCAGTATAAATAGAAAAAAAAAAAAAAAAAAAAACAATATATATATATATAAAAGAAAAAGAAAAAAAAAAAAAAAAAAGAAATCTAAAATCTAATAATAGTAATAATAATAAACTTGAATTTAAACGAAAGGTATGTATAAATTAATGAAATGGATATACCATTTTTCAAAATTTATTATTAACTTTTTTTTTAATTATTATTATTATTAAAAATTATTTAAAATTTTATTATAGATGGAAAATATTCAAATTTCATTTAAGAAAGCACAAAATGCTTTACAAAATGATAACCAAGAAGTAAATGATAATTTTTTTTTATTTTTATTTTACTTTCTTTTTTACATATGCATATTTATTGACCATAATTTATCAAAATTTCATTATATTGTAACAGGAATCGTATAAGATTTTACTAACAATTGTTAAACGAATTACGGATATTCTTGAAAATAATGTTCAATGGGAAAATGGTATATATATATATATGTGATATATCAGTAAATAATATTGTTAATTATTTATTTTCGATCTTTATTATATATAAATAAGAATTTATATAAATATTTAATAATGAAGAATTTTTATACATATAATATAATATATATATATAATAATAATAATAATAATTAATGTATAGGAATTATCGTAAATACTCTTAAAGATAAAGATAAAATTTTCAAAAAGTTTAATATGTGTTTAAATGTTATGGATCACATCATTACTACTATGTCTTTTCAAAGCAATATTCTTACATCAGTTCAAAATAATTCTAATCAAATAGAAAAATTAAAAATAAAAAAAAATATACCTTTAATTCCTATATCTCCTTTAACAGTAGAAATGATAAAAAGCACCCATAACTTTCAAATATCTCAAAAAAAATTAAAAACCGAAAAAGATACTGATTCTTTATCTACTAAAGATTTAAGAAATTTAATCGAAACAGTGAGTATGTATCAATCTAAAATTACCAATTTGAAAGAGGGCATCCAGAAAACAATATATAATTCTATTTATGAATTTGACCCAGATGTTATAGCAAAGCAACTTACAATTATAAGTGCAAGACTATTTAAGAAAGTTAACGTGAAGGAGGATTTTGTTAACTATGCTCTTTCACAAAAAAGTCAACCACTTCAAGCTCTTCTTGATTTCAATAAGTATTTTAAGCATATCCTTACTTCTTCTATAATTAAACCAAACCATCACTCTCAAAATAGTGAAATTGAACGTTGTCATGTTATACAATTTATACTTAACATGTCTCAATATCTCTATCAAAAATATCGTAATTTCAATTCATTAATTTCTATTATTAATGTTCTTATTTCTCCAGAAATTAGGAGATTGAAAAAAACATGGGCTCTACTCGATTCAAAAAACAAAAATAATTTTGAATTCTTTAAACAAACTTTTCCAAAAAATTATACAAAAGAAATTATTCGAAATTTAGAAGCTTTCCAATTTAATACGGGTAAAATTATAGTATTACCTTATATAGATACAGAAGTAGCTCAAATAAACAATATTTTCCAATTATATGATACTGGAAGAGGTTTAAACCAATTAGGCGAGAAACACCTAGAAGAACACATTCAATTAATTGAATGTTGTAAAGGTTACGGTTATATTCATTCAAATGAACAATCTGAATTATCTAGTACACCTAGACCAGTAGGACTTCTTCCTAATTATCCTCAAAATCTTTCCGAATTAGGTTTAGGTGATCTTTTGGTAGAACATTGGATTTTAACTCGTGTATACATGACAGATCAAGATCTATGGAAGCAGAGTGTTGATTGTGAATCATTAGAACCGGGAGAATCAATACCAGAATATTCAACATACGATGTAAATTTATTGGACTTAACAACTTCCACTTTCAATAGTGAAAATAACCATCAATACTCTAATAATTTTAATAACAATAATAGAAATAATAATAACAATAATAATAATAATAATAATAATAATAATAATAATAATAATAATAATAATAATAATAATAATAATAATAATAATAATAATAATAATAATAATAATAATAATAATAATAATAATAATAATAATAATAATAATAATAATAATAATAATAATAATAATAATAATAATAATAATAATAATAATAATAATAATAATAATCAAGAAAATAATAACTTTAACAGAAAGGTAAATATCAATGACAACTTTAATATTCAAACAAGAGAAAATTTTGAACAAACTGGAATTGATAATAAAATAGACGGATTAAAACAAAAGGAAAATGAAATAAAAGAATCAAATTATTACATAAAACAAAGGTCAACTGTTGAAAAATCAAATGATGATAATCAACAAATTCAAATAATAAATGAAAATAATATGGAAGAATCAAATATTAATTCTCAACAAGAACAAATACCAATTGAAGAAAATGAAAATGACGGTATAGAAAAAGCAAATTGTAATATTCAACAAGAACAAGTAATTAGCGAGAATAATGATACAGATTGTAACATTCAACAAGAACAAGTAATTAGCGAGAATAATGATACAGATTGTAACATTCAACAAGAACAAGTAATTAGCGAGAATAATGATACAGATTGTAACATTCAACAGGAACAAGTAATTAGCGAGAATAATGATACAGATTGTAACATTCAACAGGAACAAGTAATTAGCGAGAATAATGATACAGATTGTAACATTCAACAAGAACAAGTAGTTGATGAAAATGATATAGAAAAATCGAATATTAATGAAATACAATAAATACAAAATGAAAATGAACATAAATAAAGTAATAATGATATAAATAATAAGTAAATGTATCTGTTAATACTAAGAATAATGATAAAAATAATGAATAGAATATTATATTGAAATTAATAAAAAAAAAAAAAAAAAACTTTGATATTTTAATTATATAAATAATGTTTAATAATTTTTACTCATTATTTTAATAAATTTAATAAATAATATTGTAAATAAATAATAAAAATCTTTTATTATGTATTCTTAAATAATTGGCAAAATAAATTGTGGATAAAAAACCTAATAATTTATGTATTAAAAAGAAAATATCCTAATTATAATTTTTGAAAATATAATAATATATTCTATTCTTTAAATATGAAGATGAATTATTATTAGAATGTTAAACCCAATTGATTATTATTTCTTTTTTTTTTTAAAAAAAATAATCTTAATTATTATTAAAATATTAATCAGAACTTATTTTATGTATAATTACATTATATAAATTATAGTTTTTTATCAAAAGTTATATATTTAATTAATAATGAATTATATAACTTTTCTATATTAATTAATTTACTTAATTAATTTCGAATTAAATTTCCTTTCAACCGAATTCAAAAGATTTCCAATAATTTTTGATGGTTGATGTATCATATTGGTATTATAATTAAAAAAAAAAAATAAAACATATAATTAATTTATAATTAAAAATATTGAAAAATGTTAATTAGCCTAATTACAAAAACCAATATTTTATTATATTTCAACATTAATAGTATTTAAAAAATACATTACAAATTAAATAAGTGAATAAATAGATAAATAATAAACAATTCGTTAAATATGAAATTTTTTTGATATTAAAATATGAAAAAAGCAATTTAAATAAATTGCTTTAATAGATTGATAAAACATTATTTTAATTAATTATATTATTTAATAATTAATAAAGTTTTGATTAATAAATATTAAATAATATATATATATTTTTTTTTTAAAAAAAAAAAAAAACATTTCGATTTTTATTATTTTTTCATTATTTTTTTATTGAGTAAATAGTATTTTGTCTTTATTAATAATAGAAAGTTTTGAATTTAAAAATCAAAACTCTTTTTAATAAAAAAATATATATATACTATTAAATGTAGTTTCATTTTTTTCAGTATAGTTTTCATTCATATATTTATTTTTGTACTATTATCAAAATTATTTTATTTATTTATTTATTAATTTTTATAAATATTCAAGTTACAACTTTTAAATATACAATTGTTTTTGGAACATCAAATAGAAATTTTAATATTCACTTTTTTTTATAGAAAACTATTTCAAATATAGGCATACTAGAAAAAAAACATTACACATACCAATAAATTAAATAAATAAAATATCATAAACAATTAAAAAAAAAGAAAAAACGAATATAGAAAAGCGTAGATTTCAATAATAATTCCAACATCGTTTTTATAAATAAATATACCATACTATGCAAAATCTATATTAATAGTCAATTGGGAAAAAAAAAAAAAACAATAATAAAAATAAAACAAAGATAAAATATGGATATTTTCATACCAAATGAAGAATAATTTTTCATATTTTAAACAATAAAATATATAAACAAATAATTTGATGTTTTTTTTTTTTATTTATTAAATTTTAATAATAATAAAAAAAGGTATTTATATATCTTTTTTAATGTAATGTAATACATATAAATGTATATAGTATTAAGAAAATAGAAAAAAAAAACAATATTAAAATATAAAAGAAGAAAAAACAAAACTTAATAAAGCAAAATAATAAAAAATAAATTCATAGTTTAAAATAATTTATTTATTTTAAATCTATAATAAAAGATTTCTTAATAATAATAATAAAAAAAACCCTTTTTTTAATTTTATATTAATAATTATTAAAAAGGAATTTTTAAAAAGAAAAGTAACGATATATAAAAAGATGAATAGAAAATCCTCAGATGAATTAAAACCGAAAAAAACAAATAAAGGTTTCTTTTCAAAATTCTGGAAATTTGGAAGTACTCAAGTAAGTTTACTTATTAATAAAAAATTAAAAAACTGAAATATTTATTTCAAATCTTTGTTAATTTAATGTTTACTATTATTTTTTCCCATAAAAAAATAAAAAGACAAAAGCAGATAAAAAGAAAATTTCAAAAAGTGTTGATAATTTGAAAGATTTTATAAATGAAGAAAGCATTCAGAATGAAAATGTTAAAGAATTAAATGAAATATTAAATAATTCAAAAAGAAAATCTAAATCATTGGATTTATTAAATGATAATGTTGATGTTGAATGTATTAAAATGAATGAAAATGTTGAAAAAGAAAATGAGAATAAACCAGTTGAAAAATTGTTAAATTCAAAAAGAAAATCTAAATCACTAGATATAATTAATATCGATATTGAAGAAATTATCATGAAAGAAAGCATTGAGCAAGAAAATGTAAAGATTCAAAATGGGCATTTATTTGATAATGAAGATATAAAGATAAAAGATAACAACGATATAAATGAAGTAGTTGGGCAAGAGATAAAAGATATTAATAATAATTCAGGAGTAATTGAAAACGATAATAATAAGTCATGTTCTATAGATAGTAACAATGTTGATAAAGTTGAAAATACAGATATTCAATCAGTTAATAATGATGTTTTTGTTCCAGCATTGCAAGAGCAGAATGATAATGAATGTTTAAAAAGCAATGATTTAAAAGTTGAAGATGCTAATCCAATAAAGAATGATAAAAATCTTCAAACGACATTATCAGCAGTTCAAGAAGAGCAGGAATGTATAATTTCAAATAAAGTATCTGAAAAAGAAGATAATGATAAAATAGAAGAAATTGATACAAATAAAAAAGAAAATTCAAATCCAAAATCTAACTTAACAATCTTAATAGATAATAAAGATATTAAAAATGAAGTTAATGGTTTAACTTCAAAAGAATTTGCAGATATACTTTATAATATGGAAGAAACTGAATATGAAGGAAAACAAATATCTCTTATATTAACTGAACCGTAAGTAAACTAATAAAAAATTTAAATTATAATATTGTAATGAGTAAAATTACCATAAATAATTAATTAGAATATTAACTAAATTTAATTATTTTTATTAATTAATTTATTTGATAATAAAATTCTATTATTAAAATAATAATTTCAAAAATGATTCATTATAATTATCATATTATCATAATATATATCAATTTATTTTAATAATGATATTAAAGTGATAAATATCACGAAGAGACTCTTAAAAATTATATGAAAAATTTTGACTTTAATAATATTGAAATTGATGAAGCGTTAAGGTGTGAAAATATTATAATTATTATTCTAACGTGCATGTTTTAAATTAATAATTCTAATATATATTTTATTTTATTTTATTTTGAAGAATTCTATGTAAAAAGGTTGTAATCATAGGTGAAACACAACAAATTGATAGAATATTAAATCAATTTTCGAAACATTACTTTGAATCCAATTTACATCGTCAAGAAATATTTTTAAATGAAGGTAATAAAGTTAAAAAATATTAATATAAATAACAATTAATAAATATTAAAATCAAATGAAAAGCTATACTACTAATAATTTTATATACACTATATATAATAAATATAAATAAAACTAATATTTTTTTAAATATATATATATATTAATATTGTGTAATTTAAAATATTTAATTAAATAAAATAGACGTAACACATTCCATAGTATATTCACTTGTTTTATTAAATACAGATTTACATATTGTCTATAATGACAATCCTAATAAGAAAATGACAAAGAAAGAATTTTTAAAGAATACTATGACATTATTAGAATCAATGTCTGAAAATTGCTTTTCTCCACAAATGAAAATAAAAAGTGCTAATATACCCAATAGAAAAAGTTATTTTGATTCACCCACTGTTCAATCCATTGATTTATCATATACATCATCAACATTACCACGAAATTTTGTAGAGTCTCAAGAAAATAAACAAAAGAAATGGAAAAAACAAATGGAACAACTTTTAAGTGATTTATATAATTCAATAAAAACTAAAAGAATTATTCAAAGAACAGCAACTGGAAATGAAGCAGATGGTGGTGCTTCATATAACGGACAATATATACAAAGTCAAAGTGCAGATGCATATCCAAATAAAATTCAATCCCTTTTTGGTAACGAAAAAAGTAATAATTCAACCCTTACTTCAATGAAAAATTTAATTAGCAAAGTCCCTACAAAAAAGTCAAAAGAAAAGAATATATATCTAAGTTTACCAAGTCTTAATGCTTCGGATTCAGCTAGCTACAATTCTTACGGTGATTCTTCTTATTCTATTAAATCCTTTGACAAACATAATACTATCAGTAAATCGACAAATGGAATTAATCTAAGTAAAAACGCTAATGCTAAAATTGTACAAAAGGGAGCACTCAGCCGTAAACACTTTATGGATCAAGGTAAACAGCGAGCAAAAGATAGACGTTGGTCAAAAGCTCATTGTGCCTTATTTATTGATCCTGAAATTTCTCAAAACGGTATATGTGAACTAAGAATTTGGTTGGAAAGTACATCAACTTCGTCTGCTAAGAAAAAAGGTACCACAAATAAAGATTTTGATGAACTCTTTGAGACTACAGCAAATGAAGATGATGAATATGCACAAAATCTTCCATATTTAAATCCAAATTACCATGAAGTTTTGCCAATAACACACAGTGTAACAAGTGTTGTAAAAAATTATACCTCATTTACCTCTACCATCAGAAAAAATATATTTTCTTTAAAACTTTCTTCAGGTAGTACATATTTATTTGAAGCACTCGATGAAGATAATATGAAAACATGGGTAAATGCTTTAAACTTCTGGGCAGCTCGTAAAAGTAAAGAACCACTACGTGGTGCTGTAGGTAATATGGAATATGGTTGGAATCAGGTCGAAAAAATTGAAAAACCTAAAAGTGTTACTCCAGAAGAAATTCAAGAACCAATACCTATTTATGATCCATTTGAAAATTTTTTCGATGGAGATTCTATTAAATCATATGCTAGCAGTAATCGTGATAAAAATAGTAGAGAAAGTTCAATACGCAGTGGACGAAGTGGACGTAGCACATCAAATAACAACCGAAATGACAATTTATCAATTAAAGATCTTAACTTAACAAGTCTTCCTGAAAGTAATAACTCTTCTAGTAAAGAAGAAAGAACTGCGCGTAGTTTTACTATAAAACGTCTTCGTTCTTCCTCCCGTAGTACATCACGTCACACTGAGTTATCTACTAAATCTCGTAGTATATCTTTAAGCCGCAATGAATCTAGGAATACTAAAATGGATCTTCGTAGCTATTCATGTTCTCGTCACTCCAGTTATAATAAAACTTCTAATTTAGAAACTAGCAATATGCCTACCATATTTAGTAATACAAATTCAAAATGTAATTCATCAGACGATCTTCAAATTAAGTCAGATATAACACATTCACCTCTAACATCACCAAGTGACAATAATCAAACAAGTCCTTTAACCAAGGAACCAATTAATAATGAAAAAGTTGATTCTAAAAATAAAGAAAGCCAGGATAAAACATTATTAAATCATTCAAACAGTTCAACAATTGAAAACAATACACTCCAAAAAAAGCTTTCAATTACTGAAAGCACTTCACCTAGTGATACCAAGAAGAATGATGTACAAGAAACTACAAGTCCTGTCAGTACTAATGGTTTAGGTGAAAGTAAAGATACTAAAGAAATAAATGATATAAATAAGAACATTATAAACAATGTTAATAACGAAAGTGACGAAAACACTAAAAATGAAGATTTAAAAAGCACTGTAGTTGCGAGTACATTAGAAGTTAGAAGTAATAATCTTCTTCATCGTAGAATTTTATCTGAACCAGAGCTTCGTAGAAAACGGAATATAGACAAAAATGGAACCAAAAAGAGAAGCCAAAGTTTAAGTCAGTATACCGAAAATGTCAATAAATCCATTAATAGTATAATTATACCGATGGGATCATCTATTGTATCAGTGACACCTGATAATTCAAAGTCAAAATTAGAAGAATCGATCATTGAGGTTGACAGTATTTCACAGTATTCTACTTTGCCTTATAAGCGTTCGCAAAAAATTGTAAATCAACTTGCAAGTAAGCATCAGTCTTTTATTCCAGACAAATTCTTTAATATCAATGCCCAAAGGTTTTCCATTCAACCAGGTGGTACCTTAACAATTAAAAAGAAGATCAAAAAGCTTCGTATTTGTGATTGGACCCAACCCGGTGTTGGATTCTTACTAAGTACTCTCACACTTGAAAAGCAATATGAAAGTATGAAAAAGCAATATTTAATCACAGAAAAAGAAATAAAATATCATAAAAATATTAAACAACCAATGGAAGATTTATATGTATTCCAATCCTCTGCCTATCAAAAAGCTATTAATAATTGGAAAAAGAAATATATATATTTATTAGATGAAAAGAATAAATATGGTCTTTATGTAAATATGCTTGAAAATTACATGAAAATAGACCCAAATGAAGAAAGACTTTTCCCAATTGTAGAAGAACGCAAATATTCAAATGTCTCATCAGTCATTCCTGAAACTATAGAAACTGATACCCCTTCACAAACTACTGCCAGTAGCAGCCATAATAATAACAATAATAATAATACATCTTCACCAGATAAAAATCTATCGGAAACTGCAAGTCAAGATGAAATCAAAAATATTCTTGCCAGGAAAAGACAGCAACAGTTAGATATCATGAAGAAAACAGCCAATGATTTATCCATTGACAGTGGTAAACTTGAAAATAGTTTTATATTACCAGAAATAAATGTTGGTAATTCTTTATTTGATGATGAATATGAAAAAGAAATGGAAGAATTAGCTATGGAACAAGAAAGAATATTTAATTTAAAAAAATAAAAGCGTCCTCTCTCACTATATATATTCTTTTTCTCCGTTAATATGAATTACTAATATTTATTTTTTTTTTCTTTTGTTTATTTCATCCATAATGGTATCTAATACTGCTCTGATTAAATAATTATTATTTTTTTATTCCAAGTTAATTAAACTGGAAAAAGAGGAAGAAAAAAAAAAAAAAAAAAGAAAATGAAAATGAAAAGAAATAAAACAAATTATTACACTTTTAAAGCAATATTAAAAAAAAGAAAAGTAAAAAAAAAAAGCATATTTAAATGAATAATAATAATAATAATAATAATATTCATAAAAACAAGTAAATCAAATAAAAATTTAAACACTGGTTTATATTCCATCTTTTATTTCATTTTTCTAAATATATAGAAAAATAATAAAAGAAATAGGAATGTAATTTAATTAAAAAAAAAAAAAGCATATTAAAAATAGCAATAATCATAGTTTTGCAATATTAAAAAAAAAACTAAAAGATAAAGATAAAAAGTATTCTTTATATCTTTTCTTTTTCTTTTTTAATCTCAAAAAAAAAAGCAAATAAATAATTAAAAAAATTTAAAATTAAATAAGAAATTTTGACTATATCACATGATATCAATGTGATGTTTATTTAATATTATGATATCCTATAATATCATATTATTTAAATATTATATTATTTTCTATTGTTGATCTTGTTTTAATACTAATTTGTATTCTATTTTTATATAGCAACACATTTTTTAAACCACCTTAATCTTGGGAAAATAATATATCATTATATTCCTCACTTTACTACCGAGAAGCATCTATTATATGAGATGAATTATTCTAAAAACCAATCAATAAGTGATTGGACAATTATTATCCAATCATATCAATAACCTAATTCATATAAAAACACATTCATTTCGGATTATGAATTATTCTTTATAATAGAAAATAAAAAATATTAATAATAAAAGAAATAGCATTAATTTATATAGTAATTAATGGATTTTTTTATTATTAATATGGAAAAAGGAAAATAGTAATAAAAATTTACTATAAATTTTTAGCAGGTGATTTTAAACAAAAGTATAGGGACAACAGAAAAAGAATGATTAGAAAAAACTTTGGGAAAATTATTAATGATGCTAAAAATTAAAAAATTTAAATGAAATAATTATTATTTAATAAGTAATTAATGAAATATTTCATTTAAATAAATAGTAAATAAATTATTATTAAAAAATGTGTTTATATTTGATTTTAAATTTTAAATGATGATAACCTTTTACACAGACCTGTTCTGAATAAAATTGAGGACAACCATTTATTGCCAAATTTTTCTGAAAAAATTTGGAATCAAATATAAACAAAAATTTTATAAAATTTATTAATTTAAAAATTTAAATTTTTTGGAATAAAATGTTTACAAAATATTAATTAATAATATTTATTTAATATTAAATATAAATACTTTCAAACTAAAATTAATATAAGAATAGACCAAAATAAGGATAATGATGAATGGTCTTTAGAAAAATTAAATTAATTTATAAATAGGGAAATAATTGTTAAACCTTAAATAGTCCAAATAAACTTTCAAATTTATTAAAACGGTAGATTTTTTATTATTTTTTTATTTAGTTCAATTATATTATAGAAATATTTTATGTATTTTTTTTTTTCTTTTTAATATTAAACTAATACTATTTAATAATGTAAGAAATATTAATGTGGTTTGTTTTTAAAATGAAAAGAGTTTTTCTATTAAATAATTCATTATTCAATTGCTTTTCTTCAAAGATTTATAAAAATTCAAAATAATGTTACTTTGTAATTAAATATTTAAATTTTTTTTTTAGAGTAATAATTTAAAATATAAATCATTTTTTAATATTTTTATAATAATAAAATGTGTTTATCCTATTTAAAATATAAATATTGCTATCTTTTTAATTATATTTAATATAACAGTTTTATTTACTCTCTAAATATATTAGTAAAAATAAAATATCTTTTAGTTTTTCGTAATAAATATTATGATGATAATAAATTTATTGAAACTAAAGATTTTATTAAATTATGTTATGAATACCCAGAGTTTGCCTATGGCTTCTACTGGCTATTGAAAGCAAGAAGCGGATACAAGTTGGATGCTAGAGTTGCCAAAGCTGCCAAATTTGTTGATCCAGTTTGTCCTAACTACTGTCCATGTTGCAAGTGTGGAGATCAAAGTATTAAACATTGGTTATTAGATTGTCCAACATTTAGAGATATCCGTATTAAACATTATGATTCCATAGTCCAGCTATTAAATTTTTTCAGTCAACGTAATTCCAATAGTCCTATCAATAATAATGAAATTGATAATATCAGTAGAGATAGTAATAACATTAATAGTAATAGTAACAATAGTAGTAATAACAATAGTAATAGTAACAATAGTAATAGTAACAATAGTAATAATAACAATAGTAGTAATAGAAATAGTAATAATAACAATAGTAATAATAACAATAATAGAAATAATAATATTAGTAATGATAGCAATAGTGAAGATAATAATTCTAATTTAGATAGTAATTTAGTTAATGATAGTAATAGTTCTAATAATCCGGTGAATATTAATGTGTATGATTATTCTAGTGTGTGCAGTAAAATATTTAAATTCCTTCTTGGGGGAAGAAGTTTTAACAATATTAATTACGATTCAAGGGAATGGAAAGAACTTTGTAAGCGTCAGATTCAATCTGGTACTAACGAAGGAACACCATTCTTGACGGTAACCGCGGAACTTCTAACCAAAATCATGCCTTTTGCTATTGGCCAGCAATGGTCAATGTTCAAAAGGTTTGAAGCAACATCCAAGAGCGTCAATGCTGAAGAAACAGTAAGACAGGCCAGGAGGGCCAGCGCAACCAATGGAGATCATAATTTTGTTCCATGACAAAATTTTGATCTTTGGCTCGGTGTCCCATTGGAAGTCAAATACAATTATTATACTTTAGTATGATAGTGGCTTTCTTACTTTAATTAAAATTACTAGAATACATTATACCCAATTTTTATTCATTTGTATTTATTTAAACATATTTTTTTATTTTTATTTTATTTTAATTTTTATATTACATGTATTATAATTTTAATTAAATTAATAATAAAGTTTAAAATATTTGATGCCGTTAAAAAAAAAAAAAAAAAATTTCGTAATAAACATTCTTTATGAAAGAATTTTAAACTTCAATTATTAACCTTTAATAGTAAAATATATATATAATATTTATATTACAAGAAAATTAGTAGTAATTAATCTTGTGACATCCGGCGGAACACAAATAATATAAATAATTGGAAAATAATAGAAAATATATATACTTACCATATTGAATAATAGAATTTTTATTTATAGGTTTCTCTCTAATTAGTTATTTTTGGATAAATTAAAAATGGTTATTTCATTAAAAAAAATATTAAAAATTATTAAATATGTTAATATTATTTGTATAATATGTTAATTTTTCCCTCTTGTATTTGAATGTCATTAATAGAAAAAATAATTTTATTTTATAATAATATGTAATATAATTATTAAATATTTAATTATTTTTTAATCTATTTTCTATTAACCTACTTTACTTATATGGTCATAATGAAAAATAAAAATGATACAACCAACCAACCAACCAACCGTACTATTTGTAATGAATATATATATAATAAACTATTAAATAAGATTAATAAAATATAATTTAAATAATTTATTATTTAATTTTTAAACTTTTATATTTATTAATGTTTCTTCTTTTTTTTAAAATATAAAAAGTTTTCCGCAATACATTAACCCATAAATCAGTAATTTGTCAAAAAAAGAAATTAAAAAAAAACTTTTATAAATTTTAAATGAATGATGATTTAATTTTAATATATTCAACAGATAGTTTTAGAGGTGTCATTTACTCCTGAATTTATTATTATTTTATAATATATATATATTAAATGGAGAAAAAAATGTATAAAAGGTAACAGTTTTTATCTTTCTTCAACTTTTTATTGTTTCATAAATTGTATATATCCAAAAAAAAAAAGGGCTATTTGAAAAATATAAATATTTTTTTAAATAAAAAATATTTTTTATTAAACTTAAAACTTAAATAATATAATACCTATATATAAAAAGAAGAAAAGTATTAAATAAAAGATACATACAGTTCCTAAGTTTTATAATCATTAAAGAAGAAAATGCCTATAATTATTGAAAGTATTTCATCAAAGGATTTATTAAAGAGTAAGAGACGTGTTACTTTTAATAACTCTATAACTACCATTGTTGCTCATGATAATGAAGTTTATGATAGAACAAGTATTTATGTTAGACCATTAAAATATAATGACATTGTTGAATTAAATATGTTCATACAAGAAATGAAACATGAATATTTAAGACTCCATAGCAAAGAAAAGGTTTAATAAATTTATTTGTTAAACACCTTTAGAAAATGCTAAATGTAAGAAAAGGCTGAAGAATTACTTTCCTCTACCTATAATGATTATACCACAATATACATATCTATCTATATATTAATTCTGTAAATACTATAATTTTATTAAAATTAAAGTGTTTTTATTTTTATTATTAAGAAAAATGTAAAAGATGCATTAATTATTATTATGATTATTGTATCAATAATGAAATACTATAAATTTTATTTTAATAAAAGTACATAATAAATTATTAATAAGAAATATTTATTAAAATTGAAATATTTGGTTGTTAATTTTTTTTTTATATTATTAAATGAAATAAAAAAATATATTGTTATTTTAATAATTGGTTAAAATGCTTTAAAAAATCATAGGAATGTTTTATATAATTATTAAAAGTATTGTATATTTAGTTTTTATATCGTTTTGGGTGTTACCCAAGTTATGGTATAAGCTTTTTTTAAAAAAAAAAAAAAAGTAATTATTAATATTTCACGTGATCAATTTAAATTATTAATAATTGATTGTATTGCCAATTCCTTTTACCACCATAAAAATCAATTTTTGGTTATTTTGGAGGTTCTTTAATTCTATTTAATATTTATGTGGCTTGTATTTTTTAAATATAGTACAAATAATCTTGATTTATTAAATAAATGATTCTAAACCATGGCTTTTAGATATAACTTCATAATTCATTATTTATTTTAATCAAAGAACTAACCATCTAAAATTAATTTTAATTCTGTATACTTTTATGAAATTATAAAGACACTTTTTAAGCATTCATTTCTCTTTTTTTTTTTTTTTTAAAAAAAAAAAATTAATAAAAACTTATATCACACAAATAATAATTTATATTATAGTTATATTTTTTATAATAACCTATGCTGAAATAAAATAAAATTTAAAAAGGCTTTTTTAAAAAAATATATATAATTAAAGAAATACTAATTACAAAAAAAAAAAAAAAAAAAAAAAAAAAAAAAAAAACAGACTCAAAAATAATAAATATAAGCATTAATATATTATATATATATATATATAAAATACACAACCTCTTGTAAATAATTCATTTAATATACTTATAATAAAATAATAATAGAGTATGCTATTTAAGAAAAAATCAAAAATTGAAGGTATTTAAAAAAGTAATTAAAATAATTCAAAAATTAATATTAATATATTATTTAAAATTCATATTGTATAAAATATTCAAGAAAATGTATTACCACCACCACCACCACCATACACACCAATTGAATATAAATGGAATATAAAAACAATTTTCCTTGGTTTTTTCCTTGGTTTAGAAGGTGTTAAAAATACATTAATACATGAAAAAACAAGAAATAAACTATTAAGAGATATTTTTTTATTTTTAAGTATTTCATTGACTATATATGTCCTTGGTTATCTCATAAGTATACCATTTCATTTATTGAAAATATTTAAACTTTTTGGATTTTCTAATGCAGGATTTTTAGCTGAAACAATGGAAAAAATCTTGTTTTGGATAATAAGAATATACCCACAAGCAATTCTCTTAATAATCCGTTACATATATCCTAAATACCTGGATGATTTATTTTTTGAATCATTTAAGGGATGTAAGTAATATTTATTTATATAGTTCATTAAATAAGTAGATAAAAAATTATTAGTTATAAAGTTTAAAATAAAGATAAAAAGGTGAAATTCCGTAAAAAAAAAAAAAAAAGTTTTGTCAATAGTAGCAATTATTAAATTTATTAGTTTAATATTTTACATATATTATTATATATGTTAATATATTTATTATATTATCTTTTTTCTTTATATAAATAGATCCTATTATGAATGAAAAAGGTCAAGTTCCATCTCGTGAGCTTCTGGTAGCATTAAATTATGCTCAGCAACTATCTACACGAAAACCAAGTAGAAGCTATATTAAACTTTGTATCAACTATGTAAAAAGACTTTCAAAGAAACTAGTTAAAGGTTCAATAATATACATTTTAATATCATTACCAATTATTGGAAAGTTAATATTACCAGGGATGTTAGTAATGGCAATAAGTCAAATATTTCCATTTAATTTCTCTTGCGGTATTGGTGTACTCACTGCTATTTTTCCATATGTAAAAAAGTTAGTGACAGCATTTCTCTTTAATTGTATATTTGGTATAAGAACAATGAACAGAGAAGTATTAGAACCTTACTTTTGTCGTGTAAAAATGACTTCACAAGAAAAAATTGCATGGTTTAATATTTATGAACCCTTATTATTTGGCTTCATGAGTTTATTTTATATTTTATTCTTACAACCATGGTATGGACCATTATTTTTTGCTATTGCTCAAGGAGCTATTCCAACTTTATTGGTTGAAATATTTAAATATCATCGACCAGAACTTAAATAATACACCCTATCTAAGATCAAATAATATTGTAAAATAAATTATAGTAATTATATACTTTTTTTTTTTTTTTTTTTTTTTGGAAAAAATTACGACTATTGCATTTAATCAAATCAACAATATAAGTGAATATATTAATTAAACCAACTTTTACAAAAAAAAAATAAACTGTAAGATAATATAATGAAATATAAAAATAAACCAAGCAAAAAAAAATTAACTGATGACAAGCTAATATTAATAGCAATAATAAAATTAATTAAAAATTTTAAAGTTACATTTATAAAGTAATTACTATAGTTTTGATAACAATTGAAAAAATTTCGAAAAAATACTTAATAAAAAAAAAAACTTCTTAATGATTAAAATATTTTGGTTTAAATAAATAATTTAAATTTTACAACAGCATTAATTTCATTATAATTCATATAAAAATTCTCAGAATTATATATTTGTTAATCTTTATTTCATTTTTAACTTATGACTTTTTTTTATGTATTTTTTTTTTTTTTTTTTTCATATATATTAAAATTAGTTACTAGCATAAAAAAAACTGAATAACAAATATTAATGGAATAGATTTTAAAACTGAAATTAATTAAATAAATAAATCAAAAAGATAATATTTAGATATTAATAAAAAATAAAACTAATAATAAAAATAAAATTAAATGGGTAAATAGTATATATATTAATAATATTTTATAACTAAATTTTGAAAAAAAAAAAAAAAAAAAAAAAATATAAATATATATTATAAAGATTTTTTTCTTCAAAAGTTTAATAATTAAATACTATATTCATCTTGTTTATATTATTCTGCTATATCATTCCATTTAAATTATTTATATGTTTTATATGTTTAACGATCAAAAGATAATTGCATTTAAATTATTTAGTGTTTTTTTTTTTTTTTTTTTTTTTTTTTTTTTAATATATATGTAAAATCTACATAATTCCAGAATCCTTTAATGCATTCTATATAATGTCAAAATTAATTTTTAAAAAAGTAATAATAATAATTATTATAAATTGTTAGTATATCATTGATTTACTTGCCAATTATAAAAAATAAATTAATATTATTACCTGTACAATTGTGGTATATACAGAGAAAAATACGTGTTTTATCTAATTATTTTTTTTTATTTAAATTATATATAAAAACTTAGTATATATGTATATTTTTTTCTCATTTTATATATAACTTTTTAATATGATACAAACATTTTTAGTATCTGTAGCTTGAGTTAAACTTTATAAAGAGATAAATAAAAATAATAAAAATAAAAATTAATATTATTAGTAGTAAAATTTATTTATTATATAATAGACTATATGAAAAAAAAAAAAAAAAAAAAAAAAGTATTTAAAATATATACTGAGGAAATATAGCCAATTTTGCTTTATTTTTTTGTAAAAATTTATCTCTTATAAATTGCGCTGCTTTTTTTGGATCTTTTTCACCTATTAATTACATATTGAAATTAATATTAGTTTTAATTGTTTATTATATTAAAAAAAACTTTTATATATATATATATATATACCCGAATAATCAGGGAAGAATTTTTCTAATGGCTATTATTATTTATAAAATAGAAAGTTAGTTAAATAAAAAAAAATGATGGTTATTTAATGAATTATATAATAATTATTGTTTTTTTTTATTATATTTCAAAATCCTTACAATATTCTTTAGTTTTAAAACAAATAAATCATATTTATTTAAAAACAAAATAATTGAAGTTCTTATAAACCATCTACTATTAACGACTGAATCAAAAAGCATTAGACTCTCTACCATTCGGTTCTATTATACAGTGAGAAAAGAAAATGCCAGTTAGCATAATTTTAAATAAAAATTATATTCATATTTATATGTAATATAAAATAATTACTTGAGTATTATCTTCTATTAATGTTTGGTCATATTCTGAAAGTGCTACACAAAATATAATTGATGTTACAGCTTCAAAACAACTAATCTATTATTTCAAAATTTATAATATATATAATTATATATATGTATATATATATAATATTAATAAATTATATATTTAAAATATTTCTTTTTTTTTTTTTAAGAATATTAAATTTACCCATTTTCTTCTTTCTGATCTTTGCCCTCCAACATCGAATAAACTATTGAATATTAAAAAAAAATTTTATTTTTTTTTTTGATTTTTTTTAATAACTACACAAAAAAACATTGAAATAATTTAAAAATATAGCATAGTATTTATTTATGGTAAGAAAATATTTATTTACTGTATATTAAGTTCTTCATATGTAAAATGTGTTTCAGTTATACCGGTTGTTTTACATCTAGCACATAATATATCTTGTTCAGTAGGTAAATAATCCTGCTCTCCAATTCTTAATACATTATCAAAAAAGCTATAGGATTAAATATTAAACATATATTAATAAAATATAATTACCAAAAATTATTATTGGCTTATTAAATTTTAGATCTAAAATAATATATATAAAATAGTTTTAAATCAATCATTACTATCGAGTGGAATCAATGAGGTAATATTGTTGAGGATGTTCATAACAATATGTCATAATTTTTTCAGTGTTTTCATCATTTATAACTTTATAAATATCATTAGCAAGTTCCTTTGTTACTTTACATGTACATATGATCATTTCTTTATCATTTTCTAATCTATCAGCAATTTCCTTGGTATCATTTTATTAATTAATGGAATTTGAAGTCAAATTATATAATAATACATTAATTAATTCGTTTATTCTTATTTATAATAATAATAACTGATTTAATAACACAACATTCTATTATTAATACATACTTGAGTTTCATCCGATGAAAAAGGTTGATTCATACATTTTGCATATTCTATCATAGCAAAAAAACAATCCAATACATTTTGATATATTGTTGATTTATAGGCTTCTAATTCTTCTTGCATATAACCATTTTGATTAATAATTTTCATTTGTTTAAAAATAGTTGATTTTCCTGATTCACCAGGACCTTATTATAATTAATCATTTTTATAATTATTATTATCATCATTATTTAATAATTTAATTAATTCGATATATTTATGAACATTTGTGACAAATTTTATATAATATATATATTTAAGCAATTTAACTTTTAAAAACAAAAAAAAAAAAGATATCGTTTTTTTTTATTTAAATTTTACCTAACAAAAGCATCTTATATTCTTTTTTTAGCCTTTGTTTATCTTTTTGAATTGCTTTATCAATCATATCTGATTTTGATTTTTCTTCCTTCTCTTCCTTAGAACGGAAGCATCCGAAGAGTTGCATACACACCTTTTTTTTTTTTTTTTAATGAAAAATATATATTATGTTATATTAATATTCTCTCTCATATTATTGGAATGAACCATATATATATATTTGTGAAAATATGTAAAACTTACTATAATAGAAATAACATATCACCATTTTCATATATATATTTAATTAATTAAATAATTATATTTATTTATTTATTTATTATAATTTCATTAAAAATTATATAAATTACTTTTGATGCTACTGAAATTCTAATTGCTTAATTTATAATATTACTTGAAATATCCAAAAAAAAAAAAAAAAAAAAATGGTGATAAAAAGAAAGAAATATCTTGTAATGATAAAAATTAAATAGTGAATAATTTTCTTTCTCTAATTATTTATTTTTCCACAAATATATTTATTACAGTATATGTTAAATGATAAAGAATAGATGAAAATTTGTAATACGTATATTGTTTTTATTTTGCTTAGTTTTTTCTTTTTTTTTTTTTTTTTATTCCTTTATAATATCTTTATATAATATATATAATATAATATTAGTTTTTCTTTTTCCCCTGTATTAATTTACTTTCAAATTTTATTATAATGAATATCAGATAAAACAAGTATGAAATTATTTATTGCTTCACATAATTCATATAATTACATATTATTGTTTTTATTCTTATTTTCTTCAGGTTTTCCAATTATATGTTTCGATAATGTTAATTATATATTTCGGATTTTAGATAATATTTCAAAAAAATTTTTTTTTTTTTTTGTATATTTTATATTTTATATTGTATATTTTGCTTTTTTATCTAATGCATATGTATATTTATTAAGATATTTATAAAATATGTTAATCTATGATATATTTATATTATGGTTAAAGAGATTTAAATAATAAAAATTATGTATATAGGTATATAGAAAATAATATTTCTGATTTATAATTTTAACTTCTTTTATAAACATCTTTATATTAATATCATTATTTGTGTGTTTTTTAATTCCATTTTTTTTTTCGTAATTTCTAAATATTAAACTAACATGAAATATATCCTCTCGAAAATATTTATTTATTTATTTATTTATTTTTTTTTTTTTTTTTGAAATAATCGTCATAGAAGAAAATTAAAATATATATAAAATCCGCATATTCTTTAGATATTATATATTATTACAGTCTTGTAAATACTTGATATATAGTTGATTATTATTCTCAGAAATATTGTAATATTGTAATATATAGTAATATAATATATCTTGAACATTCAACTAACCATTACTACTTTGTATATTTTTTATATACTTAATATTTTAACTTAAATTTTTTCGGTATATTAAATAAAGAAAGGTATAAAAATTTCTTTGGTATATTAAATAAAAAAAGGTATAAAAATTTCTTAGATATATTAACTAAAAGTGATATCTTCAATCCAGTATAAAAGGGAAAAAATATAAAATATAAAAGAAAAAAAAAAGGTTTAATCTAGTTACTCAACTCCATCATTATAATATAATGAATGTTATATTATTAAAAGTCTTAAATTATATTATTTTAACTCAATCAAACTATAATGAAATATTTTTATCTTTCTCTCTCTATAAATTACTTTAACTATATTTTTATAAAATCTTATTTCGTAATATAAAGAACTAGTAGTTAAAAATAAAATTAAGATTTTCTAAAAAAAAAAATAATAATAATAATAATAATAATAATAATAATAATAATAATAATAATAATAATAATAATAATAATCTTTATAAATAAATATATATATTTCATTGATTAATTTTTTTATTAATAATATTTATAAAATACTAATATAATAAAAATAAAGTTACCATCTTATTATTTAAAAATAATATTTACCACCATTAAAAAGAATATAAGAAAAAAAAAAAAAAACTTACATTTATAGTTAAAATATAATATTAAATTTTATTCAATATTGAAGAAAAGAAAAAAATATTAATACAAAAAAAAAGGTTTTACTTCAATTTTGGTATTTAAAATTAATTACCATAAACTATAAAATAAAATAGTTCTCTTTTTTGTAAATTTTAATTAAAATGTAAATTCTTTAACAAAATTTTTACTTTCTTTTTTATTCTTTACCCTATTTAAAAACAAGTCAATTTTTTTCATGATGCTCATATTAACATTATTACATTATTTTATATCATTACCTATGTAGTTTAATTATTCTTTACCATTTCAAATCTTGCTTTTATATATATATATTTATAAATAATAATATAATTATAAAATGTTTATAAAAAAAAAGTATCTTTTTAAAAATTATTTATTATTTATTTATTTATTTATTTATTTATTTATTTATTTATTTATTTATTTATTTATTTATTTATTTATTTATTTATTTATTTATTTATTTATTTATTTATTTAGTTAATTAGTTAGTTAGTTAGTTAGTTAGTTAGTTATTTAGTTAGTTAGTTATTTAGTTATTTAGTTAGTTAGTTAGTTAGTTATTTAGTTATTTAGTTATTTAGTTATTTAGTTATTTAGTTATTTATTTAGTTAGATTATTATTAAGTGAAACTATATAAAATTTTAAGTTAATTTTTGTTACTCAATTAAATATTTGATGTTTCATTAGGTATAGTTTTAATTTGATTTTTCATTACCAGTCGGTAGTGAAAAAAACAAAAGTCGAAATATTTAATATTATCATAAAGATTTATGATAATAATTATACATTATAAATTATTATTAAATGTATTGATATAT
The DNA here is from genome assembly GCA_002104945.1 of Piromyces finnis. Classification (NCBI taxonomy): domain Eukaryota; kingdom Fungi; phylum Neocallimastigomycota; class Neocallimastigomycetes; order Neocallimastigales; family Neocallimastigaceae; genus Piromyces; species Piromyces finnis. The sequence goes on from MCFH01000041.1 coordinate 240,273, forward strand.
ATTATTATTTTTAAATATCTTTTGTGTTTTATAAAAATAATTAAAATTATTTCCTAACTTTTCATTATTAAATAATAAAGATTATTTAAAAAACACATCCATATAAAAAATAATTAAATGGTATTAATATCATAAAAATAAATAATTATTCAATATATATTTACTATAAATAATATATTCATATATATATATGTAAATACTTATTTATTTTAATAATATTTACACCACCATTATCATTTATCTATTTTTAATAAATCTACATAATCATTGTTATTTGACTTTATACTAAATTATAGAAACAAAGAGCTATACCAAACATTTGCACATAATCAACCCATGGGGATACTTCAATATAAAAATCAAAATCTGTATCCTTCATAATACCAAAAGAACATATTAAAGTTTCATTTTCACAATCTCTGTTACAATAAACGGAATATTTAGTTTTGGTTTCATTAAATAATATGGTTAATACTTCATGCTGATTTGTAATTTTATTAAAAAAAAACATTTCATATTTTTTTAATTCGATTGAATTAAAAAATTTAATAAAGGAGAGTATTTCATTTCTGTCTTCCCCGGAATATATGAAATATTTCATGGAGTTTTGGATAAAGGTATTAATAATAGGAAAATTCAGATTATCATATACAATAATTCCTCTATATATAAATCCACAATTATATAATTCTTCTCCTTCACTATTCAAAATAATAACAGAATTATTTGAATAATTACTACAACTCACTCTTAAATAAAATACATCATGTCTTTTTGAAATATAATTAAAATCAACATTGGATATTAGGTGATCTGGAATACTAATTTCTTTGTTATATTCAATTAACTCGTTATTAGACATAATATTACATATTTATTTAAAATACTTTATATAATTTTATTATTAGATTTACATAAAAATTATATCAATAGTTTGATTTCATATATTTAAATAGAAAAAAACATCAATATTTATATTTTTTTTAATTAATAAAAGTATATTTAAGAGAACATTCTTTTTTTTTTTTTTTTTTTTTTTAATTTTTACTATATTATACACATAATATATTCTTTTTAAATATTAAAAAGTAACATAAAATTAAATTTTATTTAAAAAGTTTAATGTTTATTTAATAAACATAATAAATATATAAGGATATTAATATTTTTAATATATTTTTAGGCAGTGGATTAAACTTTAATTTATATTTATTATGTTTAAATAGTTAAATAATAAAAAAAAAATCAAACTGCCTTTTTTAAAAAGATAATAATTATATATAATATGTATAATATTTTATTTAAAAAAAAAGGGTAAAAACTACTTTAAATGTTTTTTTTTTTTTTTTAATTCATAAATATATACCATACCTTTAAGAATTAAAATATTTAAAAAAAAAAAAAATTTCATTTAAAAACTTTAGTGGATGATTTAAATTTTTTTTGTACTACATAATTTAAAAAAAAAAAAAAAAATTACTGCCTATATATTAATTATTAAATTAAAACTAAAGCTTGGGAAAACTTGAAATAATTTAAAAATATAACTTTTATACCTTTAATCTTATATACTTTTATAGCATTAAACTTAATGGAAATTATTTTTATTTAAATAAATGCATTTAAAACCTATTAAATATTCACTTTAAAATAAAATGACGTATAACTAGGAATGAGTTTTAATTGAATATTTCATTTAGGAAGTATAATTTTGTTATTTTTTTTTTAACTTCCGAGTGCATTTCTCCCATCGATCAGAGTTAGCTCCAATGGTGGTTCTTAGAGAAACGTTGGCTCATTCCTATTGCTAGGTGGTTGTGACCCTCCTGGTCTGTCATACTGTTTCTTCATCTTCGACGCTCACTTAATCCATGTACATTAGATGCATGTCGTTGTACGATATTTCACAACTACAATGCTAAGCCTCTTATAGTCAATTTGATCACGTGTCAACCGCCCCCTAATGTTTACACTTAAATTGATTAAGGAATATTATGTGTTTTTGGTATAGCCTAAGTCACCACTTATTAAGTTCTAATTTGGAATGTACCATGTACACTAGACCCTCTCAGGCCGGCTAGACGAGTGTTATTATCATAGTAGTAAATTAGAAAGTTCATTTATACTTACCTGAATATCATAGCCCAACCCAGTGGGAAAATCCACAGGCACTGACATCTGCGGGGTCGAACCAGAAGCCTTATGTATGCTAAGGAAACGCCTTAACAACCAGGATAAAAACTGGAACGACTCCTGTTAACTAAAATCTTTTTTTTTCTTACACTTTTATTTCTAAAATTTATTATTATCCTTTTTTTACAATATTATCAAAAAAAAAAAAATATATATATATATATATATAACACTAAAATTATAAAGATTTTTAAAGCTGTCTTTTTTTTATATAATTTTAAAATTTTATTTTGTTAAAAGATATAAGGTAATTTAGTATTATAAAAAGAAAAAAATAATTCAGATATTATTTAAAAAATATATTTTTGGTTACTTCTTTTTTCTTTAATATGATACATATATTATATATAATATAAAAAATTTACAATTCATTAAATGTTAAAAGAAAATAAAATAATATAGATTTGGTAATAAGGGATTTATAATATCATATATTTAAAAAATAATGGATTATGATTTAATTGAAATTAATATATATAAGATTTATAATGATTATTCTTATAGGCATAAAATACTCCTCTTTTTTTTCATTATTTTTGTTTTGAATTCTATATAAACTACTATTAAAAAAAATTTTAAATCTAATTAAAAATAATATTTTTTACCCTTATGATAATCACTTAGCCTATTTATATATATATTTCTTTTTCTATACAATGTCTATTTAGTTTAATTCTAATAAACATTTAATTAAGAATAAGTCAGCCCAAGCTGGCATACCAGAGGTATCGATCTTGTCAACAGTTCTAAGTGGTGGCTTATCGAATTCAACATCATCCATATCAAGTAATAAGGTATCATTATTTTCTGAAATAGTTCTGAAGGAAACTGACTTTAATAATTCTGGAGAAACTGGGTTTTCAAAGTCAACTGGGTAATATAATGAAAGGAACTTCTTAATTTGAGATGGATTTAATAAGAAACAAATATCAAAGATGATTTCAATATCACGTGGGGAAGATTTGTTTAATTGTAAAAGCTTAGCAGCTTGTAATAATCTTTCAAGGTGAAGAGCACCTTCTGGAATTTGATGTTCATCACACCATTCTTCTAACTTAGAAAGGTTGTATTGGATTTGCATACCACGCTTCCAAGTACAGAAGTTCTTTCTCATAATTAAGTGGTTGAAAGCAGTAACACCAAGTAAACGAATAAGTTCACATAAGATTTGACGAGCAATAGATTCTTCAACATAGAAACAGATCAAGACCTTGCTAATCTTAGATAATAAGAATAATAAGTGATCGATAGTGTATTGGTTTTGTGGAGCCTTAATCTTGTTCCAGAGACCACCATTCTTCTTACAGATAAAGCTTGGTAAGGCTTGGTATTCAATAATAGCTGGAACAGCCATAACAGCAAGTCTCTTCTTTAATTCCTTCATCCATCCGTAGTATAATCTAACAAGTAAGTTATCAAGATCGTTTAAGATCTTAATTAAGACCTTATTACCGTCACTTTCCATTCTGTAGCGGCTTCTGCTTCTGCTAGCTTCCTTAGTACGAATAGTTTCAACAACACAACTTAATTCATAAGTATTAGAGAGCCAGAAGCAAGAAATGTAATCATCTTCGAATCTTAAGGCGACATTTTGGATAGCAGCAATAACCTTGGAAGAGAGGGTTTGAAGACGAGCTAATAAACCATGTTTCATTAACTTTAACATACAAGTACCAATAATGTGAGCTGGGAAGAGAATATCCTTACGTTCAATCTTTTGAGTAGAGTTTGGAAGTGGAATCTTTAAGTTCATAATTAATCCATCAATAATTTCTTGTTCAAGTGATTCATCTTCTAAGATCTTAAGACTGCATTCATCTTCAAGAGATTGAGTTTCTTGTTCCTTAGTTTGTTCATTAACTGGGGCATCAGTAGCAGCTGGAGCTTCAGTCTTAACTTCAACACTTTCATTTCTAACTCTAGAAAGTTGACGAATTGGTCTGTCAACAACGTTTAACATAGCAGTACGAGTATCAACACTTGGTATTCTACTTCTGTTACGGTTAGAAGATCTTCCTCTAACACGAGATACTGAAGTGGAACGACCAACACGTTCATCAGCATCATAAAGATAATCCTTACCAGAAATGGCCTTTTGTAATTGATCCTTTAAGCTAGCAATTTCACGCTTCATTTGGGCAACTTGAGCACTGTTATCGTCAGCTTGACCACGACGAGTGTTGATTTCATTAAGTTGGTTGCTATTTTCTTCTCTTTGTTTTTCTAATTGACGTTCTAATTCAGCAATTCTTTCATCTCTTTCAGCAATAGACTTCTTGTTATCAGCCTTTAACTTTTCAACAGTAGCTTCTAAGTTAGCCTTAGCTTCCTTTAATTCAGATATTTCACGAAGTTGTTCAGCATTACCTTCAGAAGCTTGTTCGGTAGAATCCTTGTAACGAGTATCCAAACGATCGAATTTTTCCTTCCAAATCTTAATTTGAGATTCCATAGTTTCAATCTTTTGAGCATATTCCTTAGTTTCATTTTCCTTTTGAGCTAAAGATTGAGATAATTCGAATACCTTGTTTTCTAATTGGTAGTTCAACTTCTTAATATGAGTAATACTCTTAGCTTCAATCTTCAATTGAGTGTAAGTCTTTTGAGCAAAGATACGACGAATACAAGATTGAACAAAGATAATATTCTTTCTAGCATCTTGGTACTTATGGCGTTCTCTTTGACCACGGAAGACCTTTTGAATCTTAATAGCAGCATTGTCACGACGTAATTGTTGTAATTGCTTACGAGCAATGTAACCACGAATTTGACTTTGAATAGCAATGGCACTTTCGCGTTGTTGTAAGTAAGTCTTTCTGGCAATGTAACCACGAGCATACTTTTGAATAGTAATAGAAGCTTGAGTTTCACGAATTTCACGACACTTAAGTTCAGCAACCTTACGTCTAATAGCATTTTGTACAAAGAGAGCAGCTTCCTTAGTTTCATTGTAACGACGATGGTAGATGAAACGACGAGCATTCTTTTGTACAAGAACAACACATTGGCGAAGTCTTTCAGTTCTAAGCTTTTCAAAGTAAGCTAACATACCAGCACGGAAGAAAATCTTGGTTTCACCAACTTGGTACTTGTCCTTATCAGAAATTAATAACTTAACAATGTTAAGAGAGAATTCACGTGGGTCATCAAACTTCCAATGTTGAGAATTAACCAATAAGTAATATCTTTCAACAAATTCTTGGAATGTCCAACGAGTTGGATAACCAGCACAACTAATACGAATAGTTTCTAAGACACCACAAGCTCTAAGTTGAGAAAGAACCATTTGTGGTTCAAATTCAAATGCAACCTTAGCTTGATTTGGCTTAATACAACGAATGTAGTGAGAATCAGTAGATCTAATGGTATTCATTAATTCAATTAATGAGGCCTTGAAAATAGAACCAAGAGTGTTCTTATTATTCTTAGACTTAGCCTTGAAACCTGGTCTGGTTGGTGGTGGTGGAGTATCTTCCTTTGGTTTTGGTAAAGTAGTTAATTCACGAATGAATTCAGATTCACTGTTTTGTAAAAGATTAAGAAGTTCATCAGAGACAGTATCCTTGTTCTTTTCAATGAAACCATCAATTTGGTAAGTAACATCAAGAGCATAGTGAGCAATAGTGAAGTCAGATCTTGCGAAACGTGGCTTCTTGAAGAATTGATGCTTTTCAAAGTTAGTGTAAAGCTTTTGAACTAAAGATTCGTCAGAACCAGATGGAAGACGAGATTCTTCATCTAATAATGATAAGATACCTAAACGGTTTTCAATCATATCAATACATGGTTGGTTATCATTGAAATCAATGAATGACCATTCAATCTTTTCAGCAACATATTCATCTTGTTCAAGCTTGAAGACGTGTCTGTTGAATTCTTGTTGTAACTTTTCATTAGCGTAGTTAATACAGAATTGTTCGAAAGAATTGTTCTTAAAGTGTTCAAAACCGTAAATATCAAGAACACCAATGAATGAAATACTATCAGCAGAGTACTTAGTTTCATCAACAGCTAAGTTCTTGTTAATCATCTTAACAAGCCAGTCAAATAATAATGAATAAATGAACTTAGCAACAGAATCACGACTAACAACAGCATCATACTTCTTAAGATTAGTAACAATAGTTTCAGTTCTTGCGTGAATTTGCTTCTTAACCATCCACTTAGAGAATTCCATTGGTTTAATACCTAATAAACGAGAAGCAATTTCTAAAGCTTCATCAGAACTATTAATTTGGGCATCACCATTTCTAGATTCCTTAACTTCAATATTACCAATGTGTAATAAAGCAGCACAAACCTTGAAAATAGCCCATTGAAGGTTAACAGAAATACCAATAGCTGAAAGAGCACGTTGAGTAATTTCGAATTCTTCAACATCATCAACATTTGGAATAGTACCTTCACCACCTTGCTTTAAGTAGTAGTATTGATCGAAAGTAGTAATACCAAGTTCTTTTCTTTCAGCGGCTGGACAACCAGAACATAATTGATAGAAAATGTGGTAGTTTCTTTCAGTCTTTGGTTGGAAAACTAAACGAGATCTTTCTAATAAATAAGTTCTAGTCTTGGCACCACAAATCTTAACACGACCGGTAGTTTCATCTTTATGGAATTGGATTTCAATGTACTTACCAAAACGAGATGAGTTATCATTTCTAGTAGTTTTAGCATTACCGAAAGCTTCCATAATTGGGTTAGTAGCAAGAACAGCTTCTTCTACTTCACTCATACCTCCAGCATCAATATCAGCATCACCATCAAATGGTTGATCAAGTTCATCAACAGAGGCAAAGTATCTCATAATATACTTAGCAGATTGAGTCTTACCAGCACCAGATTCACCACTAACAATAATAGATTGATTTTTCTTTTCTCTAAGCATGTTTCTGTAAGCTTCTTCAGCGACTGCGAATAAATGTGGTTCTAATTCACCTCTTCTCTTACCAGAATATGCTCTCATAATATCATGAGTATATATTGGAAGTCTTTGGAAAGGATTTAAAGCGATAAGAACAATACCAGAGTAAGTATAAATTTGTTCTTGAGAGTATCTTAATCTAACATTATGTAAAACTTCTGGTTCGTTAAGGTGAGAGAGTAAAGTAAGATCATCAACACCTTCTAATACTGGTGGATTTCTAAGTGGTGGAAGTTTTTCATTAATATTAGCTTCTCCCTTTTTTATAGTAACTGAAAATGGTTCATCTCTTCCTTCAACTTCAAATACTAAAGTACAACTATCACCTGCTACTTGATTTGAAACAACGGTACCTGATACAAATCCTTCAACATCATCTTGGATCCAGGCTCTAGTACCCTGTTATTAATAAATATAATAGTACAATATAATTCAATAAACAATACAAATCAAATGAAATTCCTTCATAATCAATCTTATTTCCAATTTACCTCATTATAGAAAGTTAATTGTTTATCTATAGCTTCCATGTTTATTTTCTATTTATATTTTTATAAATAAATAAATAAATAAATAAATATGGTTATATTTTCTTACATTTTTAAATAAAAAATTATTTTTTTATTTGTTTACTTTTTTAAATGAATATATACCTTTTATTATATATACGGTAAAATAATATTTTGTTTTCTATTTGTTAAAATATAATATAAATATTAGTTTACATTATAAATAAAAGAAATAATATTCATAATATTTTTTTATTTATTTATTTATTTATTTTGATTATAAATGTTGAATAAAATTTTTTAATTCTATTTATATACTTTTATATATACTATTTTCTCTAATACTTTTTTTTTTTACTTTCTATTTATCCTTATTTTATATCAAAACTCTTTGTTTCTTTATTATTTACTTTTTAAAATATTTTACTACTATTTTTTCACTTCACTATTCACTATCACCATTTGTTTATATTATTTTAAGGAATTTATTTCCAAATAAAATAAAATTATTAACTTCGATACTTTTTACTATTTTTATTAAAAATAATTTTTAAAAAATAACTACTAATTGTTAATAATAAAATTATAAATTATATATTTACATTTATAATATACGAATTGTCTTTATGCGTAATGTTTATTTTTAAATATTTATTTAAATTATATTTTCATCAATGCGTAATTTGTATTTATGCGTTTGAATTTTATAATAAACAATAAAAAAGTTTTATTGAAATATATTAAAAAAAAAATAGAAAAAAAATAGTTTTGTTATCCCTTATATCTTTAAATTATTTTTTAAAACTTCTTTCTATTATTATAAGAAAAATAAATAAAGAGCTTCTCTTCTTGTTTTTGTCTTTTAACCAAAAAAGATAAAAAGTATTAAAAAAGAAAACTCTTAATTTATAAATTTATATTTTAGATCTTAAAATATAAGTTTTTTTTCTTTGAAATTTCTTTCCTTTTAAATAAATAATTCAATAACTAATAAAGAAATTTTAAAAATTGTTAAAAAAAAAAAAAAGATTTTTAGAAAGAAATTTTCATGCTTTTATTCGTATTTTTTTTTTCTAATTCCTATGTTAAATTATTAAATAATTTCATTATTTGTAATGTAAATAAAAAAATAAATAATATAATAATATATTAAATTTTACTTTCCTTTTTCAATTCTATTTTTAATTAATTTAAAAAAATTTCTTTTTTCGATTATTTCTATTAAAATATAATATACTTATGAATATAAAAGGCAAATTAAATCTTTATACATTACAATATATTGATTATATTTCATTAATGTATTTTTTCAATTAATAAAAAATAATACAATCTATTGAATAAGGATATGAATATAATTTTATTGTGTAATCTATAATAATAAATAATTTAGATTTATTTCCAATTTAGTATAATATATATTATACTTTTTTTAATATTTACAATAAATATATTGATTTATTATAAGGACAGTACCTATATTACATATTTATTATTAATGCTATAATAAGGTTTATATTAATTTAATGGATATAATATAATTGATTTATATTTAATATATAGTGTAGTATATTAATTAATCAATGAAAGCATAAAAAACTATATTTCATATTATTTATATTATATGTATTGTATATTAATTTTAAATTGTGTAATATTTAATAATATAATGTATTATATTGTTAATATTATATATAATATAATTAATATAAAAAATAGTATTAAAAAATATATCACCAAAGTCAGTATATTTTATTAATTATAATATATTAATTACATATATATTGATTTATGTAATGTCTCTTTATTTTATGGTTATATAATATATTATAAAATATGTTTAAGACAAATTTATATATGTTATATATTTTTAAATAAATGATTATAGATTAAAATATATAGGATTATATTATTTCATTTATAAATTTTTAACAAAAAGGCTTTTATTTTAATATAATAATTCATAAATAATTTCCTTTTTTGGAAGGCTTTTGTAAAAAAATACAATTATTAAACTAATATTACAATTAAAAAAAAAAAAAAATCATATCAATTAATAATACAATTTATATTCATATATAAATATAAATGGTAAATTGTACTGTTTCATTTTATCAATAATTGTAGCAAAAATGTATTGAATGGAATAGCAAAAAAACGGCCAAAAAAAAAAAAAAAAAGCAATTAATTCATTTCAAAACACTCTTCAAAGAATAATATTATAAATAAAATATTAAATAATAAAATAATAATAATAATAATAATAAATAAAATAAATTTGATATATGAATTTAACTTTAGTATTTATAATTAACAGAATAACTTTTCAATATTTATATAAAATACTTTACTTTTTTAAACTTTGGATTTTTAAAAATAACTTCTATAATATGACAATAAAATAAAATAATTACTAAAATAATATTTTCTTTTTTTCTTTATAACAATTTTTTTAATTAATATTATATAATGGCTTTTTTTTTCATTAATATCCTATCCTAACTTTTCCCAATATATTTTATAGTAAAAATATATATTCAAATACTCAATGATGTATATTTTTTTTTTTTTTTTGAATTCATTCTTCTTATTTAAAAAGGTATTAATATAGAAATGTTCGTTTTATTATTATTAATACCACTATAAAAAAACAGAGATGTTATTTTGTTATTCAAGTGTCTAATATGAATTTAGCCAATAGTGTTTATAATAGATAGAATATTGTATAAATTAAAATCATAAATTTTAATTAATAATTTAATAAGAAAAGAATGAAAGGAGGATGAGAAAAATAATAGAAACTCTGTTTATAATAAATTTCTTAAAAAAGAAAAAAAGTAATAAGTAATAATACATCAAAAATTATATAAATTTTGTAAATTTTAAGTAGTATAAAAATCGAGTTTTATTAAAATAAGCAGAAAAAAAATATGATATATTCCTCTATATTTATAGTATTCCCTAGGCTATAATAATGATAAGGATAATAAATATGAAGATATTAAAAAAAAGTAGTTTAAAATGTATATTACACTATATAGTAATATTAATATATATGCTGATTATAAAAGAATGTTATGAATTGATAAATATAATCTAATTTATTAAATATATTATAGTAAGTAATATATGTCAATTTATTTCTTGTTTTAAATATCATTTAATTCATATTTAATAATATAAAATAGAATTTATTGAAAGGTAATAAATCAATGAAATAAGCCTTTATATCATATAAGTATATTAACAATTTATTGAATAATATATAAGCATTTTTTACCATATAAGTCAAGTTTTAAACAAAAATCTTAAAAAAAATAGATTAAAAATAAATTAAAATAATTTAAATTTCTGATGAATTTAATGAAATAGTATATTATAATGTAATCTAATATATAAATAATTTAACATCTTTTTTAGAATTAAATTTCCATTTAAGGTAATTTTTTTATAACTTGACTAAAATGGATAATAAATTAATTAAAAAATGTTTTTCATTATTTGACTAATAATTGAAAGTAAATATAAATAATAGATTTAGGAAAAATAAAAGGGAAAAAATAAAAGAACGAGGAAGGAGTGAAAATAAAAAATATCCAATAATTATATAATAATAAAAACATATATAATAAATGAATTACATGAAAAAAAAACATTTTCATATTAATACTTACTATTTAAGTGTATCCATGAATTATTGCATTGATGGTATTATAATTGTAATTACTACTTACTAAATGATTATTACCAATTATTCATAATGATGAATCGAAATTAACCTTTTTTTATTTTGACATTATATTTATAATTAATATTTATATGTTATAATTAAAATAATTATAATTTTCGAAATTGAATTAATTAATTAGCAGTTAAGAAATTTAAAAAGAATAATCTTTAGGATGAAGCTTTATTATTAATTGTAAAAATATAAAAAAAAAAAAAAAAAAAAAAAAAACTTTAATAATTCTATAACAAATTTTATTTATTATTTACATTTATTTATTATATATAAATTAAAATAACAAGGTTAAATAAAGATCACAAATTTTAAATTCATTCAACTATTTGCATTTTAAGTTGAGAAAATTACATTCATTTAAAGTTATTATAAAATATTGAAATTATGTATAAACGAAGTTGAATAAAACAGTTATTTCAATAATATTATCAAATAATTCTTTAAAGAATTATGTAAATATGTATTTCTTTAAATAATATCCATTAAAAAAATATAATTCATTATAAACCCTTTGGTATATTTTGTAAATTATTTATAAAATTTAAAATGAATTGATGAATATTATAAAAAAAAAACATTTATTTTTATCCTAGTAAAAAATAATTTACATATTAAAACTATTATGTGTAATTATTAATAAAGCTACAATTGATATAGCTAAAATATAAAAAATTAGTTTTAAAAAAAATTTAAAAAAAAGTTTTATAATATAAAATGTAATTTGTTATGCAATCTCATAATTGTAATGTCTATATACATTTAAAAAATATAGTAAATGCATTGACTTTTAAATACTCAAACTCATACTGTGTTACAGTATTTTAAATAGATATTGAATTGGAAATCTTCCAATAAATTAATTATTTTATAAAACAAACAATGAATTCTGTAAATATTAATGATGCGAATTATAAATTGGATATTATATTTATTATATTACCTACAATGTTAAATGAATAGAGTTAAAGTTTATTAAAGGAAACTAAAATATATATATATATATTTTTTATTTATTATAAATTATATCCCTTACCTGAATATGATTTAAATCCATTAAAGTTACTAAAATGTTATCTCCATTCAAAATGGTTATATTCTAGTGGAATATTGTTCTACAGTTTTAAATTAGCAATAAATCATAAATAGCGATATTGAGTAGAAAGAAATCATTTCAAAAGATTTTCGTTTTCCATTAACAAATAAACTTTAGAGAATAAAAAAAAATATCATTAATTACAATATAATTACTAAAATATTCCTTTTCATACCTACTTTATCAATACAATAGTTAAAATACTTGCATCTTTCTAAATATAATCTTTAAATACTTTATGATTCATTATTATAAATTTATATTTAATAATCATTAATTCATATTATAATATTTACAATATATTACATTCTATTGAAATATATTGTAATTTAGTTTTCCATATATGCTACCAAGCTTAAGTCATATATTTCAATAAATTTGACCAAAAACTTTAACAAAGTACAAATGAATGCATCACTTTGTTTTTTTCTTTATTTGGAAAATAGCCTAATAATTATATTTTTTGAATAGAAATTACTTAAATATATTGTTATAATATAATTTAATTTATTGTATAATATATTAATACATATATTGGTTTAATAAAATAAAAAATGTTTAAAACTAAATCTTTTTAAAGTATGATCAATTTTTGTTAAATATAAAAGAAGAGTTTTATAGCTGTTTTTGATACTATTTTCTACCACTTTTATTGATATTGTTTTTTGAAAAGAGTTGAATGAAGAATAATAGAAATAGTAAAAATAGATATAGTAAATATACATATATATATTATAGGTGTGTTATGATAAATGTTAAAAAGAAAAGGATAAAAATTGAATAAACAACTTTTCTACCTACTATTTGGTAATAAATAATATAAGGATATAAACTTCATAAAATTAGTAAATAATAATATTATATAAAGTATAGAATTACATTTTGTTTTCATGATAGTTTCTTATAATTAAAATAATATTAAAATAAGTAATTTGTAGCTTTATATTAATATAAAAATTTTATTCAATACAACAATGTTATTTTTTACATAATAAATATTCAAAAAAAAAAAAAAAGTAATAATATCAATTTTATATTGAATAAACGAAACTGGCCTTCTTTATATATATATAACTATAATTTGAGCTGAAAGAATAAACCCATAGAAAATCCAAACTAATATTAGTTTTAAATAATATAATATAATAGCATTATTAATTGATAATTTAAAGATAGAGTATTATATATCTTTTATATAAAAAATTTTTAAATAATAATCGGTGGGTCTTCCATCAATTTTTTTTTTTTTTAAATTTGAGAATTTTTGCATATTTTCATTAATACCATTTTAATAATTTTTTTATTTATTTCATTTTCTTTTTTAACTTTATGTTATTATTGTTTTATAGAAATGAATGAAATGAACTCTATTCTTATTACATTATTTATTAAAAAAACATAAAGTTCTAAATAAAAAAAAAAAAGTATATTTGTATAAGATATGATTATATTTAGAATTTACTAATTTAAAATTATTAATAAAATATATAGAATACATAGAATTCATATATTATATAATATATGAATCATTAAAAATATCATTAAAAACTGTAGATTATAAATTACAATATACCGCATAAATAAAGTGGCATCTACTTAGTATATTAAAATATATTAATGGTTTAAATACACCACACTGCATATTAAATATAAATATGTTCTATCATTTCATTTTTTATAATATTTTATTAGAATTACTGTTATTTATTAAATAATAATAATATGTCAATAATTTATATTTATTTCTATTTATATATTATATACTAAATATATAATTAATAATATATTCCTTGCATCATAATTATTACTATCCTTTACACTTTTAAATTAAATAGTAAAAAAAATAAACTAGCAATATTAATTTATATTAAGATTGCTAGTTATAATTCATTAACCTAAAGATGATTAATAAAAAAAAAAAAAAAAAGGTTATTCTTTGTTTACCTATATTAATACATAAAATTAAAAATAATTAAAAAAAATCTTAATACAATTAAAAATATACATACATACATACATAAAATATACAAATGTATAATTATTATAAAGTAATAATTATTAAAGATATTTATAATGAAAAAAATATATATACATAATAAATAATTCTTTTCTTTTAAAAGCAATATTAAAAAATCAGCTTTTTTTACTATTATTCTATTTTATTATTAATAATGTTGTGAAGTATAAAGATTATTTTTATACATTCACAATGAAAATGTGATGTTTTTTTTGACACCTAATTGTTTTATTGATATTTATTTATTTATTTATTTATTTATTTATTTATTTATTTATTTATTTATTTATTTATTTATTTATTTATTTATTTATTTATTTATTTATTTAAAGCACAAAAGTTCTTTATTATTATAATTATTATTTTTACTATATTATATTTTCTCTTAAGAAAGAAAAATTAAATAATTAAAAGTTGGTTTATAATTATTTTTATAATTTACTATAAAAAGAATAAATATTACTGAAATCATTTTCAAGAGAATTAAGAAAAAATACATAATAATAGGAATAACTTCGACATAGTGAATAAAAATCATTACAGTAATATATACAATGATTACACTTTATTTAGATTTGCTAAATTTATTTTTTATTGTACTTATTGTAATCTTTATCGTTTAATTAATGAAATATTTACTATACTAATATTTTTATTGACCATTCACCTTCAATTCAGTAATTAATATCTTAATTGAATAAATATGATATTAATTTTTTCTTTTTTTCAAAGTATATTGCATTGTTACATACTATTCAATTTTCTTTTTTTAAAAAAGAATTATTCTAATTCTTATAAATTAAGCAACCTCTTTATTACAACAATAATCATAAAATGTTCTTGATACATATTATAAAAAATAAATTTATTATTGATAATTATCTATTATTGCATATTTTATTATAGGAGTATTAAATTTCTTATTTTCAACTTAACAATCATTCATCTATAAAATATTAATAATTGTAGGTTTAAGGATCTTTTAATTAATAAAGTTTAATTTATTTCATTATATAAAATAATCAAAATTTTATGGGATAGTTTATCTTCCTCCACAACCACAAAGACCACAATTATCAACTAGAGATTCTTATCAATGTAAAGGTGGAAATTTTATTGTATAAATGCTATCGTTAATTAAAATGTAAGAAGTAGGCATACGCAAATAATTAAATTGAGCTTGATCTAAACCAATTAAATAATTTATATTGTCCTCTTAATATATGACAAAAAGTTTTTGATGACTATTGCTACAAAAAACAAAATGATAGAACTGTTAAATGGAATCAATGTAGAAATACTATTACTACTTATTTCAGATTTTTCTAAAAAATCCCTTACTCCATAAATATAATAAGAATGTCTATTAATAATCCAAAAAAAATTTAGAAAAAAAAAAACAAAAAACTATAACTTTTTAAAAAAAGTCAGATATAAAGTCTAGTTAGTGTTTTGACAAAAAAACACCCAAAAATTGTAGGATCTTTCTTAATTCATAGAAGATGTATCTTGAAAAGGAAAAAAGTTATTAATAAATAGAATCTCAATATATAAATAGAAAATACCTATTTACTAAATAATAAAAGATTTTTGAAAGTAATAATAATGATGATGCTAAAAAGAGAAGGAAAAGAGAGTTGTATTAATTAAAAATAGAAATAAAGGAATATTTAATATTTATATATATATATATATATTTTTTTTTTGAAGAATAATTTTAATTTTGAAAACACATCAACATATCAATAGTTTTTATACAATTATAAATCAATATTTTATTATTAAATTAATAAATTAAGCAATTTCTATATAATAATAAATATAATAATCTATGGTTTAGTATACCAAGTTAATATTAAATATACTATAATATTGCTAATGATAATATATTAATAAGGAATATAAAAATTCAATTACAGTTTTTCTAAGAAGTCTTACTCACAATAGATTAACATTTATTGATATAGGTATAACAGGGACACATCATATTTTTTAATTTTTAATTAATATATCATCTAAAATTATAGTATCAAAAGCTAATAACTATTAATATATTTTTTTAAATTTTTTTACTTGATATATTTTATTTTCTTCTGTTCATTTATAACATCTATATTTACTTTATCTTTTGTATGCATTATAATTAAGCATTAAATAAATATTATTATCATTGATAATATTTAATTTATATTTATTAATATCAAACAATAAATCTAATTGTATCTAAACTATTGAAATAGGTACAATAAGCAATAATGAGTAAAAATACGGATAAAAATTTTTATATCATATATTACATATAATTATATAAATTTATTTATAATACTTATTCACAAGGTATGGATTGAAAAAGTAATAAATTTCTTCTACTAATCCAATTGTCTATCTTTCATTCCATTCATTCATAATTAATCCTATTATATCTAAAATTATTAAAATAAAGAGTTTTAGTATAGCAATAAGAACTATATATATAATTATTATATAATTATTCATATATAATATTCAATTCCCTTTTCAAAATATTATTACACTGTTTTTTTTTTCTTTTTTTCTTATTATTAAAAACTATCTCTTAAAAAAAAGTATATATTTTTAAATATCAACTTAAAAAAAATCAAACTACACTTGTTATCAATATTAGAAAAAAAACTCTCTATCATTTTTTTTACTATTATTATCATTTATACTTTTAATAAACAAACAATTATCTCTAAAATTCTCGATGACAATAAATTTTAGGAATAGATATATTAAAATAAATATTAAAAACAATAGGAATTAATTTTTCATACAAAGCTTAAAAAATCACATCAAAAAAACTTGATGAATAGTTATAATTAGAAATATTATTCTTTTTTCTAACATATATCACTAACTAATTACTCATGAAAATAAAATAAAAGAAGTTGAATTTTATATTATTAAAATAAGAACTATAGGAAATACTTAAAATTGATATCAACAAGACTCAGGTACACAATCACAGAACTCAAAAATTAAATAACACCAATTAATAAAAAAAAACGAAGAACTTAATTACATAGTCATAATATTATTATATTATATTAATCAAAATAAGGTGATATTTAATTGTTTGTAACATAATTCATTAGAATTTATTAAATTTATTAAAACTCTATATAATAAAAGATAGAAAAGAATAGAAAGCTTAATTTCTAGTAGCATCTCTATAATATTAAGACTTTAATATAATTGAAAATATATACATGATATATTATATTAGTTAATAAAAAAAACTATCAGAATTACCAAACCAATTTTCAATACTGTATATAACACTATATTATACTTTAAAATATATCGCTTAATTATATTAGATTAGAATATTTTTATTTAATATTTAGCACTACATGAATTATGGCCATCTTCTCAAATAGTAAAACAATAAGATAATTCTATACACGTATATAACGGATTAGTATATTTCTTTCATACAAATTTTTAGAATCAACTATAGTATGACACCTAGAAACGTTTTAAATTCTATATAAATTAAACTTATAATCACTTCATTATCAAAATTTGTTTTGTATAACTTCATCCACAACATCTTTAATTTTAACAATTGAATCTTTTCATAATATAATTTAATTTACTTTTGTTAGTATTGCATATTAATATGGCATTCCTTCCCTCACTAATAATAAACTAATTAAAATAATTACTTTTCTAATTAAAAATAGTAATGTTATTAAAGACAAAGAATTCAATATAAATTTTAAAGTTAAAAACATAAATTTATTAAATGTCTGTGATTATTATATATTGTGTTCACGTGTATTAATTTACCATAATTTTTCAAAGCCGTATATTGATTAAACTACATATTTTGTCATAGTAATTTAACATATAAATTACAAATTACATAAAAGAAAACCATATCGATCCGTCAAACTGTGCTAAGCTGAAAAATAATATTATAAATTTTTTACTTAACCTTAATTACTAATATATTTCTATTCTATTTTATTATTACTCATTTAAAAATAAAAACTTATCATATTTTTAACACATCACCTTAAATATTAACTGATTACTACTAGATTGTGTAATAAAATAAAATACATTATATATATAAATATTTAAAAAAGCAACTAGCAATGAAAAACTCAAGTTCAATTGTTATATTAAAATAAAAAATTAGCTACGATTAAAATTATATATTGAATTTATATTTTAATCAATTCATTTTATTATTGAAAATGAAAAAAAATATTATTATTATTATTATTATATAATTTATAGGCAAAGTCATGATAATAATTCACAATTTACATTCATTATAATATATAAATTATTTTGTCATTAAGGATTAGGCTAATTGAATACATCAAATTTATAATATAATGATTCATTTATACTTCCTAATCAATATCACATATTCTCAAATTTTACATTCAACTTTTATGTTGCCAATAAAATAATGTAATATTAAAAGAAATATTGAAAGTACACATTAACATCTATTAATTTTTAACCTCTTATTATCATGTTAAATAATTAATAATAAATTTAATCCTATTCTATTGAATTTATATTATTTTTTATTGGTTTTTTCATAAAAATTTTTAAATAAATTGACAGCTAATTATATAAATTAATTTATATTTTTTAATAAATATTAAACATATAAAATATAATATTGAAATTGAAATAATTAAAATATTAATATTGATTATTTTTTACTGAAAACTATTCATAGTTTTTATTAAAAATTATTAAAATGTGGATTTTTATTTTAAATATTAAAAGAAAAGTTATTTTTCTTTATAAGCATACTTTTTAATAATTGTATTATTAATGAATCGTAATTTTAGTTATGGAATTTATATTATTTTTATAATGATTATTATTTCGGAATTTAAATATATAACTATCCTTATATAGTTGCCTACATCTTTTTTTATATAGATGTTATTGAGATCTTAAGAAATATTCTTAATTTAAATTTGTGTGACGGGAAAAAAAATAAAAATTTGATCAGAAAAAAAAAATAAAATAAAAAAGGTAGTACAAAAATCATCTTTACGGCTATAACAAATATTGCAAGAAAAAGAAAAAAAGTTATTCAATATCCTATTATCATATTTATCATATTTTACTACTAAAGATTTTATTTTTTTAATACTTGTTTATAAAATGAAAATACAGTAGGAAAGAATAAAAAAGAAATTTATACGATGAAAAAAAAAAGGCTGCTTAGGAATATATTTAAATAACAATAAAAACAGTAAAATAATATATTAAAGCGAAAATAGTAATATCTAGAAATAATAATTATATTTTTATATATTAATGATTAATAGATATTTATCGCGATATTCTATTATAAAAAATTTTATATATATAAATATAAATATATGATTTGTTATTATTGGAATTTATATTATTTACCAATCATATAATTATATAATATGTATATGATAATATATTCAATATAAATTTTAAATATAATATATTAAAATAAGCCAATCATTTTAATGTAAAAATCAATTACACTGCTCAAGAATCAAAAGCAAAATTTAAGAAAAAAAAACATTTTTCCTCCTCTTCTCACATATCTGTATTTAGAGTGTGATCAAAATGGTAAATATTATTATGAAAAATTATAATAATACTAAAAAGTAGTATTATTATTGATGAATATTAAATAATGGATGAATTAAAAATTTTAATTATGTAATTATTGTTTTTGTATTAATGCATTTTTATTATTCTATAATTTATTAGCCAGCTAGATTTAGTAAGAACAGAAAGAAGCGTGGACACGTCTCTGCCGGTCACGGTAGAATTGGTAAGCACAGAAAGCATCCTGGAGGTCGCGGTTTGGTAAGTCAATTAAAATATTATAAATTATTAAAATAATGGTTTGTATATTAATATTATTTATTTAATTACAATGTTACATAGGCTGGTGGTTTAACTCACCACAGAATTAACATGGATAAGTATCACCCAGGTTACTTCGGTAAGGTTGGTATGAGATACTTCCACAAGACCCAAAACAAGTTCCACCGTCCAACTGTTAACGTTGAAACTCTCTGGAACTTAGTTTCTGAACAAACTAGTGCCAATGCCTCTGAAACCAACATTCCAGTTATTGACGCTAAGCGTGCTGGTTTCGGTAAGGTTTTAGGTAAGGGTAAGCTTCCAAACAAGCCATTTGTCCTTAAGACCAGATTAATCTCTCGTAAGGCTGAACAAAAGATCAATGCTGTTGGTGGAAAGGTTGAATTGATGTAAGTTTCAAGAATGTATTTTTGTTTATATATATATGTTATATTGTGTATTATTGATAACTAATTAATATTTTATTTTTATATTATAATTTAAATAATAGTGCTTAAATTAATAACTAAATTTTTGAAGTTTTGTATGAAAAAGATTTGTAATTGATCAAATGCAATCAAATTTAATAAAAATTAAATAGATCATAAAAAACTTTTCCAAAATAGAATATAACTAATTTAATTATTATAATAGAAGCTTATCGTTTTACTCATTAAATATTGTGAAAATTATTTATTACTTTTTAATAAACTTATTTATTTATTAATTAAAATAATTTATAAAATTTTCAAAAATTATTTAAAAATGCTTAAAATTCGAAATTACGGTTGAGAATGAATATATCGTAGTTATTTGGAAGGTAACTTATTTTTAAAATTTAGTATGAAATTTTTAGAAAGGGATTTGTAAGAAAGAATTTATTTTTAGTTATAAAATGTAGTTATATTAGTGTGTATGTGTAATTAAGAAAAATAGTTATTTAAAGAGCATGTCTATTTGAATTTTGTTTTTTATTATAATATATGTTAAAAAATAGTATTATTTAATCATGATTTCTTATATTTTTTAAAAGTATTTTATAATAATAAAATTGAATCGAATCAATAATGAAGAAATAGTAATAAGTAAAAATAGAAAAATATAATTAATGAAGGACGTAATTTCGATCTATTAAAAAATATGAATCTTAATTTTAGCTATTAGAAGTTAAATAGAATTATTGTATATTAAGCCCACTTCAATTTGTATATATTATATTTATAATAAAAATTTTAAAACTACTATTCTTAAACAAAAAACAAACCCCCGATTTATCTGCTATATTTTTTTTATTATTTATATATATTTTTTATATATATATTTTTCTTTAGTTTTATGATTTATTTTGATTTTAATTTATATAACCGAAAAAAAAAAAAAAAAAAAATGAATTTTTATTCCACTTGTAATTTTTTATGAAAAATTATTGTAACTTTTGAAAAGCAGCAAATAGCAAATTGTGTAATATAATTTATAATACTTTACAACTAAAAAAGAAAAATTAATAAAATAAAATAAAATAAAAAAAAAAAGATTAGAATTCTTTTAAAATATATATTTACATTAGTTTTTTTTTTTTTTTTTTTTTTTTTTTTAATCATTACAATAAATATAAAAAATTATGTTTATATCCTAATAGTTGAAATTGAATCTAATGATATTTTATATATATATATTTTATTTTGAGCTTTTATAGCATAATAATGTTCTTAAGAAAAAAAAAAAAAAAAAAGGAGGTTCATTATTATTTTCTAATATTATGAATAAACTTTTAAATATTAAATCCAATGATGTATATATATCAATATTTAATTTAAAATTTGTAAATAAATGAATAACATTGCAATAATATTTAAAAAATATTTTTAGGTAAAAAAAAAAAAAATAAAAATAAATTGCTATATATGAAATTTATTATTATCACTTTATTAAACGCATCTCTAATATTAATATTTTAAGTATTGTAGCATTAACTTTACTAGAACATAGTATTGAATATTCTCTATTTTTTTTTTTTTTTAATTATTATTGTTAGTATTATGTTTACCTAAGCCAATTTTTTTTTTTTTTTCCCTTACATCTATATAAATACCTTAAAGTTTCAACTTAAAAAATTAACCCAATTATAATTTTTTTTTTATTATTATTATTATTTAATTCTGTATAAATTAAATGAAATTATTAATCCATATAATATTTATTTCCATAAACTATTTTTTTTTTTTTAATTATTAAATAAAATAATTCATTTGTTTTATTGCTTTATTCTATAACATTAAATTTAGTTTTATAATACAAAATATTTTAACTTTTTATCCTTTTGCTATTTGCAAAATAATTATACCTACCATACAAATTATCAAAGAAAAAGTATTACGAAATTTTTCAAATTTTTAATTTTTTATAAATGCTTGTAAAAAGAATATTTATTAGCTATTGATTAAACTGTTAAATTATTAGCAGTAGAATCGATAATAATAAGAATAATAATAATAATTCATCAGAACTATGTTCTAAGATTGAACGGGTGAAGAATACTATTCAACTATGAAAAATTACACTCAGTTCAAAAATTAAAATATATAAAAAAAAAGAATTCTTCATTAACATTTAAAAACTTTTTTTTAATAATACTTATTTTAAAATTCTTATTATATTAATATTACAATTTGTATAATTAAAATTTAAAATACTTTTATATAATTAAAAAATGTGAACGATACTTCAGGCATTTTAAAATAAAATAGTGAAAATTCAACCAAAATATTATAATTTTATTTGGTTTTAATAAAACTCAAAATCAAAGAATAAAATTTTTATACTTCCATACATTCTAAACATTTACTTTTTTAAATACTAAATTATAATTTTTTAAAACAAACTAAATAAAAACTAACCTTTAACTCTTTTTTTTTAATAATTTTCAAATATTTTAATCTTTTCAAAACCTGAAAAAAAAAATTACTAATTAACAAATTTAAATACAAATATCCCTTTTTATAGTACTATTAAGATATTTCTCTGTAATACGTAAATTTTATATAAAATTTCATTTACACTACTTCCGATATATTTTCTATAATATGTTACGACTTATTTTATATTTACTATTCTCAAACATTTTTCCTTGACTAATCCCAATTCATTATTTTCATAGACTGTACACTTCTCAAAATCGAATACATAACATTAATACACAAGATCTTATATATATATTAATTATTTATCGTTTTAAGACCCATAATTTTGATTTTATTCATATATATATTGAATATATATATTTTATTGATCTAAATGATAAAGGCATTTTGATAATCATTAATTTCTTGCGTCTAACACAATACAATTAATTAACGTTCAATTTAAGCAGAGGCAGCGGCAACACGTGGCTTTGGGGTAGTGTTTTCTCTGAAACCGTTCTTGAAACGTCTGGTGAGGGTCTTTAAGTATCTCATACGACCGGTACCGGTGGTCTTTCTTCTCTTACCCTTAACACTCCAGTTGTCTATTTATTGTTTATAAAAAATTATTATATCATTATATTAATTTCTATTCATCAATTTTACTAAAACCTAATATATATCTATTTCATATCTATTGATATTTACACTTTCTGGTCTTAGCAGCTGGGTAACCACATTGAGCACAGGTCTTCTTTTGGTTGTGGAAGCAACGACGACCACATCTTGGGCAGAGAGTGTGGGTCTTAGTGTGACGTTCACCAAAACTGGTAGTACCTTTAGTCTATTATTATTATTATTTGATAAAAATAGTAGACATCATAATAATTTTTTATGAAAAGGTGTTCAGTTCAATTACAATATTAATAAAAAAACAAAAACATTTAAGTTAATAAACTTAATTCATCCATCAACACTTATAATAATAAACACATTAATAAAAAATATTCATTTACCATTTTTAACTAATCTTAAATGATCGTTATAAAATCGAAAGAGAGGAAATCTAATAATTAATTATGATGGTAATTTCAAAGATTGTTTAATAGTCACGTGCTTAGATCTTATTAGTATGCTTCAAAAAAATTGACCAATCATATTCAAAATTTTAACATTATATATAATTATTATTTCCTTATATAATTTTTATAATTTGATTTTTATTTTATTAATTATTGATGATAATTAGGTAGTGTATTAAATAATAATCCACTAATGTTTGTATACATTCTGTAAAAAAATATAAATTTATTATATTCAATATTGTATTTATTTGATAAAATGTAGAATAATATCCAATCAGATGGATATTAACTATTCTAAAGGGTTTAGGTTCATTCTTTTTAATTTGTCCTCTCTCTAAACAAAAATATCGACTTTTTTTGTGTCGGTTTAATTTGTAAAAATGGTATGTATGGGTTTTTTCCCAAGACATAATTTGTTCTAGCCTAGTGTCTTGCTTTTTATTCTATATGATTATTTTTTTTTATTTAATTATTAAGTCTCTACAATTATATAAAGTCCTCCATATGAAATACTTTATAATAATAAAGAACTTTTGTATTTCATCTTTTTTTTTTTTTTTTTTTTTTGCTGAATATTATATCAAATTATTTATTTATAATAATAAATATTGATATATATATATGATATTTAATTTATCTTATTTAAAATGTTATTCTAAATTTATAAACATAGTTAATAAAATAGCATATACATTTACATATAAATTACTAATAAGTTTTTATCTATATCTAAATTCATAATAATATAATAAAATAAATTTATTATGTAATTTGAAATTGGAATTTTAAATTAAATTGAAATTTTACAATTTCAAATTTAATTCCAAATTTTAATTTGAAATTGGAATTTTAAATTGAAATTTATGTGTATAATAGACTAAAGGTACTACCAGTTTTGGTGAACGTCACACTAAGACCCACACTCTCTGCCCAAGATGTGGTCGTCGTTGCTTCCACAACCAAAAGAAGACTTGTGCTCAATGTGGTTACCCAGCTGCTAAAACCAGAAAATGTAAATATTTATAATCAAAAAAAATAATAATAACAATTGCAAATGAACTATATATAACAATAAAATAAAGTATTAAAAATTATAATCGTTGAATATCAAATAATGAAAATTAAATATATATAAAAGGATCAACACAAATATTTATAATACCAACAATAAATTCAAATTTTATATTTGAACATTTTATAATATTCATTTTACTCCACAATCTAGAAGAAGAAAATAATGACATTAAAATTTTTCTTTAAGAATTTCATTTTATATTAAAATCAAATTTTTTAAAAAAAATATTATTCTTTGAATTTATATATAAGCTTTTTTTTTTTTTTTTTTTACTTTTAAAATAGCTATATACAAAAACGTGCAAATAAATGATTTTAAATGTTAAATTAATAATTCAAAAAAAGAAAATTAATTACAAAAACGAAGAAAAAAAGATGATTTTAAATGTTAAAATTGATAATTCAATTTTTATAAATATTAATCATATTCATATATTGTTTTAATTTTATAGACAACTGGAGTGTTAAGGGTAAGAGAAGAAAGACCACCGGTACTGGTCGTATGAGATACTTAAAGACCCTTACCAGACGTTTCAAGAACGGTTTCAGAGAAAACACTACCCCAAAGCCACGTGTTGCTGCTTCCTCTGCTTAAATTAGTTAATTGTTATTTGTAATTTTTTTGTATATTTATATTTTTTATGAACATAAAAATTCATAAATATATGTAAATATAATATAAATATATATATACATAAAAATAAAATAAATAATAAAAAAAAATATCACAAAAAAAACTTTTGAGCTTATTTATTTTAAAAATTGAATTTTTTTTTTTTTTTTTTTTTTTTTTATTAATTAAAGAAACTTGATATAAACGAGGAATTTATAAAAGTACTTTAATGTTTTCAAATCAAGTTACATTTTGGTTTAAATAATAGCAAATAGTAATAATTTTTAGACTATATATATATAATGCATTCAACATTTCAGCTAACAAAAAGTAATATTTATAAATGAAATAAATAATTTATTAAACTGTAATTAATAAAATGGTGATATAGGAAAAATGAGTATGGGAAATGAAATAGTAATATTCTCTACTAACCTTGTGTGATATATCAATAATAAAATAATAATATTTTAAATATAAGAATTATTTATTTATTTATTTATTTATTTAATTTAAACATAAATATCTATTGATATATAATATTTACTTTATCAATTTAAAAATTTATAAAATAGTAAAGATAATAATAAAATATTAATGGTTAGGTCATATTTTATTAATTAAATTAATATCATTAATAGCATAAATATATAAACCTAATCTTTTTTATTTAAATAAATTTCAAGAACTTTTAAAAAGTTTCTTTATTATATTTTATATGAAGTATTTAAAGATTATATAATATTTTGGTTTAAAATAATGAATTTTGCCTTATATTCAATATTAATAATTTAATATTCTAATTTATTTTATAAATTACTACTTCTTTTTCTAGTTTACTCGTTTATTTTATATCTTATTTGAAATTAAAAAAAAATCTTAAAATTCCTTAAAATAAAAAAGCTTGCATATTTTTTGAAGTAGTTATTGTAATTTAATATTGTTGTTACTGGATTAATTATATATTTTTTAAACTGTAATTAACAATTTTGAAGTTTGAATATAAAAAGTTTAATAAGGTTAATTAAATTTATAATAAATAAACAATTGGAAACTATTATAATTATAATAAATATTAACTATTATTTCTAATATTATAGAGTAAAAAAAATAATAAATATACCTATATACAATTATTTAAAATTAACTGTTATTTTTTTTATACAATCAATTAAAATTAACTGTTAATAAAATTATAAATATACAATTACTTAAAATTAACTGTTATTTTTTTATACTAATAAAATTATAAAAGATTACTATAAAAAAACTATAAAGATATATAATGAGGTTCATTAACTATAATTTTTAATAGTTTTAAAAATATTAATGAAATTATATTATTATTATAATAATAATAATAATAATAAATAAAATTAAAATATATTTATAAAATATAAAATTAATTAATGTAATTTAGGATATTTCATTTCGTTTTTATCACAATTCTAAATAGAATTTATTCCTAAATAAATTTCTTATTAATATTTAATAATAAAAAAAAAGTATTAAAAAATTATTTGTAATAATAAATAAAATAAATAATATAAACTTTTTTAAAAAGTTTTTTTTTAACTATTTTAACTATATAAATAATTCTAAATTAATTTTATATTTATTCTAAGTTAATAATAAGTATAATATCAATACTATAATATTAATAAAATATATATTTTTTTAACATTAATAACAATTTATTTATTTATATTTATAAGAAATTCACTTAAAAAATACGATATTAATATATAAATATAAATATAATTACTAATATTTATTTTTTCCATAGGTTAGGCTTTAATTTAACCTTTAAAATTTTTAAGCATTAATTTTTATTAAAAATTATTTTGTTAATAAAATTAAAAAGTTTCTTATATAACAACAAACCAAAACATATATAATAAGAGTATAATGTAATACATGATATACTATTAGATCAATAAATTATTATTTTATCAATATTCATGAGAACGAAAGCATTTTTCTAATTGATATCTATTAATATTATTAGGAAATGCTTGATACATTTTCCCGAAAAAAGTATAATTAATTAGAAGGACTAATTATTATATTTTTTTTTAATTTATGTTAATAGGGAATGATACCCAATATGTGGAATCGCTGATTACTTTATAAATTTAGTTATATGAAATTAAATTAATGTATCTAAATGTATACATTCTCATTGTAATGTTTTATTTTATTAAAAAGGATTAATTAATTTTTTTTAATTTAAATATATATACTTTTTAATAGAATACAAATAAATTAATATTTAAAATAGGATTATGAAAATTATAAATTTTAGTAAATAAATATACAATATATTATTATTAACATAATATATTATAAATATAAATATTATCCAATTAATACTTATGTTACACAATTTAATTTTTTTAGAAAAACAATTTTTAATTAAATATTTTTATATTCTTTTTTGATGATGAGAGAAAAAAAACTTGATTTGATAAGAAGCTGGTTACAGTTACACCTTGTATAAAAAAAAGAAAAGAGTCGTGGTTTAATAGGAAATTTTTGATTGATCTATTGTAAATAATATTTTTTTTTTTAGAGTTGGGATGTGCGTATTTGAATAATTTCATTCTATGAGTAGTGTAATGGAATACAGAGTCATTTTTAAAATAATGTATTTGTAAGAATTTAACTATATAAAACAGTAATATAAATACCATTTTTTTTAAATAAAATGGAAATAAAATAATGATAGTTATATATAATTTTAATGAATATTTATCAATTTATAATTAAAAAAAAAAACCAATCTTTTAATATGAATACTTCCATTTACATTCACGTTTAAATGTATTATTAATGTACAATTAACAGTTATAGGCTCAAAATTGATTTTTACTAACCATTAATATTTAACTGCAAATAGTATACCATATTATTTAAAAGTAATCAAGAGAGACCAATCAATAAAATAAAGGTTAGATTAATAAAATAAGATGATGGATTATGATGGTTTAATAATATGAATAATTAATTGAAATATTTTTGCTTAAAGAGAATTTCCTATATCATAAAAATAATGAATATCACAAAAGTATAAAAGTACATTTTTATATAATTGGGAAAAAATAATTACATTTATTAATAGCAACAAATTTTAATCTAATACATTGTGCTCTTTTTTTTTTTTTTTTTGCTAGAATCATATAATTTATTTTTTTAAATTTTAAAAACCCAATTGTCTACATTAATTTCTATTATATAAATGCATACGTAATTAATTATGTAAATCTTTAAATTATAAAATTGCTATTTTGAATTTTTATAATTAACAT
Organism: Piromyces finnis; assembly: GCA_002104945.1. Taxonomy (NCBI): domain Eukaryota; kingdom Fungi; phylum Neocallimastigomycota; class Neocallimastigomycetes; order Neocallimastigales; family Neocallimastigaceae; genus Piromyces; species Piromyces finnis. The sequence goes on from MCFH01000041.1 coordinate 269,581, forward strand.
AAACTTTCATAGTTCATTAATTTTATATCACATCAACGACTACTTTGAATATTTAAACTAATTAATTTAATTAATGGTTGTTAATTAAGTCATTCAATTATTGTTATTTTTTAATTAATCGATTAATAGGATTAACATTTTTATAAAAATATGAAATAAGAAATAATAAGAAAATTAAGAATAAACAAAGTAGTATTGATAAATCTTTTGAATAATATCTAATAGTATCAAAAATTCTAATTTAATAAAACTTTTAAACTTTTTTTATTAATGTGTTCTTTTGAAAATAATAATAAATAAGAATAAATAATAATGAATAATTGTAAAGAACATTTAAAATATATTATTAAATTAAAGATAAAAATAAGTATGTGTTCAATTTATGCAATAAACTTTTTAATGGCATATAATATGACTTTTTTTTGTATTAAGATGTTTATTTGATTCATTATTTGAAATGCGTTAATTGAAATTATAGTTATCTTATTTTAAAGTAGATACTATTGAATAATGATTGTCCTTTTACATTTGAAAAAAAAGAATGAAAAGCAATCAAAATATAATGTAATACATAATATAAATATAATGTAATACTTCATGTACATTATTAATAGACTAAAAAAATATCATCTTCAATTATTATAAATTTTTTTTATGAATTTATTTCAATTATGTATTGATTATGAAGTATCACAATTATTAATATATTATGCTATATAATTTAATATATATAACAATATATTTAAATAAATTGATGTTATAAAATAATAAATATAAATCCATTTTTTTATTATAATTATGCTAATATAAATTTTTATTAAAAACATATTAAAAAACAATATTAAAATTTGTTGATTGATATAAAATAATATATTAAATCAATATAATTAAATTATACTTAATATATAATATATTATAATAATATTTTAAAATTTCAAAAGTGAAAAAAAAAACAAGAAAAATAATATATCGAATAATCAACATATTATATCATATATTATTACAATTAATCAATATAATTTTATATAATTTTATATATTATAAAATAATACTTATTTATTAATTATTTTTTATTAACTAAATTGAATCATAATATTAAGATTTTTTAAATATGATGTAAATAAATTGTTGTATATACATCTACTATTTAAATAATTACATTTATAATATTTAATATATATGTACATAATATATAATAATGTATGCTGTAATATATTAGAATTAATGATTCCTTTTTTTTTTTTTTTTTCAATTATTTGTTTGAAAATTTATTTATTAAATATATTGTTATTCTTCATCATCATCATTATTATTATTATTATTGTAAAATTGATTATATAATAATTTATATAAGAATAAAAATAATTAATATGTTTTATTGTGTTATGATAATGTAGAAAATTAGTCTAAAAAATTTTTTGTTTTTGAAATTTTTTACTTTTCTTATAAATTTTTTTATATTATTTTATTTTAGAATATTTAGTAATGAAATAGTAGTACTTTTTTTTTTGTAGTAATTATATTTGTTATTTTTTTTAATCTAAAAGATGTTATTTATATTATAATTTCTTAATTATAATTAATAATATATTTAGTAAAAAATAATTAATATATACCAAAGATAAGAGTATTAATCACTATAAATTTAATTAGTTAGAAGACGTTTTGTTAAATGAATAGATAACAAAGTATATTACAAGTACATTTCATTTTATTTCAACATTATTCATTAGAAATCATTTTAATCAAACCAAAATATTAATTTAGAATCAATATAATTTCAAGCAATTGAATAATATACATATTCAAATCCTATATTATCATACCAATTTACTTTTTTTTTTTATTAAACAGATTAGATTTCAAAAGAAGGAATCAATTAATTTGGCAATAAATGAAATAAATCTATTCAAATTTAATATATTCACTAGATTTATTTTATCAATTAAATATAAACAACAGAAAATAATATTAAAAATGATTTGTTTATCCAAGATATAGTATTTATAGAAAGAGAATAATTTTTTTATTTCATTAAAAAAATTATTGAATTATAAATTTTCTATTATCTTGAAAAATATTGGGAAAAAAAAAGTTCAAATAATTCAACAATTTAATGAAGAATAATTTTTAGATTATTTCTTTAATATATGTAAATTTTATTTATTATTTATTCATTTATTAATTATTTTAGAGAATATATTTTCAGAACATTTAAAATATTAATAATATTTCTTAAATGTTAAATTATTTCAAAATATCTTCATCATTTCACAAATCATTTATTGATATTTATTGGTAAATATAACAAAGTTTTTGTTTCCCTATAAATATTAAATTTTTGAAACGTTAAAAGTCATAAAAATTAATTTAAAATTTTAATTAATTATTAAAAAAAGATAATTTTATATATCTCATTTAAATCCAATATAATCATAAAAATATTTCGAAAGAAATATATTACAATACAACAAATTAAATTTTGATTACAATAGAGAGTATATAAACTTTTGAAAACACTAGGTTATTAAAAATACTAATAACCTGTGTATTTCAAAGTTTATAGTAGCCTAAAGAAAAATAATAATTAAAAACTTTTGTTTTTTTTATTTTTTTTTTGGCATAACCATTAACTATTTTATTAAATGATAGCAATTACAATATTGAAATCAATTATTTTATCAGTTATACTTTGATAGTATTGTTATAAAATCATTCAATTTAAATTTGTTTTTTTAATATTTTAATATATCATTTAAATTGGAATTATTAAACTCGATATTATTTGTTATTCGTTTCAATTAGATTTTATTTTTTTGTTTTGCTTTTAATTTTAGTTTTTTTCTTCAGTATAGAATATTTATTATAGAGTTTATATTAGGGTATAATGCAAAATAATTTAATGGAAAAAGAATCTGTAGAAAGTAAAAGATTATCTACGGCAACTAGTGTCTCTCTCTCAGTGGCTACCTCAGCTTCTCCTTCCCTTCTATCTGAAACATCATTTAATAATTCCATTCTTTCTAAATCACCAACACCATCATCAATATCAAATTATGTTAATAATCAAATTCAAGGAAAAGAAACAAAAAGTGAATCAGAGAAAAAGAAATTGAAGAATGTTTTACATAAATTTTTCAAGACAAAGAAAATATTTATTGGAAGTAATCATGGACATCATAAAAAGAATAGTTACAGTCAGAATTTAGGTGATGAAAAAAATATTTATGGATATTCAACAATTGGTAAATCAATTTTAAATGCAGATGAGAATTTAAGTAAGAATGCTAATACTGTTTCTACTTCTCAGCCTGCCTCTTTATATTACATTAATAATCAAGCTAATAGTACTCAAAGTAATATTGAGAATAATTATTTAACTACTCCAAATTCATTATCTCAGCAACAGCATTTACAATTGAATGAAGATAATAAATTCCCAACTTATTATAGTAGAGAAGAATTAGAACTTAAATTAAAAAGTGAAACAGAAAAAAATATTTGTTCTGATAAATTAACCGCTAAGGAGTTTGCTGCAGAAGTTGGAATTATACCAATTAACGAAGAAGATGAGGATAGTAATAGTGTTAAAAGCAGTCATTTAAATAATGTTACCTATTCATCATTTTTTACTAATAATGGAATTCAAAATACATATAATTCTACTAAATCTTATGGTCCTCGTTTAGATATGTCATTATTTGATCCTCCAAATAAAATTTCATCAGAAAATCTTAATGAATCTAAAAAGACTATCATTCCAGAATATAATCAACGGAGTTCGTTTGGTTTATCTTCTAGTTCTGATATTGATGGTTCATTAGGTGCAAAAGGTGCACTTAAGTCTAAGGATTCAGAAAATGAAACTATTGAAATTTTAGATATCGACTCACTTTCGAAAAGTAACATCAAAGAAAATGATATTGAAAAAGCGGAAGCTAAATTTACAACTCAAACTAGATCTAGAATTAAAAAATTGAGCCGTTTTGAAGTAGAAGTATTAAGTGGTAACACTCCAAAAAGTGCTATGATTAATTCAAAGAAGCCCAGCATTAATACTTTAGGCCTTGGTGAATATAATCAAAGTCATAGTCATCCTAATTCTGCAAAATTATCTAATTCATTTAGTTCTCCTTGTTATTTGAATGCTACTTCATCTCTTCCTAATTTAAATGATCTTAATAAGATAATGTTAAAAAATGGAAGTGGTTATCATACTACACCTTCTTCACCAGCTAGAAGAGATTATGGAATTCCTAAAAATGATAATGTTTACTTTGTTTGTTCCAACGCACAGACTAGAAAACCAAGAAGAGTATCTCTTTCTAAACATTCTCCTATGAATAGTTTAGATGAAAAGAATGGTAAAGATGCTAAGGAAAAATTAAGAATAATTGTTGATATTCCAAATGAAGATGATAATGATAGTATGCCTTCTTCAGCATCAACTTCGTCATCGGCTTCTCCTATTCATTTCGAGGCTAAACATCAATATTCTACTACTACAATTAATTCTTCTGTTTCCAAAATAGATATTTACAATTTAAATAATAATGAAACTGCTAATAAGGCACGTAATATGACTACTACTATTATAACACCTGAAATAATTAAAGCAGCAGATGATTCTAAGAATTCTTCATCAGAAAGTAATAGTTTAACTACTACTCCTATTAATACCCCATCACCTGAAGAATTAAAGAACATTTGGATTGATAAAACAATTGGTGGAAATACAAATTGTATAAATAAGTTTCACATTACAAACTTCCAAACAGAAATTAGCAAAGCTGATAATACTATTCATACAACTACTGCTTCACATATTAAAGATGCAATGACTAATACTGATAGTGTAGTATTTCCAATTCAAATTATTAAGACTCCAATAGGTGGTAAATGCAATACCTACTTAAGTGATTCAAAAGTAACTAATGAGGATATTCAACCTAGTCGTTTTAGTGAAAATAAAACAAAATCTTTACATTCAAAAAACACTATAATTGATGAAGAAAAGAATAATGAAAAATCAGAAAAAAATAATTTAAATAATAAAGAGAAGTCTGAAGACAGTTCCAATGTTGTTCAAGTTATTCAGAAGGGTAGATTTACGATTATGAAGGAGCATCATGATTATAAACATGCTGTCTCACATCATTATAAATTTGTCATCATTAGAAACCCAAGTTCAAATGTATTATTACCTCAAACTTCAGGTGATAGTTTAACCTCTTCATCCTTATCTTCTATTCCATCATATTCTTACATTGATCCAACCAAAAATAAGGATGTAAAACATAGTCATAAGGAAACTCTTTCTACCATTATTACCCCAACATCATCCTCCGGTTTAACTTTAGATAAATCTTCAATGATTAATTCATCATCAAACACAACGTCTCCTCCAGGTTCTCCATATTCCACATGTTCTCCTACTCTTTCAACTATATCCATTCCACATCAACAATTAGCAAATATAGCCGCTGCTTCATTATCATCTAATTTGAATTTATCAGAAGGTATTGCATATACCACAACAATTGACTCTAATGGTAAAGCTTTTGAATCAAATAAAAGTGAAGAACATGTTCTTATCGTCCCAACAAATGATGAAAAACAAAATAACTTAACTTGTATACAATCATTTACCTCATCAGTTACTCCAATTTCCACCTCATTGTATATATCGACAATCACACCAGTACAAACTTCGTTAAATAAAGATTTAATGCATGGTATTGGTCCAACAACAACACCACTAAATGAAGATACACATTCAACGACGACAACGCCATTAATGATTCATTCGATAACTCCATCATCTACTCCCTCAAATTCACCATCACTAACACCATCAAATATACATTCTCAGGAATCTTCATTGAGTTCCTCACCAGTATTATTCAATCAACTATCATCAACAAGCACCTCACCACTAATGACATCAAAACCAACAGAGGAAGTAAAGAGTATTTCTTCAACTGATTCACGAGATATTAAATTAGAATCATCTCAAACTACTAATTCATCATCTAAAGAATCAAAAGCACCAGTATCTAATATTTCAGGAGTTTCTCAAGCTTTGATACCAAATTGTTCAATTGAATCAAAGTATCCAACATTAAATAGTACTGTAACATTAGTGAATAATCAAAATATGAATCAAAATTCTGTTCTTTCAGAAGATATTTCAATATATACAAATTATTCAGATGAAACATGTATACATAATGATAATGAATCCAAATCTTGTTCAAAACTTTGTGAAGAAATAAATTGTATTAAACCAATTATGCATAGTGATACAGATATAAGAAGAATAAAAAAAAATGAAATTGAAGATGCAAATAGTTTGCGTAAAGTTCAGTCCGTATTACAGTATTCAGATAAAAGCAAGCTATGTCAATATTATTATGATTCAATAGACAATGAAAGTTCATTGGAAATAGAAGATGAAGAAAATGGTGAAATAGTAAAGAAATCATTAAATAAGAATAATTTTGAATTGATAGAAATCAATTCTAATAAAGTAGATCGTGAAGTAGTTACAAGTCCTATGATTTCAAAAAGTAATATAGAAAAAAGGAAATATTTCCCTACACATTCTTATGATCAAGTAGTACATCCTCAAGATTTAGAAAGAAAAGATTCGTATTACGAGTTTGAACAAAATGAAAGTAGCATGACCTTGGGAAGAAAGTATTCAGATGCATCATTTATATCATCATCTGTAGAACCATCCTCAAATTCTATTAATCATAACGAAAATGAGAAAACAAGAACATGTTCCATGAGTGCTATATGTGCTTCCGAAGCTTCATCAAAGAATTTGATGGAGTCGTCAGATAAGGAAACTGTTAAAACCTCTACAACTGCTTCTGGTGAATATCCTACTCATCCACATCATCACCATCACTTTTTTGTTATTTCGAATTCAGAAGCTGATATACATTCTCCTTCCTTATTAAAATATAATAATGAATTTCTAAAAGATGGTAATTGTAATACAAGAACTGTTATTAGCAGTCGACAGCATAGAAAATTTGATATTACAACGTCGTCTATCTCCACAAAAACTCCTTCCATTGCTTCAATTAAAACAATGTCTACTAATAGTCTTATTAAACATAGACGAACCCCAAGTAATTCCAGTAGTATGAGTTCTCATAGTCGTTTTACAATTATAAGAGAATCTAATTCAAAAAATGTAAATAATGAAAAATCACCATTATCATCAAGTAATTCCACCACCAAAAAACAAAGTAGATTTACAGTAACTCGTAATGCAATAAATTAAAACTATTTTTTTTTTTAAAAAAAAAAAAAAAAACATTTATTACTCAAAATAAGCAATAATTATATTATTTTATAAGAAGAAAGTGAAAATAAACAATACCTTTTTTACATACCATTAATAAATATTTGAATAAAAAAAATAAATAAAACATATAAATTAGATTATAGTATATATATTTTATTTTTATTTTTTTTATGCTAAATATTATTATACAATAATAGCAATAATGAAAATGGACATCATAATAATAGTTAAAGTTTAATCGCATAATCATTTAGAAACTGAAATATAATTTTGAGAAGTGACGTGACAATATGAATTGGGAAGAAAGTATTTTTAATTTATAATTTATTTAAATAATATATTTTTATTTTATCAACATACACCTATTTTTTTCAACATTAATATATAATATCATAATTTAATTTAATTTTTTAAAAAAGTATTCCTCAACTCCTAAGCTACGATAAAAATAATAAAGCAATATTCATAATCATAATAATAGTTATAATATAAAATGTAATAATAATAGTAAGATGATTTAGTAAAAGTTCTTATTTTTGAGGAGGCGGATTTGACTTCCTCGGAAATAATAATAATCCAGTCATCAAAAAAAAAAAAAAAGTTTAAAAAAAAAATTAAAAAAACAAAACAAAATACCATTAATAAGCAATAGTAACAACAACAACAACAACAACAAAAAAAAAATAATATTTCCTCAACAAAAATACAAAAAAAAAAAAGCCTAACATAATAAAAACAAAATAATATATATATTTCAATTAATTATTAATAATAAATTCATTTTATTATTCGCACATATAAAGCAAAATAATAAAAATACTAAGAATAATAATAATAAAAAAAAAAAAAAAATTAAAACTTTAACTTTTTTTGTTTTTTGTTATGGTGTTTTTATTAAAGCTTAATTATAAAAGTTTATAGATACTTTTTAAGTTTGAAAAAGAATTATTGATGATTAGTAGTATTTAAAATTTTAATGGATGTACAGAGATTATTGAAAAAAAAAAAAAAAATGTTACGTGCAATAAAAAATGTATTTAAAAAAAAAAGAGTACAAAATATTAATTGTGAATTCCAAATTTTTAAATTTACAAAAGAAAAAAAATAGGTAACACAAAAAACGAAAAAAAAAATAAAGATTAATGGTATGATTTTTTTTTTTAAAAAAAAGTATTAAAAGTATTTATGGTTTATGGTATTAAATAAATAAATATAGGTATAATTATAATCAAGTGGTATTAACTATAGAACTTTTTTTTTTTTTTTTTTTATATTCATTATATATTATTTTTAAAGATAAGAAACTGGAAATTGCTTATATATATTAAATAGTATTTTTTTTTTTTTTAAAAAAAGTATAGAATTTAAAAAAACTTTACCATACTTTTTTTAAAAAAATTAATTTTTATATATTCATATTATACATATTATATCAAAATTAATTAAGACTATCTTTTTTTTTTTTTTTTATTAAATTACCAAGATTATGACATCATATTTTATTTTATTTTGACATTGTATTGTGAGATATCAAAGGAAACATCAGAGATATATTCAGTTTCAGTGATATCCATCATATACGATTTATCATCAATAGTTCGATCAAATTCTGATGTTTCTTCACGAGGTTTTATACTGGTATCATCAATTTGGGATGTGAGATTTTCCAAATCAAATTGTTTGATGAGTTGTTCTTCGGTTTCTAATGCTCCATCCATTTCTTTCATTGTTTCTTTTATTTCTTTTACCCATTCTTGATCAGCCGATCTACGAAGCATTTTTTCATTTTTTAAAAAGGGTCTAAATTTATTATATGAATCTTGGGTATTATTATTATTATTATTATTATTATCGTTGTTGTTGTTGTTGTTGTTGTTATGGCTATTGATACTATTATAATTATCATAATTATTATTACTATTATTACTATTATAATAGGAATTATTTCTGGAATTATTTAGTGGGTGGTATGAATTAGATATTTTATTATCAATTATTGAATGATTTGAATTAATATTAGGGTAGTTCATACTATTATAATTATTTGGATTATTAGTGTTATTATTTCCATTATTACCATAATAATTACTGGTATTACCATTACCATTACCGTTATCATTATTATTATTATTACCATTACCATTACCATTATTATTATTATTATTATTATTATTATTATTATTATTATTATTATTATTATTATTATAATTAATATCATTTATACTAATTTTATTATAGTCATTTATGGAGGTATAAGATGTTTGTTGTCGTATTCTTTTTGAATTAGAATGAGAAGATAGAGAAGGTTGTTCATACCTGTATTTTTCTGTTATTCCGCCTTTATTGAGACTAGAATTTTTATGAGCAATAGAAGATATATCTTTTGCTGTTTTTTCCTTCATACTACTTAATCTGGATGTTTTAGGTGAAGAAGAAGTAGCAGCATAATAATTATTATAATCAATGTATGGTTTTGACATTTGTTTTTTTATTTTTGATATTTTCATTAAATTTTCCATGATCTCATTGACTTGACTGTCCATATTGTAAAGATCGGTGGATAAAAGTTTTACTTGAATCATACCTTCTTCATTGGTTCGAAGATTTTTAACCCAGGCAAATCCATTTTCATAAATACAACCAATATCTACTACATCACCAAAATGAAGTTCAATTTCGTCTTGTTCTTTTGGTTTAAAATCACAAATAACTCTACCATAAGGGTAGGAATTTAGATTGGCTTTTATTCGATTTAATTCCTCTTTTAATTCCCTTGTTTCTATTGTTTCTTCATCATCATGTGTTTTTTTATGATAATTAGAAGACCAACCTCTTCCATAACTATGTTCTTCTGCACTTCCATCATTGGCTAAGCGAATATTTTCACTTTTACCATTATTGTTATTATAATCTGTATCGTATTTCTCAATGGATGAATCTTCATCTATCATATAATTACTACTATTACTAAATTGAATGCTAACAATATCTTGATGTCGTGTATTTTCTTTTTCAAATTCATTTCTTGCGATAATATGTTCTTGTAAAGCATTTGGATGATTATAATCCGTTAATTTTGCATTTTCGTGCTTTTCCTTACTGTTGTTATCTGTAATTGTTTCATTATTATTGTTATTAGCTATGCTGTATCTAAAAAATTTAGAAGATAATTTTTTAAATGCATTTATATTTTTCTTTTCATTTTCTGTTTCCTCCTCTTCCTCTATCATTGAATTTTGTATTGATGCGGCGTAAAAGGATCGTTCTGACATAATTTCATCTTGTTGTACATCATTAGATGAATGATTAAAACACGAATGACACATTGAACCTCCCCTACCTCCTTCATGCTTTTTTATGAAATTTTGATAGTAAATGTAAAATAAGGATAAAAATATAATTACACCTATTAAACTGATAATTGTTATTATCATTATTGATTTATTATTTTTTTCTAATCCACTTCTTTTATTAATATCTATAATTATTTTAAATATATATTTATATATTATTATTAATATTATAATTATATTATTATGCATTGATGTGGAATAAAATATAAAGAAGACTTATATTTTAATTTTTTTTTTTTTTATTTCTTATATGTATTACCTTGATAGAATATTCTATTTTTGTTGATACTATCATTGATTTCATTACCATCATCAAAATTATTATTTTGAAGAGAACTATATAAAATATATCAAAATCAGTAACATTAATAATATGTATATCTATATAAAAAAGCATTACTTTTTATAAAATTATTAAACGATAGTTACATATATTTTAGATTTGGGAGTTGTTTCAAGAAGTCTGGTAGAGTTTTGTAAAATTCATTATTATTAATATATCTATATTTGATGAACATATAAAATATTAATTTTAAATTAATTAAATAGAAAATAATTTTATATTAAATTTTATATTATTAAATTTTTAGCTTAGGATGGATATATACAATTTTTCTAAGTAGACTAAATTTTTTAGGTCTTTTAGAATTTTGTTCTTTACATTTAAAAAAGATAAATTTCTTTTTAATAATAAGGGTTAATTAAGTAGGAAAATAGAAAAAAAATATAAATATAGAGATAAATAAATAAAAAATAATAATAATAGTAAGATATATATTAATACATTAATAATAATAAAAAAATTATAAAAAAAAATAGTATAATTTTTATAATGATTAACCTACAATTCTATAATTTCATTAGTATTGAATTTACATTTAATATATTTCGATGGTACACCACAACAGGTATTTTTTGGGTTTAATAAATATTCTAAATCTAATTCATTTAATATATTTTCAATAAATTGACATTGACCATAGCATTGCCAAACACCTAATGCTATAATGAATAATACTCTAATTAATATTCTCATATTATTTCTTGAAGATTTTATTGATATTTAATAAAGTGAATTGATATGTTTTTTTTTATTAAAAATAGAAAAGAGATATATCTTCTTAATTATTATGTCAAAAATAATTTAAATATAAAAAAAAAAGTTTTATTTTTAAATTTCGAATGCTATGTAGTTTATTATTTTTGAAATTTGAATACTATTTTTTTTTTCTTTTCTAAATATTTAGTATATTACATATAATGATTTATTTATTGGCAATATGTTTCCGTTATGACTTTAATATTAATATATCCTTTTCATTACTTTTTTTTTTTTTTTTTCTTTTTTAATAAAGTATAGTTGTATAAAAAAAATATTTTTCGGGTGTTGTACTTTCTACTATTGAATATAATAGGATAGATATATAGGTATAAAATTTGGATAAATTTTAGAATTAAATATTCTTCTTCTTCTTCTTATTAATTATTTATATAAAAATGTAAGTTTGAAGTCATAAAATAATTCTTTTCTTTTTTATTCTTTTATTATTATTTTTGAAAGTTAGGTTAAAAAAAGAGAAAAATAGTTTACGAGAAGTAAAAAATTCAAAAAAAAAAAAAAAAAATAGTTGGAATTAAAAAAAAAAATATATATAAATTAAAATTTATTTAATTATAATTTTTAATTTCTTTTTAATATATTGAAAATTATATATTAAAAAAAAAAAGTTTAAAAAAAAAATTAATTATATAAAGAATATAATTTTTTTAATTAAAAAAAAAAAAAAGGTAATAATCTATAATAAATTTTTTTATTCCATATTAATGTATTATCATTTATATCATTTAAAACATTAGCATATTTAATATAAGAGTTCCTTGAATAGTATTAGAAAAAAAGAAATCTTAATGATAAATAGAAATATGTAATATAATATTTAATTGAAAATCCCTTTTTTTTTATTTTTTTATTTTTTCTAAAAAGATGAAGGATATTTTTATTCTTATGTTTTTTTAATATAAAATTGGAAATAGCTTTTTTTTTTTATAATAATATTAAAAATTATTAAAAATTAGTATAACAAGGGTCATTAATAGCAATTAAATATTATTTTTTGTTATAAAAAGAAAAACAATTGGTTTTATTTATTTTTCTTTTTGTTTTGTTTTAAAACTAATAAATTAAAAATAATAATTTAGTATTAATTACATTTGTATATAGTTTCTTAAACAACATTAAAATTTAATATCTTATTTTTTTAGGGTGATTAAAATTTCAATCAATTTGTTTTATTTGATAGTGTTAGATTGCTCTTGAGGTGTTTAGTAGAGATAAAATTTTAATGATAAAGGTCGTGTAACTTTTTTAATTTCAAAATTATTTTATTATAAATATTTAAAACTTTATTGTATAAGCACCATCCCTTAAATGTATATTCATTTATTTTTAAACTTTTTTTTTTTTTTTATGTTTCTCCAAAAGCTTTTTTTTTTTATAAATAATAGAATAATAATAGAATTATTCTTTTTTTAATAACTTAAAGTAAAAAATTACTTTTCAATAATAATATGTAGATTTATTGAATGATAGAATAAAACTTTATAATTAGACGAAAAAAGGAAATCGGAGTTTAAACGGTATAAAAAAAAAAGAATTTTTTTTTCCTTATATTGAAAATAGTTTTATTAAATGATGAATAATTTATTTTATTTGTATTTAACAATAGAATTATCATGTTTTAATAAAATGATAATAGTAATTTAGAATAATATTTTTATATTTATATAATTTTCATCTTTATTCATTATACAATTACAAAATGATAGTTAAAAGTATATAAATTTAGAAATTAATGATTAATGCTGCTATTTAAATTTTAATAAATTAAACATAAAACTATCCATCCTATTATAATAATTTAAAATTGTAAAAAATTAAAAGATCATCATCCATCCTAATATATTTTAATACTTAAAATTGTTGTATAATTTCTATCAGGACACAACTTATTTTAATATATACCTATTATATTAAAATAATATAACTATTTTGGAAATATTTCTTTTTTTTTTTTTAATTATTTATTAATAAATATTATTTAATATAAAGTTGTATTTATAAGAAAATGAGATAGAAAAAAAGATATTAATTTAAAAATATGCAAAATTATTTTTAACTCTATATCAAAAAGTAAAAAATATGAATAAAGTTTATTATAATAATAAACTTTAAATTCTAATATCATTATTATATCGAGGAATAAACTAAAATAAACTAAAATAAAATGATAAAGTGATTTATTTTTGAAAATAAAAATTGAATATTTTTTTGAATATTGTATGCTATCCTTTTTTTTTTTTTTTTTTACGTATTAAAAATTATTAAAATTAACAAAGAATAAAGAAAAAAAAGTTAAAAAGATAAAGGATAGAGAGAAAAAACATAATAAAATAATGAAATTAAAATATACAAAACTTCTTTTTCAGATATTTATAGTAAAACTAATTTCTGGATATCCCATTAATTATGAGGATGCAGGTAAAGAGAACGTTTCAATAAAATCAATTAAATCCCATAATTTATTGGTTCAACAAGATGTCAGTCATGGAAGAGAAGAGTTAACGGCATACGCTTCTCAGTTTAGTAGTAGTAATTCACCACATTATAATAATAAATTTAATAAAATTCATCGATATCAAAATACTTATCATAAAAATTCTAAAAATGAAAAGGCAGTAAAAACAAGTCAAGATCAACTATTGCCTAATAATGAAACTCCAGATCGTGAATATATACCAGATCATTATATCGTTTTATTTAAAAAGGAAATAGGTGATACCACAATGTCACAACATATTAATATGATTCGTTCAATGGTAAAAATAAAAAATAATAATAATAAAACGACAAACGAAATAAAACATGTATATAATATGGATGGTTTTAGAGGTTATTATGGAAAATTTGATAAGGATACAATAAAATTTATTAAAGAATCTTCAGAGGTATAATACTATTGAAATATATTTAAAATCTTTTTTTTTTTTATGTTTTTAATTTGAATTATATCAGAGTAAAAAAATAAAATATAATTTAAAATTTAATATTATTAATATATTTAAAAAAACAATAATCAGTAAAAAAAAAAAAAAGACATTTTTTAAATTAAACTTTTATAATACAAAATTAAATGATCCTTAAAACATTTATTTTTATTTTATTCTATTTTTTTTTGTAAATAATTTATTTGTAGGTTCTTATGATAGAAAGAGATAAAAAAATTCGCATAAACAATGATTTAAATGTTCAAATAAATGCTCCATGGAATCTTTCACGTATTTCCCGAAGACAATTCAACGAAAATAGCATTAATAAGGAAAAATATGTGTATCAACATTCCTCAGGTCAAAATATAACCGTATATGTTGTTGATACTGGTATAAATATTCATCATGTAGAATTTGGCGGTAGAGCTACTTGGGGTAAAACTTTTAGTGAGGAAATTGAAGATGAGGATCTTAATGGTCATGGTACTCATGTTGCTGGAATTATCGGTGGAACTATTTATGGTGTGGCAAAAAAGGTAAATTTAGTTGCTGTCAAAGTAATTAATAAAAATGGGGAAGGATCCTTAAGTAATATCATACAAGGTATTGAATTTTCTATTAATGACCATATTAGAAGAATTCAATCAAATACTTCCAAGTATCCTGTTCGTTCTGTTATAAATATTAGTTTAGGTGGTCCTCTTAGTAATATATTAAATAGAGCAGCCAATATGGTAAACCTATTCTATATAATTAAATATTATTACTAAACTCTATATATCTATTTTATGTATATTTAAATATTTTTATACTTTTTAACATTTAAAATAATAATAACAACTTATATTAAAAACATTTGAAATATTTTAATTTTGATTCAATAAATTAATATTCAAAAATATATATAACTATATTAATAAAATAAAATATAACCAAAACATAACAACAATCAAATATAATAGGCTGTTCGTTATAATATTAATGTTGTTACAGCAGCTGGTAATGAATATGAAAACGCATGCCATTCCTCTCCAGCATCTTCTCCTAATGTTATAACAGTTGCAGCAACTAATAGTAAAGATGAAATGACAAACTATTCAAATTATGGTAATTGTGTTAATGTTTTTGCACCTGGAGATAGGATTGAATCTGCATGGACAGGCTCAAGTAATAATTTAATTAATATGTCATCTGGTACTTCTATGGCATGTCCTCATGTTGCTGGTGTTGTAGCTCTTCTTCTTGATACTGAACGTTACGCAAATTATAAGCCAAATCAAGTTTTAAAACTTGTTGAAAATTTAAGTACTAAGAATGTTGTAAGAAAGATTCCAATTTGGAGTAATACACCAAATCGTTTAATTTATTCATCACCACCTGTTAAAGGTACTGAATTTGCCGATAATGATAAAACAAATGAAAACGAACCTGACAATTTAAATGATATTATTGATGATGATGATGATGACGATAACAAAAACAAAGGTGATGATGGTGTTGGTGATATTATTGATGATGATGATGACAAGCCAGATGATTTAGATGATGTGGTAGATGATGATGATAAGGACAAAGCAGATGATGGTGTTGGTGATATTATTGATGATGATGATGACAAGCCAGATGATTTAGATGATGTGGTAGATGATGATGATAAGGATAAAGCAGATGATGGTGTTGGTGATATTATTGATGATGATGATAATAATAAAAATAAAGGTGATGATGGTGTTGGCGATATTATTGATGATGATGATGACAAGCCAGACAATTTAGATGATGTGGTAGATGATGACGATAATAAGGATAAGGCAGATGATGGTGTTGGTGATATTATTGATGATGATGATGATGATGACAAGCCAGACAATTTAGATGATGTGGTAGATGATGATAATAACAATAATAAAAATGAATCTGGAGATTTAGATAAAATTGAAGATGAGAATAATTACGAGAATTCAAATACAAGTGATTTTGATGGAGTTGAGAATAGTGAATATAACAATAATAAATATATCAATGATTTAAATGATGCAATTGACAACATCAATTATTATCCAGATAATTTCAATGATATAATTGGAGATATATATACTAAATTCAAGAATATCTTCATAAATAAAAGTAGAAATAATGTAGACAATACTATCAAATTAAAGAAACCTCGTCGTAAAGATAAAACATATATAAGTTATTATCATTATGAACAAATTAAGAAAGAATACAACTTAAAAGACTATTAAATCAATACAAAATATGTCTCATATTATTGGTGTTTTTAAGACATATCCATGCGTGTAATAGTAATATAGCCAAAAACAAAACAAAACAAATTTAAATCATTTTTATTTTTTATATTTATTTTCTGTATAATATAGTTCTGTCATATAAAAGTTTTTTTTTTTTTTTTTTTTGTATAATTAATTAAGAAATATAAAAGTAAATAATAATAAGTAAAAATAAGTAAAATCATTTGTAAAATGAGATATTAATGAATTAAATAATTATGATTGTTACTTATACAATAACAAGTAATTAATCTCAATTTTATTATGGATGCCATAGAATTAATTAATATAATAGGTTATAAAATTGAATGAGCCAACTTTTATTTAAATATAAATTAAAAGTTATTCATCACTCTACTATATTAACAATAATAAATGCATTATTAACTTTAAAATACTTTATATTAAATGTATAATAATAATAAAAATATGTTTTTTTTTTTTTTTTTAATTTAAATTTGAATAACGTTCATTTAAAAAATTATTATTACAATTAATATAGGCTTATTATTATTATTATTAATATTATTACAATTAATACATTTTTATTATTACTATTATTAATATTATTACAATTAATATAGGCTTATTATTACTATTACTTATTATTATTATTATTCATTATACACTATCATAATATTTATTTAATAAACATAGAACAATAATAATACAAATACTATATAAAAAATTTTAATATATAAAATTTTAATTTGTATTTTTTTTAATTTTTTTTTTCCTTTAAAAGATTATTTTTCATTATTACTATTAAAGGTTATATTACAATATATGTTTTTTCCACATAAATTAATTTACCTCATTAAAAAAATATATAATTTTTCTATTATTGTTTTTATTAGTATACCAAATTAGAGTCAACTTGATACTTTATATATTTTTTTATTTGGCACAATACAAAACATATTATAATAAAAATAAAATAAATAATAGTTTTATTTATTAGCAATAAAACCGTTATTAATAAATACTATAAATATTTGATAGTTTTTCAATTATTAATTAAAAGATTATTAAATAGTTTGTTTTTTATTTCTTTAATTTTCCAGTTAAATAAACATTAAAGATCAAAAGTAATATAAAACACTTTTAAAACATTGATAATAAAAAATAAACATATAATCATCATTTTTCTAATTATAAATATTATTTTTAGGTTCATATAACTTTTTTTAATTAATATAACCATACATATTACACTTTATTTTAATTATAATATTAAAATGCATATAGTGGTTTAATGAATATTATGGTAAAGTGTTAAAAATAAAATAAAATTTATGTAATTCATATGTAAAGTATTATAATTTTTTATGCATAAAGAATACTATTATTAATATATGCAATTTATTTTTTATTGTAGAGAATGTTGCCAACTATACATTTAGTATAACTTTTTATAAAACAATGTCCATAATATAAACTAGGTTGATTGTAATAAAAATTGGTAAAAATAATTATTTATTTTATTTGTATGAGCTAAAAACCTATCTCTTTTTGTATTGCTATATAAACGATTTAAACTTGCTTTTCGTATTATTTATTTATAACAATTATTTTATAAAGTATTTTATTAAAGTTTCTTAATATAAACAAAAGTAAATTTTTAATTATTATTTTATAATTCCTCAACCTTTCATTATGAAGCTCATTTATTGAGTTATGATTATATGTCACATGAATGTCACATTAATATGATTCAGATAAATATTATAAATTAAAGTTTTCTGTCAATAAAAAAAAACTTCCACATATTTATGAAGGAAAAGACCTTTTATTATTAAGGAAAAGACAAATAATTATATTGAAAATGATTAAATTACTTTTTTTATTAACATTACTATTTTATTTATTATCAAATGTAGTAACAATGATAAATCTTTTTAATAAAAGAAAAGTCAAACAATGTTTGTTCATTATAATTTTTAATTGAAAAAAAAAAAGTTTATATTCAAAAGATAAAAAGTATTAATTATTAATTATAAAATTAAAAATAAAGTTTTATTTTTATTAATTTTATTTTTTATAGAATGTTACTATACTTTTAGGAATTTTTTAAAGAGTTTTTAAAGTATAAATAAAATCCTATTTCAATTAATATAAAGAAAAACAAAAATATTCGTTGTAGCCTTAAATACCAACCATTTTAAGTGGTTAAAACAATATTTTTTTTTATTAATGAAACTATTTTATTTCTTAATTTTAATTATTATATTTATAAATCCTTTGACTTTTCTATTTTGAAATAAATCATTCTTTCTTTTTGTAGTTCTGGTAGTTCTGGTAGGAAAACCAGCTAAAAAACAAAGAAAGGCAGTTGGTAGTTAATTTTTTTTTCTTTAATTTTTGACTGATTTTTAATTCATTTCATTTCCTAATTTAGAAAGTCATTTTCTTTATTTTTAAGGGATTAAATTTTCATTTTTTAATTAATATATTAATATATTTTACATAACTGGTAACTAAATAAAGTTTTAGTATTCCAATATATTACGCTATATATTAAAACTATTTAGAGTATCAGCATACGTTCAACCTATGATGATAACAATATCATCCTTTTTTTCATTTACAATATAATACAATATATTATTCAATATAATAAGTATATGGAACAAATTGCTATAATTGAATTTTTTAATATTAAAACTTTTGATATTGGCAGAGTAAAAAAAGATAACAAACTATTTCTTGTAAATCTCCTATTTAAATTTAATATATATAAACAATATACTTACAATATATTATTTAAACCTATATAAATTAATTTTTAACAACTAAAAGTAAATTAACTTTATTATAATGTAAATTAAATATTTATATATTATATGTTATATTTAAACATATATTAATAATATATTTAATTTAAAATCTTAAATACTTTAAATAATTAAAAATTTGACATTTTTTCAAAAAAAAAAAAAAAATAGAAATTTAAAATTCAACTTTTTATTTATTTTAAAATGACAAAGTATTAAGAGTAATTAAAATAATAATAACTCATTTTAATTTAAGGATTTAGAGTCTATAAAAGACTTGATAAAAAAGGGAAATAATAATAATATAAATAGTAGCAAAACTACGAGAAGTAGGAAAAAGAGAAATCCCTTAAAAAGTATATTTTATATTTATAATTTATTTTATTAAATCATATTCTTTTATTGAATAAATGCCAAATTAATATTTATTAAATATTACATTTCATAATAAAGTTAAAAAAAAAAAAAAAAAAAAAAGAAAAATTAATAATATTTTAATTTTCAAAATTAAAGTAAAATAATGTAAAATTTAAAATATAAACAAAATATAATAATATCATGATATTTTCCTTATAAATACAATATTTTATTTTCTTATGGCTATTTAATAATTAAAGAAAAGAAAAATAAAATATAAATATATAGTGAATTATATACAGTGATATGAAATTACCCTTTAATTTATTTATTTAATTTATTTATTTAATTATGAAAATTATAATGAATTACTTAACTTATAAAATAATGATATATATGAAAAATTTCTGTTATAATTCAATATTTATATAGAAGTAATACAAATTATTTATCTATCTAAAAATAAGAGATATAGCTACGTTTAATAATTTAATTAAAAAAAAAAAGGTAGAATTTTATTATAAAATATTATTTTAAAATTATTAAAACATTAAATTCTAATTACATTTATATATATATATTTGAATAGAATTTTATATATCAATATTTTAATTATAATTAACAATATTATATAAAATCAAAACTATATAAATCAGTATTATTACAATAATAACAACAATAACCAAAAAAATATATCATTTATTTTATATCGAAATATTTTATATATATTCATTATCAATTATTAATTTATTAAATTTATCAAACTTTTTAGTTTTCACGCCATTTAAATTAAACATTCAGAAAAAATTATTTTTTATAAATATTAAAACAAAATTTTGTTAAAAAAATTATCACAAAAAAAACTATTTTTTTTAAAAAGATTAAAATTATAGTTTTTATTTTTAATTATCACAAAAATAATATTAAATTATTCATACTTAACATTTAAATATTTAGTAATAATAACATTTTTTTTTATTAAAAAAAAGAATGCATTTATTATGAAAATAAATAATTTATATTTTTAATAATATATTAATAAATTTTATAAAAAAAGTAATTTTAACAGTAACTATAAATTGAAGATAAAAAAATTAAAAAAAAAAAAAGCCAAAAAACAGCAACAACCCTAATAATAATAACAATTTTTTTTAAAAAAAAATACATTAAATATTATACAACTATTTTTGATATCAGAACCAACAATAAACCAACAATAAACCAACAATACATTATCTTTTCAAATAACTATCCAAAAAATTATTTTACATATATATTATTTTTCTCGTCACAAAAATATCATAAATTATACCATTTTTACTTTAAATTAATATAATAATATCATGGACAACTATATAATAATAAAAAAAATTGGATCAGGCTCTTTTGCCACAGTTTACTTGGCTCAAAAGGACCAACAATTATATGCATTGAAAGTTATAAATAAAACTGAAATAACAGCTGTTTATGAACAAAAGTTAAATAATGAAATTCATATTTTAAAGGTAAAAATTTATAAATTAAAAAAAAAAAAAAAAACGAAAAAAGTTAAATATAATTTTAATATTTTTATAATATTTTTTTTTTTTTTTTATAGAAAATCAATCATCCAAATATAGTAAAATTATATGATGTTATTGAAACATCTGAGTCCTATTATTTAATTTTAGAATATATATCTGGTGGGGATTTATATGACTTAGTTACTTCACCCGATTTTCCTAAATTACAAATTAATGACAAAAAAAAGATTTTTAATCAAATTACAGGAGGTAATTAATTCTATATTTATTAAGATATATATATAAAAAAAGATATAAATTATGTAATATTAATATATTTAAATAAAATGTTTTCGTATAATTTGAAAATTAAATACATTAGCTGTTCAATATCTTCATGAAAATAACATTTCACATGCTGATTTAAAATTAGAAAATGTATTAATCGACAAAGATAGAAATATAAAATTAACAGATTTTAATTTGGCTTATGAATATAATGAAGGAGAACAAAATAACTTAAGATGTGGTAGTTTAGAGTAAGTGGAATTTTTTTTTTTTTTTGAATTTTATTTTATTTTTTTTTAAAAAGATAATCATATAGTTAAATTTATTAGGACAAATTAATAATAATGATAAATGAAATTATTTTATAATTTTAGATATGCTGCACCAGAAATTATTTTAGGAAAAATACATTATCCATGTCCATCAGATGTTTGGGCATTAGGTGTTATTTTATATATTCTTCAATATGGTGAATTTCCATTTCAACAATCTCAAGGAAAATCACCTTATTCTCTTTATATGAAAATTGCTCAAGCAAAATATGAATTCCCTGAAATTGATATTGATGGCATTGTAAATTCAAATACAAATATACAAATGAATGAAAATAAGACAAAAGATCTTCATAGTTATTCAAGTTTAACTAATTTAAAAATGCTCCCATTAAGACCATTAACTGATTTAAATAGTTCAAATGCATTACAAGCAAGTCCCTTTCAATCAAGTACGGATACATTAAACTATAATCAATATGGATCGATTGATAATATTGAAATTATAAATAAATTAAAAAATGAAAAAGAAGGAAATGAATTCTCTACAAATATTGAAAATGCAAAAACATTAGAAGCTCTTGATTGTTATGGTCAATGCCCAGATTTTAATGCCTACATGAATGAATCTGAATTAGATTCTAATACTGATGATGAGGATTCCAGTAATAAAGAAGATACTAATAATGATTTATTATTTGTGAAATCAAGTACTTTTCCTCGCAAAAGTCGTAGTTTAAATAGTAAAGCAATTCGTGATTATAATGAAAAACTTATAAGAAAAGATATAGATGAATTAAAAGATCTTATTCAAAAAATATTAAAACCTGATCCTAGTAAACGAGCTACTATACCAGAAATATTAAAACATCCGTGGGCAAATAATAATCTTCAATTGAGAAAAAGATTTTATCTATGATTTTTTTTTCTTAAATTTGAATATATATATATATATATATATATTATATTGATTTTATTCAAATTTAAAAAAAGAAGAGTTGAAAATAAGGAATGTGGATTAGAATAATTTAATTTTATAATTACCAATATAATTAAAACCCTTTTATTCCCTAAAAGTGCCTTTTTTTTTTCTTATTTTTTTGATATATAAATCACATTTTTGAGGAAATATATAATATAGAAAATAATAATTTTTTTATTTGTATTAAAAATACTATAAATAAATTTAATATTATTATTTATCCTTTATTTTTTTTTTTTTTTTTTATTTTTTCAATAATATATAATATTTTTATCTTTTTATATTATACCTTTTTATTATTATTTTTTTGACATACCTTTATATTTTAAATATATTTATTTTTATGTAACCAGGAGAAAATAACAACTACAGCAATAATATTAAAAAACACAAAAAAATAAAAATAAAAAAAAAAAAAATAGAAATATTTTTAATAAATAAATGCCATACTGTTATTTTTATAAAAAAAAAGAAAAAAAAGATAATAATAAGAATATATTCTGACATTAACGAAAAAAAAAAAAAAAAAAAAAAAAGAAAAAAAAAAAAAACAAAGAAATAAATAATAAATCCTTTTTTATTATAATATTTTTATTATTTAAACTACAGTATTATTGTAT
Organism: Piromyces finnis; assembly: GCA_002104945.1. Classification (NCBI taxonomy): domain Eukaryota; kingdom Fungi; phylum Neocallimastigomycota; class Neocallimastigomycetes; order Neocallimastigales; family Neocallimastigaceae; genus Piromyces; species Piromyces finnis. The sequence continues at coordinate 293,388 of MCFH01000041.1, forward strand.
ATTTTATTATATCAAATGAAATTGAATTAGTTGATGTAATAGAAATATTTAATAATAAATAACAATTTTGAAAAAAAAAAAATAATAAACGAAACCTAATAATAATAATAAAAAACAATTACTGTATTAAAATAAAAGGACTTAAAAAGAAAAAAAAAAAAACTTATTTAATATATATAAAGAAAAATAAAAAAGTTTTAAAAGTACAAAGCATATTTTAAATTATATGGGTATTATAATTAATTTTTATCATTAAAAAAAAAAAATTTTTTTTATAAATGTTTTATCCACTTTTTATTTTTTAATATAAAATTACTACAAAAATAATATTAAAAAATACAGAATGTAGAATAGGACTAAATCATTAAAATTTCTATTATTGAGAAATGATTTGATTTTCTTTTTCTTTTTTTTATATGTTTAAAATATAATATTTAATAGCATATTATTTTAAAGTTATTTCTTTTTTCCTTTGTTATTTTTCTTTTTCCTTTGATTTTGTTTCTTTTTTAAATCTTTTTTAAATCTTTTTTCTAATTCTATTCTATCTTCTTCCATTGTTGTTTTTTCGCCACTTCCACTTTCTTTTCTTTCCTTATCAATGAAGTGATAGGATTCTTTTTTATATTGTTGAGCTTCAGATTTATCAATTCTTTGTTTACATATCTTTGAATGATCTTCAGGTAATCTATTATTTGTAAAAAAAAATTAGCAACAATACCTGTTATTAAGACTTGGGGACATAATAAAAATACTTTATAGTTTAACTATTATTACCTATGTTTAATACAATATTTCTTTTCACATTGATGACATAACATCCCAGTTAATGTTATTTTAGCTTTACAGCCTTTTACAGGACAAAGTGAAGGATCTTTGATATTTTCAACATTAGGACTTTTTTTTTTTATTTTAATATAATAATATTAAATTATACATATATATTTTTTTTTAGCTTAACTTGTTTCGACAAATGTAATTTTATTTTTTTAACTTTTTTTTCTTTCTCTCTTTTTTATATTAAAAAAAAAAGGAAAAGAAATTATATTTTAAAATATATTTACTTTTCAATTTTACTTAATAATTTGTCAATTTCATCATCTTTATTTGAATCTTTCATTGTTATATACTACATTTTATTCAATATATATTTATTAATTAATATATAGTAATAAATGGTTTATGAATCATACTATATTTTATTTATTTATGTAGATTTTTTTTTTTTTTTTTTTTTTTTTAAATATATTAGTGTCTTACTCTTTAAAAATCACCTATAAATTATATTATACAAAAAACAAAAATAAAGATTCTTTTTTTTTTTTTTTTTTTTTTTAAAAAAGTCTCCAATCTTTAAATATTAAACATAAACAATTAATTTTAACCATATGAAAAAAAAAGAACTTTAATGAAACTGATGGTGTTTTAAATAAATATATATATTTTATTATTTTATTTAAATTATAAATTATATATATTATAATAAAATTAATACTAATGTAATAATAATTCTTAAAATGAAGCTTATATCTATTGTATAAAATAACAAGAATAATGTATGTTAAAATATTGAAAGAAGATTAATTTTGAAACATTTGAATATAATAAAGGAAAAAAAGTTTAATTTTAATATTGTAAAGTATAAATTGGTAAATAAATAAATAAATAAAAAATAAAAAAATAACATAAAAAAGCAAAAACAAAAAAACGATTATATATTGTGTGTATAAAATAAAAATAAATATAGTATTGTATGTATAAATATATATATTTAAAAAATAAAGAATGAAAAACAAAATTGCTATTAATGACTAATAATTCTTGTAAAAAAATATGTATTGATAAATATATATATATATATTTTGTATTGCCTATTAAAAATTATCTATTTATGTATGCTTATAGAATTGAAATAGAAATTTCATAAATTTCATAAATTGATGGTTGAATGAATAAATATATAATTTAAAAGTGTTATTATTAAAAAATAATATTTTATAATGTATTTGTATTCCATTAATTTTTTTTAAGGTATTGGTAAAGATATATTATTTAAGATTATTGACAGTAAAAGGAAAAGAATTTATGAAGCTTGTGATGCTTGTCCAAAATCAAATAATTTTTTTTGTGCCGTGTATTTTCTATCAATAAAACTACAGAGAACATCAGATACACCCAATGTACGAAGTTCCTATATTAGATATAAAATAATAATAATAATAATGAAAGTTGTTTTTAAAAAAAATAAAGGTTTATATTATATTATTAGTAATAATATCAAAAATATTATTTTAATGGTATATTTATATTATTAATTATCTTTTTTATAAATAATAATAATAATAAAAATAATAAAAATAATAATAAAATTACATTAATTTTTTGGGCTTTGATTTGCTCAAGTCTACTATTTCTCTCCAGCCTTTCAGCATTTAATTTCATGGCTTCTTTATATTGATCTTGTCTTTCCTTCTTCAATTGATCTTCCTTTTCTTTTATTTGTGCCTATACATTTTTTATATTATTAAAAATTATTATTTTTATGGAATAAATTTTCATAATACATATATGATAAATGAATTGTTTAATATATATATTTATTTTTTTTTAATCAATTACTTTAATATCCCTTGTGTATTGTAATCTCTTTTCTAGTAATTTTCTTTCTTTTTCTTTTTCAAGTTCATCCTCTAATCTTTGTTTTTTAAGATTTTCATAAAATTCTTTTTTCAATTTTGCTGACTATATACAAGGTTAGAGTTTTTTTTTCATAAAAAAAAAAACTATTAATCATTTGATATTTTTTTATGAGAAAAGATATATATTCTAATAATAATAATAATAATAATAATAATAATAATAATAATAATAATAATAATAATAATAATAATAATAATAATAATAATAATAACAATAACAATAATAATAATAATAATAATAATAATAATAATAATAATAATAATAATAATAATAATAATAATAATAATAATAATAATAATAATAATAATAATAATAATAATAATAATAATAATAATAATAATAATAATAATAATAATAATAATAATAATAATAATAATAATAATAATAATAATAATAAAATAACAATAATAATAATAATAATAATAATAATAATAATAAATTTTAAGTATGGAAAATAATAATTTACTTCAATTGCAATAACTTTTTCTCTTTCTTTTCTTTGTTTAATAAGTTCTTCTTTCATTTCTTCATGAGCTCTTAATTTCTTTAATGCATCTTCTTTTTCCTTTCTTCTCCATTCTCTTTCATCTTCCTCTACTTTTCTTTGATTTCTTAATTTTTCTGCTTTATTTCTTCTTTCTATTTCTACTAATTGATTTTGTAATAGTTTTCTAAATTGAATTTCTTTATCTCTTTTTTCTTTTTTCTTCTTTTCTTCCATTTCTTTATCTTTTAAATCTTTTTCTTTTATATATTCTAATATTTTCAATTCTTCTTCTTCCTCTTTTTTTTGTTGCTCTTTTTTCCTTCTAATAAGCTCTATATTTTCTTGTTGTAACTAATAATGATTTATATTAACATAGATATAAATATTTTTATTTATTATATATAAATATGATCGGTAAAATATTATGTAAGTTAAAAAAAAAGGAAAAAATATAAAATTTTAGAATATAAAAGATTTTTTATTAATACTAGTTCATTTTTATATTTTTAATAATAATAATAATAATAATAATAATTAGTAGCAATAAAAAAGAGTAACTAACTTCATAAAGTCTTTGTCTTTTTTCTTTTTCTTTTTCTATTTTTGATGCTATAGTATCTTTTCTTATTTTTTCAAATATTTGTCTTAGTGCTTTTCCTTCTTGATCATTTTTTTCTTGATTTATTATTCTTTGAACTTCTCTTTCTTCTATTTGTTGTTTTAAAATATTTGCTCCATTTTTAATATCTTTTTTTTTTTATAATAAAATTTTTATCAATGATTTGTATTTTTAAAAAATAATGAATAAAAGGTTATTTTCAAAATTAAGGGTATCAGTTTAATAATGTTTTATATTAATCTTATTATCAATTAATCATTTATATTTTACCTCTTAATCTTTTTTCTTCAGCTTCATTTTCTTTTTGAACTTCTTTAAGTCTATGAGCTTCTATTATATAATTCATTCTTTCGTCCTCTTTTTTTTTTTTATTTTCAATATATTTCTTTTTTTTTTTTTTTTTTTTTTTCAAAATAAAAATGATAGTTATATTGAAATTATAAAATATAAACAAAATTAATCTTATATATCAAGATTTATATTTTTATATAATATTATTACTGTCAATATTATTATTTCTTTTATTTCTTACTTTTTCTTCTATTTGTAAATCTCTTATTGTTTGACATTTTGTAATTAATACAAGTTCATTTAAATATTTAATTTCATCAGATTGTTCTTCCCTTAAAATATCTAAGAAATTTGATTGAGATCTTTTCTTTTTATTTGAATCTAATCCATTTTGTTCATCTTTCTTTTGATAATTCTTTTTTTGATCTAATTCATCAATGTATTGCTATTTTATTTTATTTTATTTTTTTTTTATTTCATATATATAAATAATAATAATAATAATAATAATAATAATAATAATAATAATAATAATAATAATAATAATAAATTTTTTGATTAAAATGTTATTAAAAATTTATTATTATTATTTTTGTATTTTTGTATGAGTTACTTTTCTTTCTCTAGCAATATTCGTCTTTCTAATTCTTTCATCCATTAATTTTTGTTTACGTTTTTCTTTTTCTTCCTCCGTTATTACTACTGCTTCATTCTATTTTATTATATACATGTATATTTTTTTTTTAAAATATATATACATTTAATTTTTTTTAAAGCTAAATAAATGTGAAATGTTTTTTTTTTTTTGTTAATTATTAAAAAATTATTAAATATTAGTTATTTTACTTGTATACGTCTAAATTCCTTTAAATCTATTATGTTATCATAATTTGGATTGTATGAAATGTGACATACATCATGAGGTTTTAAAGTTCGAATATTATCATTTGTAATAATCATAATTTTCTTTTATTTAATAATAAAATTAATGTATTTTTTTTTATTAGTTATGAAGGATATTTTGTTTGTTTGTATTAAATATAAAAGATATCAATTAAATAATTTAATAGAATGAGTTAATTTAGTACCTTGCTTTTTTGCTTTTTGTTTCTATATGGATCGATAATCTTTTAATTAAAATATAAACACATATGAATATAATGAATAAATCATTTGAGTAAAAAAAGTCAATACTTTTTTGAAAATTTAATTTTTTTTTCCTTACCGGCATGTTGATTGATAATTAATATCTAGTGAATGGTAAAGTAGGATGTTTTCCAAATGAAAAAAAATCTATTTATATATATATTATAATATTTATTATTGATCTCTTTGATAATATTTGAAATTATTAAGGGTACTATTGTTGCAGTTTATTATTATTACGTTATTATCTTATTTATTTTTAGTTTTTTTTTTTTTTTTTTTTTTTTTATTTAGTTAAAAAATTATTTTTTCAAAATCAAAAAAAAAAATTCTTTTTACAAAAAATTTGTTTAGGTTTATATTTTTAAATAATCTTAATACTATTATTTTAAACAATACTAAAGAATTTTATTTATATTATTTTTATACAAAGTAAAAAATATTTCATAAAAATCAAAATTTAAAATCAAACTAAAAACCATATAATGTTGGTTATTCATTTATTTTAAAATTTCCTTAACTTATTTTACTATTAATTTATTTCAATTTTCAGTGACTTAATATTTATAATAAAGTATATTATTATTCCAATAAAAAAGCTATCTTTTTTCATGTTTGAAAATTTATTTTACTATGTGAAAACCTTAAAAAGTATATATTTCAATTTAATCCTTTAATAAAACTATAAAACTATTTTATTGTTTAATAAGTTATTAAATACTAAAAAGTTTTGTCCCAGGGTAAAACTAGTAATAGATTTTTTTTTTTTTAAAATTATCAATTATAAATAATTTCATATTATTTTATTAAGTAACTTTGATAATTTATTGTTTTTTTTTTTATTCATTTATCTTTTATTTTATTCAGTTTAAAATAAAAATTATTTTTTTTTGTTTTTAGATAATAAAATATATTTATAAAGTATAAATATATAAATAATCTTATATTTGAACAAGTTTATAATAGGAATACTATCAATTTTAAGTAAAACAAAAAAATAAAAATCCAAATATAAAATAATAATTAAATATTTTAATAATAAATTTTTACTTTTGATTTTAAAAAAAAATTGTTACACAAAACCATATAATTTTTGAAAAAAAAAGGAAAGAAATTTTAATAAATATTGTTAATATAACCTACCATTGTAAAAAAGTTAAAATTCTTTAATAGAATTAAACACAATGAGTCTGGACGTAAGCTTTTTTATATATAATCTTAATAACAACATTATCCTTGTATAATTTTCAAATTTTACTTTTATCAAATTACATTTAAATTTCAAAATTATTAAATATTTCTTTTTATTTAAAATTTAAATATTATATAAATCTTTTTTTTTATTAATTATAATTTGTTATTGTTTTAATATTATTTTAATATTGTGGTTTAATTTATAAAATAAAATGTAATTTCATTAACTTTTATTTATTTTCCAGAAAAAGGTATCTGGAATAGGGCCTTTTAAATTTAGAAATAAAAATGATTTAGAAACTGCCAATTTTTTAAATTCATTCAAGGATAGGAATTATAAATTTGAATATGAACCTGAAAATCAAGAAGATATACAACATATCTCAAATTCATTATTTTATTATAATTTAATAGAAAAGTATACCATTAATTATTCAACAAAAACAATTGATACTAATTCACAATTCAATTATGAAAAACTCTCATCATCGTCAGGTTATAGTAATACTTTAAGAGATAATTGTAAAAAGGAATTAAATAAAAAAGAATTATCTTCTCAAATAAAAACGGAAACTGAAAATACTTCAAATAAAAACTATTCAACAGTTAATTCTTTGAGAAGCAATAAAAAAGATACTTCTATAAGTAAATATTTTAGTAATGTTAATAATAAAAATAATCCATTATCAACTTTGAAATTTCCAACAAGTCAAAATTCCAATACAACAGTAAAAGAAAATCTAAATCAAAATAATGAGAAAAAAATAAATAATGTTATTAAAGAAAATGAAATAAATAACCAAAGCGAAAAAGAAAATAATACACCTGCCAAGATTTCTGATATATTAGTAAATTAAGCATAAATAATATTAGTTTTTTTTTTTTTTTTTTTTTTTTTTTTTTTTTTTTTGGAAGGAAAGGAAAAAGAAAATTAATATCTTTTTTAATATGTAAATTTTTTAATAAATATATAGAAAAATGTTAAAATTGTGATTAGTGGTATTCAAAATCCAGAAAGAGAAAAAATAAGAAATTTAGGTTAGTTTTATTATCAAATAAAATTTACATTTATAATACAAACAATTTCAAAATAATTTTGAAGAATAATGTAATTTCATATTTTCGTAATACACATAAACTAGTAATTGAAATGGGTGCAAAATATGAACCTCAATGGACGGATTCAGCGACACATTTAATTTGTCCAATTAAAGGAACACCAAAATACAATGAAGTGAAAAGTATATAAATAATTTTACTTTAATATATGCCACTAAATTCATTAAAGAATATTAAATTAATTTTTATAATATTTAAATATAAAGAACAAGGTCGTGGTATTATTGTTAAACCTGAATGGATATATAAATGTTATGAACAAAAGAAACGCCTGTCAGAGAAAGATTATTCCTTTGAAAATCAAGTTTCAGATACTTCTAGTACCAAAAATCAATCAACCGAGAAAGTTAATAATACCAGAAATTTCATAAATGATAATACAGATAGTAAAAAAGAAGAGAAAGATGATATATTAAATAAAATTAACAATAATAATGATGATAGTGCTAATTTTGATAAAGTAAAAAAACTAAAACAAATAAATTGTAAGTATTAAATAAAAATCACCCTTATTATTTAAATGATAGTAATTAATATTAAATATATTTTTTTTTTTTCAAATAGGTATTTTGAATATTCCAAATATTTTTAATAATCTTTACTTTTTCTTTGATAAATCAATACTTGAAAAAACAAGAAAGGAATTGGAAAGATATGTTTTAGGTCATGGAGGAAAAATTCTGAATAACATAAATAGTAAGGTTACCCATTATTGTACTATGAAATCATCAAATGAAATTATAATTCCTGATGATATCACATTTAATGGAAGCATTATAAATCCTTCTTATATAATTAATTGTCATAACCAAAATCGTGTATTATAATCTTTTGAGTGTTTTTTTTTTTTTTTATGTATATATATAATAATATTAAAATTTTATTTTTAGTAATATATATTTACTTTTTTTATTAATTTAAAAGATAAATAAAAATTATCCAAAAATTTACCAAATAAGATTTTCTTAATACCATAAAAACTCATATTAATCTTTTTAATAAATAATATTAAAAATCAAGAAAAAAAATTATTGATTGGTGGTTATTGTTGAAAAAATCTAAAAAAAATAAATATTTAAAATTAACAATTTTTTGATAATTATTAAAAGAAATTGTAGTTATTAAGGGTTGATTTACAATTTCTTATTAATTATAAAAATTATATATATTGTAATAAAACATTTTCCCTCTCAATATAACAATTAAAGATGTCAAGAGGAGGACGTGGAAGAGGAAGAGGTCGTGCGGATAGTAAATTCCCAACCTTTGAAGGTCAAATTCAATTTGCATCAGCTCCACCACCATTATTTCCAGTAAATTTCGAATTTCGAATTTTAGAATTTCATTTTTTTTTTTTTACTATATTTCTTTTAACATTTATTTAATTGAAATCATGCAATGCTTAAAGCAATTTTAGAATGTTAATTTAACACTATTATATATACCATTTTATATATAACAAATAAGAAATGGTATTATACAAAATAATAAAAGTAATTCGAAAATGTTAATTTTGCACCAATAATAATAATAATAATAATAATAATAATAATAAAAGGAAGAATAAGAAATTGTTTATTTTAAACATACAGTTATTAGTTTTATATACCAAAAAAAAAAAAAAAAATAGTAGTTCATTTTCATTTATGTAGATGTTATAGGTTTTAAATTAATTCTTATTAACAAAATAATAAATCAGAAATATCAAAAAATATAATTAATCATATATAATTTTTATATATCATGAATTATAATAGAACTATGAAATGCCACCACCACCAGAAATTAATAAAGATGAAGAAGAATTTTTAGATATGTATAGAGATTTCCAACAAAAATTAAAAGACTCTGTTTATTACTTAGATGAAGACAAATCAACAACATGTAAAAATCAATAAATTAAGAAAAAAAAAAAAAACTTTTTTTAAAAGAAGTAATAATTTTAAAAATTAATAAATTATATTTAATTTTATATAATTAGTCTTCCACCAATATAGTGATAGATTTAGAAAGAAGAAGTTAGCTAAGGATATTAAAACCATTCCAGCAGGTATATTAAATTTCTTTTTTTTGTAAAAATATAACAATAGTACATATTAAAATAATTTCTTAAATTAATACCCATATATATGTTTGTCCATATTTATCCATATAATAAATACAATAAAAGACAATCTAGCATTATTCCCAGAAGAACTTCACAAAATAAAGGATCCAACAAAGAGAATAAGTTAGTTTTTCTTTATTTTTTCTTAAAAAAAAAAAAAAAAAATACATATTTATATTTTATTTTTATTTAATAAAAACAGTAAAGAAGAAGGTTAAAAAAGAATTCACTAGTAAATTATTCGATGCTCTCGAAAAGGAAGAAGATAAAGAAAATAAATCTGATGTAATATATATATATATAAGGATAAAGAAAAAAAGAGAAAAAATTAACATCTTTGTTCATATATAAAAAACAATAGGTTAATAAACTTATGGTTGATGAAGAAGAAAATATAGGAAATGAAATCATCGAAGATGATGAAGATGATGAAGAAGAAAATGATTATATTGAAGATCACTATGCCGAAGAGGATGATATTGAAGATGATATGAATGGTATACTTATATCAATATTTATATATCATTAATCTTGCATTATAATGATTTAATATAAATTATAATATAATATAAATAAATAATAATATATAAATATATATATATATTTTTATTTTATATATCCTGAAAATTAGATGAAGATACCTATGAATAATGAAGAAAATATTAAATACTAGAAATACTTTAATGTTAATATTTTTTAAACATAAAATGATATCTATACTGTTTAAAAAAAAAAAAATTTCATAATATACATCAGTCAACAACATTCTTTTTATTTTATTAAACATAATAAATAATAATAATATACATATTTTAATAATTCGCTTCATTTATTATCTATAAATGACAAGATTTAAAACAATATATTTATAATAGAGTTAAAAAAAAAAAAAAAAAAGAAAAAAATACCTCTAAAAAATAAAATAAAAAAAAATATATATAAAAGTATAAAAATTATTATTCCCATTTTTTATAATTGTTATTTTTATTTTATTTGTGAATTTCTGTGTTTTTATTATTATTATTATTTTTTTTTTTATTTTTTTTTTTTTATTTATTTTTGTTAGTTATTTTTCATTAATTGAAGTATTTTATATTAATTTATAAAAAATTATTTAGTTTTTTTTATCATCATCAGATTCTTCAGTTTTATTTTCTGGAAGTTTTTTAGTTGCTTTAGTTTCCTTTTCCTTTTTAATTTCTTCTTGTGTTTTCTTTGGTGGTTGTGGAACAACAGCTCTAATAAGTTCTTCATCAGTTGGAATATACTTCTTCTTTTCTTTTGGACATTTATCCCAAATAATGTTAGCAGAGAAATCCTTTAAAACAAGAGTACCACTACCTTCTTCATTTAAACGATTGTTTAACAAAGCTTGTACACCAACGGAAATACGAATCATATCAGTACCACATCCAAACCAAAGTTTCTAATTAAATTAAAATAAAAAATAAAGAATCATATATATATTTATTAATCGGGTATTAATATCTTTACTAGTTTTTATTATAATGATGTTTTTTTCTATAATTTAATAAATGAATACATACACCATCTTGTAATCTACCATGTGGTGGTTTTCTCCAACCAGCAGCCCAATCTAATTCATCAGTGAAATCAAAAGTACCCATAGCTGGTCCTTCTAAAACGTGAGTAACAGCATCAGTGTTTTCTGACTTAATGACAGCACGAATACCTTCATCAATGTGATAAGTACCTCTAAAATTATTATTTTTTTTTTAAAAAAAAAGATAATGTTAAACAATATTATTTCCATCAATAATATTTATGTACACTATTATTTTAATATAAACTACCTAAATTGGTATGAAGTAATTGCGAATCTGTATCCTTTAGTATATCTGACATAAAAGTATGGTGAACAAGTATGGTAAATAGTGTAGTTGTGAGTTTCAACGGTTGGGTCAAGTTGTAAAACAGCTGAATTAGTGTGGAAATCGATTCTATAAAAAGTATATCATTACCAAAAATTATTTCAATTTATTATTATTATTAACTTGTTCTTATTTTTTTTTTTTTTTGCTATATATAAAATTAATAAATATATAATAAAATTATAAAAAAAAATATACCTAGTAAACTTTTCATCAATTTCATAAGCTAAATTAATGTTTTTAATGTTCAGAGTATAAATTTAAATATATTGTATATATGTTTCAATATTAATAGTGATTAATGGATTAGTTCATTATAAATTCTTTAAAAGTATCGAATTATTATATATATAAGATTAATTACGATGTTCTGGATCAGCTTCTGGACATTTTACACCATAATGAACTTGTTCTAAGAAAGCCTATTAGGATTTTAATTAAAATATTGATAAATTATTGGTATTTAATTCTGATATATTTATTATATTTATTATTTATTGATTATTATTATTATTTTTTTCTTTTATTTTCCCCAAATTTATTTTCTTTTTATAAATTTAAAATTAATTTTTTAAATTTGAAATTAAATAGATTTATTAAAATTTACTTTTTCTGGAAATTGTCTTTCTTTTTTAGTAATTTTTGTATCTTCTTCAACTGCTTCTGTTGCATCTTCTGCACCTTCAGTTGTTTCAATTTGTTCAACAACTTCTGTTGTATTTTCAGCTTCTTTAACTTTTTCAGATAAAGTTAAAGCGAAGCATAAAGTTATTAAAACTAATAAAAAATTATAAATTTTCATTTGACCTTTCTTTATTGTTAAATATAATTTTTATTGTAGATTTTTTAATTTACATCAATTTAAAATATATATATATATAATAATAATAATAATAATAATAATAATAATAATAATAATGATAAAAATAAAAATTAATTATATATTTTAATACATTTTATATATATTTAAAATATTGTTGTTGTGGAAAACTATTTTTTAATCTTATTATTTAAAAATGAAATGTATTAATATTACCAACTATACTGCTTAATAAATGTTATTTTTTTTTGCTCAACAAAAAAAAAAAAAGTGAGTATTTTTTCCGAATTATTATTATTATTATTTAATAATTTTTCCTTTAATTATTTATACAATTATATATAACTCTTTTAATTTATTTCTTTTTTGACTTTTAATTCAATAAAGATTACTATAAATTATTTAATTTCAGTATATATAATAAAAGATATTAAAAAGGAATTAAAGAAAAAAAAATATATAATAAATAAAAATAATTAATTTTGTATAAACTTTATTTATAGAATGATACAAAATAAATATTAAATATATGATTATTATAAAATAAATATTTATTATAAAATATTATTAATTTAAGTTATTATTATTTAAACTTGTTTTGTTAGTAATTATTTCTATATGGATTTAAAAATTTTTTGTTTGACAAAATAATATATATAACAATTATATATTTATATATTATAATCAATTTAAATTTACTTGATGTTAAAATATTATTGGACATGGTTAATATAACGAAGTTACTTAAAAGGTATATAACTATATAGTTATTAAAAGTGACTTGACATAACATCCATTTAGTAGTAACAGTTTAATAGAAATGAGTAGTGTAATAATAATATATAAAAATATTAAACAAAATAGAGAAAACTATTATTTCAACATCAACAACAATTAAATATAGCATAGGTGAATATTATCTTTATTGCTCATCATATTATTGAATATATTTATATATTATATATTAATATAGGTATAATTCAAAATGATATTCATGTGTTTTTTATTAATCTATGTTAAATATCAATAAATATATTTATATTTAATGTACTACCAACATTTCTTTTAATTAAAATTTTAATTATTAATTTTTATGAAAATGAGATAATGCTATAATATACTCTAAAAGTTCATTTAAAGAAATTTGAAATTATAATTTTCTTTTTGTAACTAATTATTTCCTTTTTTTTTTTTTGTTTAGAAAAATCATTGTTATTACATAATACATAGCTTAATATCAATCCATTATATATCTATAATGATTAAAGCAATATATTTTTTAATTTAAATAAATAGTTATTTAATAATTCTTTTACAAAATAATAATATTATCTGTTCAAAAATTTCATAATAAAAAAAAAAGAACAAATAAATAATAATATCAATAAAAGAAATAATCAATATTTTAAGAAATAAACACAAGATAAAATATAGAATAGAATGCTTCATGAATTGTTACTAGCACTTTCAGGACATTATGGAGAGGTATTCGCACTTCATCCACCTCCTCCCCAGCAATCCGAAACTTTTAAAATTCCAGTAAATTTTCCAATATATTTACATATTTCCGAAAGAGAAGCATTAGAAGAATTAGCACATTTAGGATTTCTATACTTACAAATATCAAACTTTGTTAAAGAAAAATTAGAATATACAGATAAATATAATATAAATGCAATTCCAAAATTAGAAGACGAATTACATTCATTTTCATCTTTAGGAAACCTAACATCACAATTAGAAGAAAACAACAACAGCAATAACAACAACAACACTAATAATAATGAAAAAACTGTCAAATATTCACTGGAAGATTTTCAAAATGGATATTATATAAGAGCTTTGTGTTCAGGAATAAATCAAATTTTGGATAAATACCTTGATAGAATTACAATGGCAGAAAGAAAAATATTAGATAATTTAGATCCAGAAACAATTGGTCCTTCAACACCAATTTCTTTTTTAAAATATTATTTTTCAGAGGTATTTTATATATAAACGGAAGAAATATTTTAATTTAAAAATAATTTACCTAATAAAATTCTTCTTATTATTATTACCATTTATTATAATTATTATTTAAAAATAGTATAAAGTTATATTACCATATTTATACCAATTAACAATTAATATTAAAGATTCACCACATAAATATCATGGTACACAATTATTATCAAAACTTTATAGTTGTGCAAATAATGGAATTCCTGAAATTAAGAAAACATTTTTATTGTAATTATAACTTTTTTTCATTAAAAATTATATAAATGGGACTGTTAATAATTTTATTTTCTCATTATTTTTAATTTTGATTTTATTTATACATTTCAAATAACAAATAAAACAATAGTTTATTTAAGGTTTGCAATTTTGTATTTTGCAAACAATTAATATCATGGGTTATATATGGAAAATTAGAAGATAGATATAAGGAATTCTTTATAAAGTTAAATGAAAATAAAAAAAGAAATATTGGAAAGAATATTTATTTAAAAAAAAATTCATTTTCATTGTTTTCAGAATATGAATTAGTAGATGACTATATACCCACATATATTAAAAAAGATATTGCAAAAACGATTTTATTTATCGGAAAGTCTGTTGCTGCAATATATGATCCAAGAAACCAAAAAAGTATAAAAATTAATTTATTGTTTAGTTTTTCATTTTTATTAACTCATTTTTAACTAATTATAATTAATATAATTTAATATCCTATAATATTCTATATCCTATATATATATTCTAAATTAATAAATAAATCAATAATAATAATATATATATATAAAAGAACGTTTATCAAATTTTTCACTACAATCCCAACTCAATGAACTGTCTAAACTATCTCAATATAATAACTTTAATAATTATAAATTTGAAACTGTAATAAGAAATATTAAACATATAGTATCTAAGGCATTATGGCAAGTCGTCGTTATTGATGAAAATCTAGTTTTATACTTAGAGGTTTGTTTAACATTAAATAATACCTAAATAATTATATTATAATAGATCAAAAATTGTAAAATAAAATAAAAATTAAAATTTTTTTTATAAATAAAGGTATTTAGAAATTATTTCTTACTTGTTAAAGGTGATTATTTTGTAAAATTTATTGAAGAATGTGAATCCTTGAAAGCAAGAGCAAATATAAGATCAGCACTAATTACCGAACAAGGTATAATATAGGATATATATTTTCTTTATTTTGAAATAAATTTATATAATAATTAATTTTATTACTAGATCTGAATAATCTTTGGAATAGAGTTTCAATCAATACAACGGCTGAAAATGATGAAACATTAGAGAATTTTAACTTTAAAGTATATCATAATGCCTCAGGTATTATTTTATTTAATCAGTGTATAAAATCCATAACTAGTTTTACCTAATAATAACTCACTTTTATATTTTATAAAATTTATAATTTTTTGTAAAAAAAAAAAATAAAGAATTTGAAGAATATGTTTATAGATCTCCTTATGATGATTACTTATTTGGTTTTCCAATGAGATTAGAATATTTTATAAAATGGCCATTAGACATAATATTTACTCAATCCGATTTTGATAAGTAAGAATATTTTTATTATGATGATGATAATAATAAAAATTAAAACAAAAATTCTTTGATTCTATAAATATATATATATATATATTTTTAAAAAAAAATAATAATTAAAACAAATTATTTATTTCACTATCAAATAGATATAATACCTTATTCTCATTTTTAATGGTATTAAAACGTGTACAAATGCGTTTACAGCATTTATTAACAAGAACATATACCAATAAATATACCAGACATCAAAAATTTGAACATCAAAGTCATATATGGTCAATTCGACAAATGATGCTGTTTTTCATTAATTGCTTGTGGTCTTATATACAGGTATATAATATATATCAATATCAAACCTAATTATAATTATTGATTTTTCCTTTTTTTTTTTTTTTTTTTTTTTTTTTAAAAAAATTCAATTCTTAATATTTATAAAATTTAAATAACCATATAAAAGATGGATGTCTTATGGATAAATTATGAAGAATTAGTTCAATCTATTAATAAAGAAAAATATAAAGTCAAACCAGATAATTCAAGCAATAATATGGATATAACATCAGAAAATGAAAAAGAAAATGAAGAAAATGATAATGATCATCAGAATTTAGAAGATATCCAAATATACCATAAAAAATATTTAAATAATTTAATGAAAGGATGCTTCTTAGAACATGGAATTTTTAATGCCATTGGAAAATGTATAAAAACTGTCATTCAACTGTGTGATCAATTTTGTTTTGTTGTAGAAAAGAATTTAGGGGTAAAGAAAAATATATCAGAAGATACTTGGAATACATGCAGAGAATTGGGATTGGTAATTAATTGAATTTTCATCCTTACTTTTTTAAATTTAAAGCCGTTATTTTATTATTTTATATATATATATATATATATAATATTTTAACTTTACTGTATACCTTTCATTACATAGAAATTTCAAGAAAATACATTTTTCTTGTTTAGAACCTTTTCTGGTGTAAAGACAGCTTCTGTATCTTCATGGCAAAATCAATATTTAAGTCAATTATTATTACGAATGGACTTTAATAGATGGTTTTCAATTAATGGATTAAATCAAAATGGTGCTTCAACATGGTTAACACCAACACATGATGACTTATTTGTAGATAATAATAATATGGATGAAGAAAATTAAATTAATTTTTTTTTTTTTTTTTTTTTTTTAATCATTTAATGATGAATATATATATAAATAAAATAAAAGTAAAAATAGTAACAATAATAATAATAATAATAATAATAATAAAAAGAAAATAAAAAAAAAAAAAAAATACATATTAAATTATTATTTAAAAATAATATTAAATTAATAAATTGAAGTAGCAGCATAATTTCAACGATTGATTGATTATATTAATTTTAATAGAAATATACTATTTAAAATAATACCCTTATGTAGTCATTGATTATGTCATGAATATAATTTTTTTTAACCCTTCTATCAATATTAAGTTTGGAGTTTAAAAATTAAAGTTTTATTAATTTTTAGGATTTAACTAAAAGATTTTCTAATATTTGCTTAACTATAGGTTAATTAGAATGAACTAAAATTAAATATGTTACTATTGCTTTTATTATTTTAAGATTCTTTGGTATCGCTTTCATTATTATTTTCTGTTGTTGTACTAATTTCTTCTGTTGACACTACTGATATTGATTCTTCTATTGTATTATTATCAACATTTTCATTATCTTTATTTTTTAAATTTTCATCTTCAGAAGTTGAATTTTTATCTTGATTAAATTTTCTTGCCGGTAATATATCTAATAAACTCTTTTCCCAATCATTTGTATCTAAATAATTAAGAATAATCTTGAACACTGTTCATTTTGTAGTATAATATTATAATATTATATATAATATATATTGATTGATTAATATAAAAATACGTTTACAAAGACTTTATATTTATTAAAAAAATCATACTATGATTGACAGTCAACACTTTTCTACTAGACATTTTTATATATTTATTTATTGGTAATCTGGCAGTTGTAATATTTTGCTTTTTTGCTTTTTCTAAAGTTAAATTCTTTTATAATTATAATATAAATATATATATATATTAACAGAATAATTAACATTGGAATATAATATATATAATACATATTACATTATATTTATTAATATGTATTATTATTACCTTGTATCTGTTTTTATCAACAATTCCACCAATAATATATATTTTTGATTCATCAAAGGTATCTATTGTATTAGGTGAATCAGCAGTTAAATAAACTAAATTTTCTTTTTCGTTTGCAAATACTTCCTCATATGATTGTGGTTCAAATATTATCTTTTTTATTTACGATAAATATATAATTAATACAATAACCAAAATATAAATCTATTGAAATTTATATCAATTCTATTATATAATTACTTCATTTCTTCTCCATCTTTGATAATCGGACATCTTTCTGTCAAATTCTGCTTTTGTTTTATCTCCAAAACTTGTACAATATAATTTTACTGGGTGAAAACTTTGTCTATTATAAGAGTAACAATGTGCTATTTGACTAACCATACTTTTAATTTCCTATATATTTTATTACATGTTTAAAATTTAAAAGTAAATATATATATATATTTAATGCTATATAAAAATGGTTATATTTTTTATTTTATAAGTACCTTATCTAACATTAAATTATCAAATGATTCATCAATTACTACTCTCATTGAGCTTGGTGTTTGTTCACATTCTCTTATTCTTTGAGGTTTTTTAAATATACCTAATAATATTTAATTAAATAGTATTGAAATTATTTAATTTCATTCAATTTTTTAATTTTTAAATAAATATATATATACCTAATTGTTTTTCCATTCTTTTTTTCTCTTTTACTTCCTTTCTTTTTTGTAGTCTTTTAAGTCTTCTTTCTTCTGCTTGTGCTGCCCATCTTTCTTCTCTTAATTTCTTTTTTCTTTGACGTTTTGATAAAGGATCTGGTGTAGTGTAACCATTATTTTGTATATTTAAATCTTTACTTAAAGAATCAATATTTCTTTTTAATTCATTAGCCTTTTTAATTTCATTTCCATAATTTGAATTATTTAAATTATTTTCTTGTTTAGTATTATCTTCCTTTTTATCATTATTATTTACTACATCACTATTTAACTGTTCATTATTTTTATCATTATTATTATTATTATCAATATCACTATTATCCATTTTTTTTTTTTTAATCTTTTATAATTTAAAGTTTTTTTTAATCTTTTATTAATAAGTAATTTATTTTACATTTTAAATTATAATTTAAAATCATTTTAAAAAATGATTGGTAGTAAAGATGTATAATGTAATGTAGGTGTTAATCTAAAATAATTTCTAAATTTTTCAAAAAGATGGTATTTAAAATAAAATTTCAAAAAATAGTAATGATGTATATTTAGTATGACTCTATGGTTATTTATAATTTTCCAGAATTATATACACAATTATAAAAAATAGTGCTCATTAAAAATAAAAAATATATACAAAAAATTAATAAATATTGTTTTTTTTAAGAATAAGGAAATTAAGAATTTATATCGTCGCCATTGTCATTAACTAATTTCATTAAATTTAATACTCTGTCTTCATTTATGGTTAACCGAGTCTATATAAATATTTTTATTTTTGAAGTAGATGAAAAAAAAAAATTATTAATTATTTGTAATAATAATAATAATAATAATAATAATAATAATAATAATAATAATAATAATAATAATAATAATAATAATAATAATAATAATAATAATAATAATAATAATTAGAATAATAATAATTAGAATAATAATAATAATTAGAATAATAATAATAATAATAATAATAATAATAATAATAATAATAATAATAATAATAATAATAATACTAATAATAATACAAAAATTGACATTTATAATAATTCTTAATCATATAATTACCTCCATTATATTTATTGTTTGCGTTAAAACATCCATTTGCTTAATGATTTGATTTAATAAAGTCGTCATTTCATTATTATTTTCATAAGTAGTAGAGGTGTCGACTTTTTTATTGGTATTATCATTAATAGCATTAATATCATTATTTGCATTTTTACTATTTTCTGGTATATTAGAAATGTTTATTTTTTCATTATCTGAATTTGAATTTAAATTTATTGGGGAGAAAGCATTATTATTACTTTGCTCATTATTTTTGTTTGATGTTATTTCATTTGAATTCGTTAACTCCTCATTAGTTACTGAATCCGGTTTATAATAAATATTTGATTCTTTATTACTTTTATTGTTACTTAAAATTGGAATATTTGACTTTGTTTTATCGATATTTTCTTTATTATTTTTATTTTTATTATTGTTATTGTTGTAAAAGTTCTTTCCCTCCTTTTATTATTAAATTATTAATAAACAAATGATAATCAATATATAGTTGTTTTTTTTTTTTTTTAAAAAAAAAATATATATATATACTTTAATTATAAACTTACATTCATATGATTATATTCATAGGAATTTAAAGGTTCTTCTAAAAAAAGTATAATGAAGATATTTAAAATATATTAATAGGCTAGTTTTGATTAATATAATTAATTCATATTATTTTTTTTCTTCCTTTTTTATTTACCATTTATACTTGGATCATATGTACTAATATATCTACCATATTGCTCATCATCATTATCAATTGTACCTTTTAAATTGCTTTTCCATAATAAAATTTGTTCATCACATCCTGCTGTTGCAAAGTAATCACCATCTTTAGAAAATGTAGTTGCCAAAGTCGGTCCATTTTTATGACCATATAATGTATATAATAAATGTCCTTCTTTTAAATCCCATAGCTTTATATTACATATAATTATTATAATTATTTCAATTAGAATAAATATATGAAAAAATATGAAAAAAAAAATTGTATAATTTACATTAAATATGAGGATATGTATAATTGTAATTCTACCTTTATTAAGCTATCGACTCCAGAACTAATTAAATATTCACCATTTTGCCCACTAAATGATATATCTGTTACTCCTCGTATACCTTTACTTGGATTATCGTGAGCATTTTCGTATAATTGAATTAGTTTATTCATTCTAATATCTATTAATTTTATAGTATTATCGTTTGAGCATGACGCTATTATTGATCCAGAAGGATGAAATTTAACACACGATACAGCACTTTATATTTTAAATAGGGATTAAAAATTATTAATAATGAGGAAATTAGTATTAATATTATTAATATTTAGTATTTAGTGTTATTTTAAATAATGATAATTACTCTTTGTGATCCCAAAATGTTTTTATACAAGTTTTACTGTTTAAATCCCACAATTTTATAGTTTTATCATCACTCCCACTTAAAACTAACTTTGAATTTGGTGAAAAACATGCTGTTTTAACCCAATTTAAATGCCCTAGAAGAGAATATTGGAATTTCATTTTTTTAGTTGACCATATCTTAATACTTTTATCATCCGATGCTGTTAATAACGATTTTCCATCATTTGAAAACTGAACAGATCGTACTGATGATGTATGAGCTTTAAATAATGCTACTTCTCCCTTACTAAAAAAAAAGGAAATATTTTATTAATGATATAAATCAGCACACACTATACACACTTTTTTTTTTTTTTTTTTTTTACTTCCATATAGATAATGATATCTTAATAAGTAACTTACGCTTTAGGTGTCCATAATCTTACTGTACAATCTTTTGATGATGAAGCTAATAATTTTCCTGATGGTGAAAAATCAACACATGTTACTGGTGCCTTTATATATATTTAGTATAGTATTACAAAATATTCAGTGAATTTGGTTTATGAAACTCGATTTATTATATCCATATAATCATTCAATATAAGATTTATATCATGTAATGATAATAATAATAATAATAAAAAAAAAGGGTATAACAATTACATTGTGTCCTATATATCTATATGCTCTTAAATGTGCAGGAAAGTTCCACACCATGACAGTATGATCCATTGAACCTGATGCCAATTGGGTCATAGAAGGTCTAAACGATAAGCATGTTATGTTGTCTTTATGCCCAAAAAAAGAACGTTCTAATTCAGGATCTTTGGTAGGTTCATAATCCTAATTATTTATTTATATTTTATATTTTTATATAAATTTAATAATAGCTTATCTTTTATATATATTATTTTTTTTAAAAATTAAAATGAAATATAATGTATAATTTTTAAATATTATAATAATGAATAATTTCAATTCAAAAAATACGAATTCTCATTAAGAATTATTTTAAAATTATCTTTTAAAAAATTCTATTGGAATTACTTAGCATTTATAGTATTCAATACTTGCACATATATATTTAATATTTCTAAATATTTTATACAAAATATTTAAAAATAATTGATATAATGAAATTATTATGATTCTCATAATTATATTTATGCGCAGTATTAAATTGAAAAGGCTTTTTTCAATGTAATTTAATATTTGAATTTACAAAAACGAAATATTTTCATATATAAATAGTAGATATTCAAAAATTAATATCATATCGAGTATATATACCATTTACTTTTAGTGTATTAAAATAAAAATATACAGCTGAATTCAAAAAGGATAATAGTCGACAAACTTTTTCAATTTCTATTTTAGAATAATAATTTCCTTTTTTTTTTTTTTTTCCTTTAGAATATTTATTATTATTTTTTTTTTAAAAAATAAAGAATAGATAATAGTTTTGTTATTTCTTATAATTTATATAAAAATACTAGTTTTATTCTATATAAAATAGATAGCTTTTTTTTTTTTAATATTGATTTTTATGTTAAAAAAAAATATTATTGACTTTATTATTTTATTTTTATTTTTATTTATTTTTTTTTATTAATTTTTTTTTTAATTAAAGTTTTTTTTTTTTATTTTGTAGAACTTAAAATAATAATATAAATTATTATAAACACTTTGGATGGATTTATATTAAAAAAAAAAAAAAAACATTTCAATTTTTAATGTTTCCTTTTTAAATTAATTAAATTAAATTAAATGAATGAATAATTAATTGATTAAATAAATTATTAATTAAAAGTAAATAAAAAAAAGTTTAGATTAATTAAATCTGTAGCTATAATAGATTTATTTATATATATCCCTTTCTTTCAATAAACTTTTTTTTTTTTTTCGACATAAATAAAATCCTTTTTTTCATTATTATTTTCATTATTTTCATTATTAAATATAAAAAAAAAATAATTTTGTTTTTATAAAAGTCAATTTTTTTTTTATATTTTTTGCTACTTTGAAAATACATTTTATTTTAGTAGCAAAAAATTATTTGAAATTTTTTAATAAATAGTCAATTTAATATTTGAAAAAAAAATTCCCAAGTAATAGAAAAGAAATATTTAAAGAATTTAATATTTTATTTTCTTTTATCATTAAATAAAAACCATACAAACAATCAAACAGACAAACTAAAAATAATTTAAAAAAAAAATAAACAAACATATAAATAATAATATTATATTATTAGAGTAGTATTGTTATTTTCTATATATATATATTATTTATTTAAAAAAAATAGTAAAAAAAAAAAAAAACTTAAAATATAATATATAATGAAATAGTACATTATTCGAAAAATTCGTATTTTATTATTATTATCATTTTATAAACAAATAATCAAAAATATTTCAAAGTTTTATATTATTAATTAAAAACAATCACTGAATTTAAAATCAAACGCATACTACATAATAATTAAAGCTATCATAACAAAAAAACAATACTTTTTCTTAACAAAATAAATAAATATTTAAGCAAAGATTTATAATAAAATAATAAAAATGGTAAACTATCAATTAAATAGTACTATTAAAAATGCAATGAACGTAATGTTTAAAGAATGCAATGTTCCAAAAGATAGAATTGTCGAAATAAAAAGTTATCTTCCAAAAGAAGAAAATGAAAATGAAATCTATCCAATTTCTCATAGAATTATTAAAGAAATTTCAGACAATCTAGTAAAAAAATATCCTGGTAAATAATTTAATCAAGAAATTCTAAAATTTAATTATAGAAAACATTATAAAAAAATATTTTTAGGATAAAGCAAATCTTACCTTTAAATATTTAATCCAATATTATAGGTGAAGAAGGTAATAAATATAGATTTAATAATTTAATTCAATCTTCAAAAATGATATTGGAAAGTCCAAAACCAAGAGTTAAGGTATATTAAACAAACAAATAAGCAATCAAAAAATGTGTAAAAACAATACTTAAATTCCCTTGAAATATTAATACAAAATATATCATTGTTATTTATTATTACTATTATTTTACTGTAATTTTAATAGAGTACTGAACTATTAAAAATATTGGACCAAATTAAGAGAGAACAAGAAAATAAGGAATATCAAAGATTAACAAGAGAATCTTTTATAGATGATGAAGAGGAAGAACGCATTGGAAATATAGCTAAAGTTGCAAAAAAGCAACTTACTTTAGTATTTAATTTATTACTTAGTATTGCTGCAGGTTTTACAGCCGGTTATTATTTTGGAAAGACAATTACTTCAGATGTTGGAAAGGTAATATAAATTAATTTTTAAGATTTTTATAAAAAATAAAATTAAGACTTTTTTTACTTTTAATTTTATATATACAGAGAGTCCTTATTGGTTTTTTAGTAGCTGCCATTATTGGTGTTGCTGAAGGATGGTTTATGATAAAAGATTTATTAGTTTTAGAAGAAAATGAAGATGGAACTGCAAATATTTATGCTGAAATGCAAATGGATCCGTCAGATAAATTTATTATTAATAATGATTTAGAAATAAAACCTAGAATTGAGGATAATAGAATTTCAAAATCAAAAGATAACAAAAAAACTGTATAAAGTTAAAAAAAAAAAGAAAAGAAATCAACATTTACTTTTTTAAAAATTTTATATTATTTACATAATATCTTTTATTTAATAATATTCCTAATATTAAATAATAAATGAAAAGAAATAAAACTTTAACATATTTAATAAAATAGAGAAATTGATATATTTATTAAAAAAAAAAAAAAAGTCAATTATATATATATATCAATTAAAAAATAATTATAATAAATAATAAAAAAAAAAAAGTTCTTATCTTTAGAAAAATTATCAATTGATAAGGTAAAAACAAAAGTGTGTGTAAAGATAAGGATAAAAATAAAAAAATAAAAAAAAAAAAATAAAAAAATATTATAAATTAAATTCAGTAATATTTGAATAGAAAAATTAAAAAAAGAAAAATGTATAAATACTAAATGATAAAGTATTTTGTTTCTTTTTTTTTTTTTTTTAATTTTTCTATATTTAATTGTTTGGTGTTGGGTGTGTGTGTGTGTGTTGGGTGTTTTTTGTGAATCATCCATTTTTTCTTTTTTTTTTTTTTTTTAAAAAAAACATTTAATTTTTTTGGTTATTAAATGATGATTAGAAAATAAATTAAATTAAAATTTTAATTAGATAAAAAATTTAAAAATAGTTAAGTGAATGAAAGATATATCTTTAAAAAAAAAATTAAAATAATATAAATTATTGAATAATACAATTATAAAGAAATAATAATAATAATAAAGAAAAAAGGGTAAAGTTGGTTGATTTATTTAATTATTTTGTATTTAACTTTTTAAACTAATAATAATATTATTATAACTATTCCAAAATAATTTATAGGTAGATAAGTAATAAAAATGAATAAATATAAGAAAATAAAGTTGGATGACAATGAACAAGAGAAAAATTTCTATAATAGTGCTACGGTTCATGAACAAGTAACCGTTGAATCTACTGAAATGTTTCCTATGAACGTTTCAAAGGTCTTAATATTGTATACAGGTGGTACTATAGGCATGAAAATGACTGCAGATCATGTATATTGTCCAGTTACTGATTTTTTCACAGATTTATTATTAACTATGAGACAATTTCATGATCCCAATAATAATTATGATGATACAATTATTGTAAATACAGTAGTAAAAGAAGAAGAAGAGGCCACTATACCAAAATCTGAAATTACTATAATTAATAATATAAAAACAATAAAGAAAAAATTAAAAGCATTAGTTACACCAGTATCATTATATGGTAAACGAACCATATACACTATCTATGAATATGATGAATTAATTGATTCTGCTAATTTAACATTAAAAGGTTATTTTTTTGTTTTACTTTATCTATTTTATTAAAATTCTATTTACTTATCTACTTTTAAAAATTTTTTTTTTTTTTTTTTTTCTAAATATTTATTGTTAATAATAAAAAAAAATTTATAGATTGGGTAAAGATTGCTACTGATATTGAAATAAACTACAATTTATTCGATGCCTTTATTATTTTACATGGAACAGATACTATGGCTTATTCAGCAAGTGCACTAAGTTTTATGCTTGAAAATTTAGGAAAAACTGTGATTTTAACTGGTTCACAAGTTTGTTATAAAATTTTTATTTAAACAAGCATTTAATTTAATTGTTTAAATAAATTAACATTTTTATATATTTATATATATTATATATATTATGTATATTATTATTTTTTTTAATTTAAATTAATAAGGTTCCACTATCTGAAGTTAGAAATGATGCTGTGGATAATCTTCTCGGTGCATTAACAATTGCAAGGTATATACATATAAGTCATATTATCATTTTTTATATTTTTAACTAAAAGTTTTATTTTTTATTTTTTTTTTAATTTTTCCATAAAAAAAAAAAAGTCATTATATTATTCCAGAAGTAACTTTATTCTTTAATCAAAAACTTTTTAGAGGAAATAGAACAAAAAAAGTCGATGCAACAAATTTTAATGCATTTGACTCACCAAATATGAAACCTTTAGTTAAATTAAGCATTAATATTAGTAAATATAATTTTTATTCCTCTACCCCCTTTTTTTTTTTTTTCACAAATTAATATTTTATTAATAGTTGGTTGATTAAATATAAAAAAAATATAATTCTTTTGTTAATAAATAATAGATGTTTCATGGAAGGATATTCTACGTCCAACAGAAATTGCAAAATTCCATGTTCATAAAAACTTAAATCATAATATTGCTCTTTTACAATTATTCCCTGGAATATCATATATGACTTTAAAATCATTTTTATCATCTGTTGAAGGCGTTGTTTTAGAATCTTATGGAGCTGGAAATGCACCTGATAAAAGAAAAGATATTCTCCAAGCATTAAAAGAAGCTACCGATAGAGGAATTATAATTGTTAATTGTACCCAAGTATATAGAAAAAAAAAATTAATATATATATATACATATATACATTAATAGATAATCAAGTTATTTATATATAGAAAAAGTTTAATAATCAAGCTATTTATAATGTTATATAATATAATAAAATAAAATATTAGTGTACAAAAGGATCAGTATCCGATATTTATGCAACAGGAAAAGCCTTAACAGACGCTGGTCTTATATCTGGAAAAGATATGACAACTGAAGTTAGAAATATATTTATATATTTATTTATTTATTTTTTTCTTTATTCACATTAATATAATTACTGATATATAATAAAATTCGTATATAGTGCGCATTAGCAAAACTTTCTTACTTACTAGGAAAAAATATAAGTAAGGATTCGGTAAAACAATTAATTAAAACAAATTTACGTGGTGAATTAACAGATGTTCCAAAAATTCCAAGATTTTCAAAATTTATTAATCCGGATAATTCATACATTGTAAAAATTATTAATTTAATTAAAAGTAATGAAAATAATAAAAGAAAAGAAGAAAAAATAGGTTTAGATGATCCAACAACTTCAAATATTGTTAGTAAAGAAGAATCTGATAATGATTTTGTTTCATCTTTTGAAGAAAAAGGAAATAATCATGGTCAAGATAATACTCAAAGTAGAATAAATAAAATTTTACTACCATCTTTATATCGTACAGCAGCATCAACTGGAGATATTGCTGGTTTAAATGAATTATTAGAAGGATGGCCTTATTTGATTAATAATGCTGATAATAATAGACAAGTAAATATTATATATTAAAACAATGAATTTTCTATAGTTTTTTTTTTTTTTTTACTTTCATTAAAATATATATAATATTAATGATAATAATTTTAAAAATTCATCATCATAATATTAATAATAATAATAATTAAAAAAAAAAAAAAAAAAGACAGGTCTTCATTTAGCCGCTAAACATAATCATTTAAAAACTTCTGAATTTTTAATTAAAATGGGTTGTATTGTTCATACTCGTGATATTCATAATCATACACCATTATGGTATGCAGTAACGAATAATTTTGATGGCCCTAAAAAACAAGAATTAATTCAATTATTAGTAAAATCCGGAGCTATTTATGCGTCTGATGAATTAAATGATGTAAAAGAATTATTATTTAGGTATTCATTTTTTTTTTTTTTTTACAATTTGAATAATATTATATTATTTAAAGGGAATAATCAATAT
Organism: Piromyces finnis; assembly: GCA_002104945.1. Lineage (NCBI taxonomy): Eukaryota > Fungi > Neocallimastigomycota > Neocallimastigomycetes > Neocallimastigales > Neocallimastigaceae > Piromyces > Piromyces finnis. The sequence goes on from MCFH01000041.1 coordinate 321,819, forward strand.
TAAACTTTATATCTTTTATATTTATAAAACCAATAGAACTGCAAAAAATGGTAATCTTTCATTATTAAAACATATGATTAGTAGTGGTGCTGATATTAATGTTGAAGATGGTGAAAATAGAAATATTATTCATATGGTAAATTTTATCATCTTTTGTTTTTATACAATACTTTTAATTTTATTTATAAAATAGAAAAACTGATATGATGATGATGATTAAAATATATATATATATATATTTTAATTTTTTTTTTTTTTTTTTTTTTTAGGCATCCATCTATAAAAACTATGATATATTATATTATTTAAAGGATCTTGACAATAATACCCTGGAACAGGATGAAAAACATCAAATAAATCATGGATTGCCGATTGAAAATAATTTTGATAGCATAACGTATTGTGGAACTTATATTATTGAAGAAATGGATAAAACAAGTGAAGAGGCGAAAAAAGTAAAAGATGTTCTTAAAACGTCTGATCCTTTACCGACAACTAATGTTCATAAATTAAAATGGAATCAAGTGGATCGTTGGAATAAAACACCTTTAAACTATTTAAAAATGGAATTAAAAATAATGGAAGAAAAAATCATGTTGTCTAATATGTCAATGGATGATGAAGAGGAGGAGGAAGAAGGAGAAGAAGAGAATAAATCTTGTAATGCTTTAATGAATGAAAAAATTAAATTAGAAAAAGTAATAAATGATATATTTATGCCTAGTTTCATTTCCGTTGAATAAAAAAAAAAAAAAAAAGAAATAGAAATTTAAAAAAAAATATTTATAAAGTGAAATTGAATAAACTATAAAATAAATTATTATAAAATAGAAAATGGAGAGGAATGAAAATTTTTTTTTTTTTTTTTTTTTTTTTTTTTTTGTATTTTTTGTATTTTTTATTTTATTAATTTATTAAATGAAATGACTTTTTTTTTTTTATTATTATTATTATTATTATAAATAATAGATTGATAAAGAAAATTATAAAACATTTTCTACCCTTTTTTTTATTTTTTAATTATTTTTAAATGGAATTTGAATTATTAATTAAATGATGAAATGAAAAAAAAAAAAAATAATAATAATTAAATAAAATGTTTGTAGTTTAAATAAATAAATAAATGTGTATAATATATATATATTTAATTTTTTTTTTTTTGTTTTTGTTTTTGCTGTATGGGGATTAGACAATGTATTGAGTACTGTTTTCTAACAAGTATTTTGCAGAACTCTTTCCATCAAAGAATAAACCATCAACTTCTTCAATATCTTCACGACTTAATTCTTCATGAGCATTAATCTTTGCCAATATACTGGCTGGAGATAATAATTGTAATGCATATCTATAAATTAAATTTTTATATAATATTCATAAAAATTTTAATATGCATAAAAAAGGAATAATACTATTTTATATAAAAATAAATAAAAAATTACCTTAAAGAACTCTTAACACCAACTTCAGATAAATAATCTACAGCATCATCTAATAATTTTAATCCTTCGGTCTTTGAACGAATCTTAATAATAGTACGAATTTCATCTTGAGTATATGGTAAAGTTCTAATAATTAATAATCTATCTAATAAATCAACTGGAATTCCGTGTGGTGAAGCAATATCTTCAGTACCTCTGTTATCAAATAACATTTCATTTTATTAAAATTAATAGTAATATATAAAAATATTGGAATATATTATAAAAGATATTAATATGTTATATTTTAAAAAAAATCATCATCATCATCATCATCATTATTATTAATTCTTTACCTAATAGTACAAATACCACGGTTAGTAGCAAAAATAACAATTGGAGAAATGGCAGATTCTAAAGCTCTGTTAAGATAGGTGAAACATTCAATATCAAGCATATGAACCTTTTATAATGTTTATGAATAAAGAATGAATTAAAATATTTTTTTTTTTTTTTATAATAATAAAACAATAAAATAGGGAGTATTTAAAATTAATATATATTCATATTAAATTAGGATAAATCTTACTTCATCAACGAATAAAACACCTGGAACAAGTTCAGCAACACCTTGTTCAATATACTTGTTTACAACCTTATTAATTTCTTGTCTTAATTTATCAGTAATTTCAGTTTTCTTTGGTTTCATAAGTTGACCCATCATTGATATAATATCTTGACCACCTTGAGGTCTAGCGTTTGCAACATCAATATCGTGAAGGGTAACATCTTGAATAATTTCCTTTTTTTTATGAACTTCACCCTTTGGAACTGGAACATATTCTTCAGCTTCAAGATCATATTCAGTAGCAAAGGTATCAGATCTACCAACTCTCTTTTAAAATGAACAATATTTCAATTTTATATTTAAATCAATATCACATTTTATAATATTATATTAAATTTATAATAAAATATTATTGTATCATTTTTTCTTTTCCAATTATTACCTTAACAGCACCACTGTTTGATTCAATGTAAATTACATCACCAACTTGAACCTTTTCTTTTTGAAGACTTTCGTGAATTGATGCATCAAGCTTTAATTGTTTAGTTCCCTTAACAGTCTTTAATCCAATAATTACATGAGATACAGTTTTTCCATAACCACCAAGTGGATTTTCAGTTTCTTCAACTTGTAATTGAGTAACTTCACCTTCATAAACTTCCTTAATTTCCTTAATTCTTAAACCTTTTATTATGAAAATATATTGTTAATTTTAAATTATACAAGTTCAACTATTTTTTTTTTAAAAAAAAAAATTTATAAAATTTATATAGCATTAATAGAGTTAGTTACCAATAGCTTTTCTGAAATTTGACATTAAAACTTCAGTCTTTTTAACTTCAGAAGAATAAACTTCACTACCAACCATAGGACAAAATGGAACTTTTGGACCAAGTTCTTGTGAAATGGCAAGAGCTAAAGCAGTTTTACCAGTACCTGGAGCACCAGCAAGAAGAAGAGCTCTACCAGCCATTTTCTTTGACTTAATTAAATCAACAACAATACCTGCTGCCTAATTTTAAAATATATTAATAATTTTAATTAATATATATTAATTTTAATTTGTTATTGTTTTTTTTTTTTTATCGTGATTGACAAGAACTTCTGATTAAATTTTAATTTTAAAAATTTAAATTACTAAAATAAAATTATTATTATTATTAACATTATTTTTGAAGATAGATATTATATTTGTAATATATAATATCACTAAATCATAATAATTTAATATTATAAAAAAAAAAAAAAAAAAAATCTTAATTTAATGTGTGATACATTTTTTATAATTTCTAATTATGAATATATATATATTAATATTAATTAATATCATTATTTTTTCTCTATTTTTTTTTTTCTTTTTGTATTTTTTTAAATAAACCATTTACTTCTTCTTAAATACAAATGAAAAATGTTATTCTCATTTAATTTATAATAATTAATTTTAACATAAACCAATTTAAAATTTGAAAGCAAAAGGGCGTAACATATTTTAATCATTTTAAGTCTTTTTTTTTTTAATTTTTTTTTATTTAATAATAATACTATTTTTTAAATTTAAAATACTTTAAATTTATAAAACTTACTTCTCTTGCATTTTCTTGACCAACAAAACCATTAGAAATTGGTTCTGCAAAACCGTCTTCCTTTAAACCTAAGCCCTTAATATGTGAATGAGAAGCAATACGTTGATCCACAGATGTACTTTGAACTTCAGTAATTTTCATCTTGATGTAATATCTTTCTTAAATAAATAATAAATAGTACTAAAGGAAAAATAGATGATAAATATAAAAAATGATAATAATAATTTTATATATATAATAAACAGTTTTTAATGTACAAAAAAAAAAAAAAGGAAAAGGAAAAAGAAATTATAACTTTAAAATATTTTAAAGTTTTTTTTTTTTTTTTTAATAATAAATTTATAAGAACAATAAAGAAAAAATATATATATATAAAATATATATATAAAAAACTTTAAAATAATATAAATTAAAATTAATTTATTATTAATTAAAAAATCTTTTATTCAAACAAAAAAAAATGTTTTTTTTTTTTTTTTTTTTTATATATTAATATTTATTAATTATTTTGTTTTATTAATTAATTAGTTTTGAATTTTTTTTTTTTTTATTGTCAGTAAAAAGGATAGTCGTTTAAACAACAGTACACCACAATAAATAATAATAATAATAATAATAATAATAATAATAATAATAATAATAATAATAATAATAATAATAATAATAATAATAATAATAATAATAATAATAATAATAATAATAATAATAATAATAATAATAATAATAAAAAGCCTTTATTGATAATTGTATAAAGGAAACTTCTTTATGATAAATAATAAATAATAAATAAAATTAAACTACTTTTCCAATATTAATAAATATTAAAAAAAAAAAAAATAAATTATTATTTTATTCCTTTATTTGTGTGGGCGTGTGTGTGTTTTTGGCATAGCATTTATCTATGTTGATATTTTATTATTTTTGTTTTTGTTTTTAATAATTAGTTTATGAAGTTTGGTTAATAAAATGAATATTAATGTTGGATATATACATCATTATTGTTATTAAAAAAAAAAAAAAAGTGAAAAATTAATTTATTATATTAATAAATAATTATTTTAAAAATTATAAAATAAAAATAGATTTATTATTATTTAATTATATAAATATTTAATTTGTTGATACGACAAAGCAAAACTAAACTTTATAAAAAAAATACTAATAAATAATTTAACGAAGTCCAAAATTTAGCCATTGCACAATATAATCGATATATTGTTGAAGTGAGGAAGTATATAAATTGAAAACTTTTTTCTTTAATCGATATATTTTTCTATTAATTTTATTAATCCATGGTGGGTTATCATTACCACATTCAATTTCTTCAGCAATATATTCACTATTAAATTGTTCATCTTCATTGTCAAACTCGGTTAATTCATCTGCATGAACTCTCTTATATTCATTAATTAATTTTTTCATAAGATCTTCACCTTTAGCTCTACCAGTATTCATTTTGTTAGGTAACCATAATGTTGGAAGAGGTCCTATAAGAGCTGGATGTTCGTAACAATATAATTGATCATCATCAACACTATTTAAGAAACCACCATTTAATTGATAAACATCCCATGGAATATCACAAATACCTGTTTTGTACGATTAATAAATTAAATTTAAAAATACAATATTGTTTAGTTAATATGACCTACGATAATATATATAATAGATATAATAGTAATAATAAAAAAAAAAATTTTTTTTTTTCCCTATCATTTATTACCATTAACTCTTTCACTTCTTGGTTGATGATAATCTGTATATTCATCAAATATCCATTTACGAGAAGAATATTTATCTCTTATATTTACATTGCTTTCACTTCTAATATGTTTACGCTTAGAAGGATTAGCAACTTCATTTGTTGTTGGAACATTATTGAAAGGATTGGAACTATCTTGTCCAAAATATCTAGCAGAAGGTGGTGACGATAAAATTCTATTATTTTTGAAATTTACATTTAATCTTGTAACTTCATTAAATTTTTTATTATATCTTCCTGAAGATACATTTGATATATTTGAATAATTTTCATCTACATTTATAGTAGGTAAAAAATTTTCAGATGATGAAGTTTGTTCTTCTCCAGATTCTTGAATTATAAAAGAACACAGATAAGTAATATTTTATTGTTATATTTAAAAAAAAAAAAAAAAAAAAAAAAAAAAAAAAAATTTTTTAATATATACAATATATATATAGTATGATAAAAATGATAAAATCTAATATTATACCTTCATTATATAAGGAATGACTTGGCTGTTTTCCTTTTCCTAATGGACTTTTTTGCTGTTGATTTTGTTTATTATTTAATGGAAAACCATTATTATTAACTTTTAAATAGTTTGAATTTACATCAGATCTTTCTTCAGGTACATTAGTATTTTGTAAATGATTATTATTCATTTCTTTATCATCATTAACATTTTTAATATTAGCAACTCCATTCATGGAATGAATTTCAGTACTACTATAATCTCTTTCTAAGGATGTTCGTCTTCGTAAGGCTGAAATATCCTTTAAACTACTATTAGAATTACTTCTATGCTTATTGAACGGTGTTTTAGATGTAATAACATCATGACTTCCACAATAGCTACAATAGGTATAAGTTTGGTCATCCGCCGCTGAAGTATCTGTTCTTATAGTAGATATTGTACTATTAACAATACAGTTATCACGATTAAAATGCTTGGCAATAACCTCTAATGGTAAAAATTTAAAATGCTTATCAAATGACTGTTTAAACCACCAAGAAACAAACATTGTTGATAGTAATAAAAGAATCATAAATAATAGTACGGGAAGATTAGAAAATGTAGCTGAAGAAGAATTATATTCCATCGAGAGTTTAATAGTTAAAACGCTGAACATGGTTAATTGGAAAATGAAAATTGCAAATAGACAACGGTTAATATATAATGGTACAAAGGATCCATAACTTTCATATCTAGGATGTTGAATATACATTAATTGATATTTATATACTAAAAATGCATAGGAGAAATAAAGTACACCCATGCACGGTATAATGGGGCAAATACATGAAAAAACCATAACTACAGTAAACAATACTAATGGCAGGGTTGAAATATATCCGTAATTTAATGAAAATGTTCTTGGATCTGAAAGATTTGAATAGGTTCTTGGGGTTTTGGTGATATGAATAAATTTTAATAACCATGCAAATATGGATTTTGCTATTGGGGCAGGATATATAAGTTGAACACTAATAATCAAAAAAGTTTGAAGCATCGTATAGTTGATGTAAAATGGTGAAAGTTTAATTAACGATGTGGCCAACATTTTTAATAAATCAAAAGGTGTTTTATCTATGTATTCCCATATTGACGCAATTTTAACAGCAACTTTACCAATAATAAAGAATAGAATAACATTGAATATTTGATAGAAGAAATATTTTTTTAATAGGGCCTTTTCTAACCATGAATAGGTTTCTATACCTTGAATTTCAGAGAGAAGCATTAATATATCAGGTAAGAATGAAAGCCATGTAGCCAAAATAATCATTGACAATGCATTATTAATCAAACTAATCAGTACAGGACTCATTTTTTCGGTAATACTTTTGATAAATGGAACAATTATTTGAAGTGAATTAATATCTGTTAAAGATGTAATTAACATTAAAGGAATAAACCAAATAGTAATAATAACTGCAGAAATAATAATGACAAGCACTGCTCTTAATAATTTGGTATATGGATTAGCTAATCGATTAGATATATTTTTCCAATAAATATCTCTTGGTTCTGGTGCAAGGGATACAAAACAAGTAAAAGGTTTTTCATGAAGTAAACATTGAGCTCCGATTAACTATTTTTATTTGAAAATAATAATATATATTAGTGATATAAAATAAATAGATCATGGTTATTATATTTAATATTAAAAATATATATAATATAAATAATATATTATCTCCTTACAGCACTTAGCGGTGATTTAAAAGTTACAAAAGCTACAGGAGTAGTACTATTATTAACTTTGTTTCTTAGCTTTCTTACATTATTGTCCCATTTAATAAATTTTTCAACGTAATAATTAAAAAGATCGATTTTATCACCGAAAACATAAAGTCTTCCCTTCTTCCTTTCTTTAAAGTATATTTTATTTTCCACTAAAAGTTGATCATATTTTGGTTCATTATCTTCAAATAAATTGATAGTAGATGAAGCATTAACGATACTGAAAATTGAACTTTCTGATTCTGTTCTTTCATCTGTCATTTTTTTAAAATTATTATGTCCATTCCTTAAGTTCTGTAGATTTTTCATCTTATTATATGCTTCTTTTGATTCTTTTTTTTGATTTTTCTTAAGGTTTTTATATCCGATCCAATTGGTATAATACGATTCAATTTTATTCAGATAATATTGACGATTATCTAATGCCTTTCTTAAGTGAAGATATCTTTTACAAATAACAACATTCTCTAAATCACCTATTCCCAAATCTGAAAAGAAATTATATAATTTTTCTTCATTTCTATACACTTTTGGTAATCCAAAAATCATAATACTTCTAAAATTAACTAATTGCTTATAGTTATTATTATAACAATTTGCTATATACTTTATTCTAATTTCTCTACACTTGTTGTAATAAGAAAATAAATAATAGAATGCAATAAGTGAAAAAATCCATGAAAACAAAATATGAAAAATTAATAAATTTGATCCTTCCGGTATATTATCAATTGTAATTTGTTCCAAAAGTTTTATATCAGCACTTGTTTCATTTGCTCCACTTAGTTTTAGGTCATTTGATGATTTTGTCTGACTTGCATAATTTACTGGTACTAATATAAATAAAGCTAATACACCAATAGTAAAAAATAATTTCATCGCCATTTTCAAAAACAATAAAAACTTTTTTTTAATTTCAAATTTTTACAAAAAAATTGATTTTTTATATATATATATATATATATATATATAATAGGAATTTGAATTAATAATTTTAAATAATTAAATATCATTATAAGTTTATTATTTATTATTATTATTATTGTTGTTGTTGTTGTTGTCATTATACTATATTATAAAAATATATATATAAATTCATACCACTTCTGCATCAACACCAACAATTGGTAAAACATATGAAGTTTTTAATCTTAATACTACCATAATCCAAGTAAATAATCCAGAAGGTATTCTAGGTGGAGCACATCTTTAATTGGAAATTTTAAATATTAAATAAATAAATTATTGGTGAAATAAATTTTATTTAATTTGTATATAATAACAAATGTAAATAAATATATATATATAATTAGTTTTTTTTTCCCTCTCTAATAAACTTTTGTTTGAAATATAATACAGTAATATGTATATTTATAACTCTATTTATATTTTATATTATTCTCTTATTTAATTTTTAAAAAAAAAATATAATAAAATTATTACTTAAACATAGAATAATATATACCTTTTTAACCTTCTTCTTGGCATATAGAATATTTTAAAATAATTTCTTAATATACAAAATCCAAAAAATAAAAGTAAGCCTGTGCCAAAATATAAAATAAAAGGAGTAATAAGGGTAGTAATAGATGTAGATTTTTCGACATTAGGATGTAATTTATATTCCTCTTCTACAGTTTTTGCAGGTTTTTGTGTTTGTGTTGGTAATAATGATGAAGTTGCCGAGACTATTGTCTCAGTAACTGTTGTTGCAGTAGTCACTAATATAGAAGTTTGATTTTTAATAATGCTCTCTACTTTATCATTCTCCATTTTACCAAAAAAGGAATGTTTTCAATTTATATTTAAAAAAGTTTTATTAAATTGTTATAGTTTAATAATAAAAAATAATTCTGATAAATTAGAAAGAATCTAGTTTTTGTATTTCTTTAAAGAAATTATTTATAAAGCTTTATAAAAATGTTTTTGTTTTTATTGTTTCTTTTACAAAATATATATATAATATTGATGAATAATTTATAATTTTATAATAATAAATAAGCTTATTGTTATTTAAAACATTATAAGAGTATTGAATTTTAATAGTATTGGGTATTTTTTATATATTATTTGGTATAAATTTTTTAGATATTAATTTTTATGTTAAAATATTAATAACATATGATGGCTTTATTTTCTGTCTTTGTTTATTTGGAAAAATTCAAAATTTGTCTTTTATTGAAATTTTCTTTTTTTTTTATTGGAATATATTTATATCTTTATAAAATATTCAGCATATTTATATTTATACTGAATATCTATGATATTATTGTTTTTATTATTATTATTATTATAATAATAATAATAATAATACTTTTAAAAAAAAAAAGTTTAATTTGATTTAGTTTAAATTATTAATTATTAATTATCATTTCTTTTTTTTTTTTTTTCTTAAAACAATAAATTTTTTAGTTCATTCTTTTAACCTATTGATCAAATAAATGGCCTGACCTAACGATATTTATATATTTTAAAATATTTTGTAATTTATATTTAATTTAAAATTATGTTAAGCAATATAAATTATATATAAATATATATTTATATTAATATATAGCTAATATATTAAAAATATTGTAAAAAACAAAAAATTTAATTTTTTAACTTTAAAATAATTAAAATTTTTAGAAATAACCAGTTTTAGTAAATTAAAAAAAATAGAATGATTTTTATTATATCTGCAAGGATTATTTGTAATACCTAAATTCTAGGCATAGAAATAACAAGCAAATGAATTTATAATAATTTATAACGAAACCTTTTATAAATATTTAAAAAAATAAAAATTAAACTCTTTATCTATATATAACAAAAAAGGATATTCATTATATTTTATAATAATTATTACTCTATAAAATATGTAAAGCTACCTTTTTTTTTTTTTGTTTTATTAACTCAATAATTAATTATCAATAAATGTTTCATAAAATAGTATTAAATATTTTATTTTCATTGATGTTATTATTGTACTTGTTTCATAAAATTCAATAGCCATTGCCATTTTGCCATTAAAAAAATTAATAATAAAATTTAATATTAAATTAAATTAGTAATTAACTAAATTCTTTTTTTTTTTTATATATATATATATATATTTAAATTTATATAATAAATATAGGTATATTTCTTTTTTTTTTTTTTTATACATTCTAGAATTTTTATTCATTACGACCATTATTTCTTATGTAATAGGTAAACCCATAACAAAGAAAATTAAACTTTTTTACTATTATTATTATACTTTTACATTTTTTTTAACCCTCAAATAATTAACATTTATTTAAAGTAAGCCTGAAGTAATTGAAAAAAAAAAAAAATAAAATAAATAAATAAAAATATTCAAATTTATATATATATTATAACTTTATATGTGAAATGATAAATGCCTTTATTATTTAATATTTCTTTGCTTTAGATATATAGTAAGAAAAATAATATTTATATATTAAAATATCAAGAAAAAAATTTTGTAAACTATTTTATAAATGGTTTAAATATATAATTTGTATTTTTTTTTTTAAATTATTTGCATAGAAGAATAATATAAAAAAATTATTGAGTTAAAAAAAAAAAAAAGAAAAAAAGCAGAAAACTATAACAATCAATATATATTTGCTAAAGGTATTTTTTTTTTTTTTTTTTATGAATAATTATGTATATTTACTGATAAAATAGATATATATTATTACTATCGTTACTACTACTATTATTATTATAATTTTAAATTAATAATAATTAATTCTTTGGTTCTAGCTCTTTTTTAAATTATTTTTTATATTAGGATGTATAATTATATCTACTTTCGTTTTACTATCTTTGGATTTATCACTTTCCGGTGTTGGATTAGAATCTTTTTCATCTTCATCCATTGAGTTAGGATCTATTTTTTTAATAGGTGAAGTTGGGGATGGTGTAGGTGATGGGGATGATGATGAAACTGATGAGTTAAGTGCTGATGTAATGTCGGTATGTTTTAATTTTGGTGATATATTCAAGGTAATCTTTTTATTATTTAATGGTGATTTTTCATTTAAACTCAATTTACTGGCCTCTTTTTTTAATTTATTTCTATTAATACTTTGAAGAAATAATTCATCATCATCTTCTTTATTTATTTTTTTTCTTGTTGGAAGTGGTTCATCATCATCATCATTTATATCGTCTTCCTCCCGTGATCTTTTATTGTTATTTCTATTGTTTATAGTGTTGTTTACTGTCATTTCTTTATCATCATCTTTCATTATATTATCAGTATTGGTTTTGGTAGGTGAAGAAGGTGATTTTTTGTTCTCATCATCTTTGTCATTTTTATTTGTAGACACAAATTCAATTTTCCTTATTCTACTATTAGGTAGTGAATATTTATTTGTAGTCATTGCTGTATCGTTATTACTGGTTTTATTGTCTTTTGATTTATCCTCATCTTCCTTCGATTTATCATTTGAGATAAATGTGGATGTGGATTCATTTTTGGTATCTGATTTTGATTTTATTTCTTTTTCTTCTTCTCCTTCTTCTTCTATTATTTCATCATCATCTGGATAATCTACTAAACCTGATGCTAATGGTTGGGTTGATCGAATAAATCTTGCTACTATAGCGTTTGGATTTGCAATTCTTCCTCTGGAAGGTCCACTTATTGAATTTGCTAATGCAATTTTTGGATTAGAGTTCTTTTCTGTCTTATTTTTATTTGAATCTTCTGTGTTCTTTTCTGTATCTATTAGTGTATCTTCATCTTCATCTTCATCATCATTAAAGTAGGCTTCTTCTTCTTCATCTGCTTTACCCCAATCATTCACCTTTGTTGAGGTTGTAGGTAAATTACTATAAAAATATATTAATAAATGAAAATGTCAATTAGAATGGATTAATGATATAAAGTTTCATTTTCCCAATTTTCGAAATATATATTAATAATTACTTTGTCGTATCATTGGTATTGACTGTTTCAGTATTATCTTGATATTGTTCATATCTTGCTATCAATAATTCAAATACATTTACATAGTTTAAGGATTCCAAAATCTCGCGATAATTTGATACAATGTGAACAATTAATGATTTTATATTTTCCTATAAATATGGAATATGTGGTTAGTTTATTATTAAATATTATATATTGTATTATTGTTATTGGTTTTTTTTTTTTTTATTCCTAGAGTATTTATTTACCACTCTAATAAACACAAATAATTCTAAACATGCAGAATTTGGTAAATTGTTTCTTCTTTCAGTTTCGCATAACATTTGAATAATAGGTTTAAAAACGCAATTTTTTATTAAATGCTTATTATAAAATTCATCTTTCATTGATATACAGGCTCTAAAATATCTTAAAGCCGCTATAAAAATAAAATAATATATACGTTTAGTATTAAAATACATTTCTTATATACATATTTTATAAATAATGAATCTATATATAATTCTCTTACATAATCGAATATATGTTTCATTAGATTTCAAAAGGAAACAAATTTTTTCAGTAATAGTTGATTTTAAAATAAAGAATTTACAGCGATAGTTATGATTTTTTATACAAAAACATAATAATTCACATATCATAAAGAAAGTTGAGTTCTTTTCGTAGGTTACGAATAATTCTTTCCTTTCTCCTATTTTAACGATTTTTTTTTTTTAGAGAGTTTAATAAATATTTATTTTGGATAGTATTTATAAATTTATAAAAGTTATTAAATACGAACTTTTATTTATTCTTAAATTTTCTTCTGTTAATTCTGTAATGGGTTTAACTAATAAATTTATGTATTTTTCATAGAATAAATCTAAAAATTCATCAACTTCAGGTTTATTTTGAATTGTTGTTGTAATACTCTTTTTTTTTTTTTAAAAAAAAATGAATATAATAAAATAACAAAATATAAAGAAAAAAATTAGAAAATTTATATATATATATTAATTTTATATATCTTCTATCATCTGTATTTTTTACTTCATTTGGATCAAGAGTTGAGGTATCTAATAATATTCTTAAAATATCCATGTATTGTGAACGAATTCCTGAATCAGAATCAGAATGGAATCTGTCAATAATAGTTTCTATTAATGGTTTTCCTTCTTTCTTCATTTGATTGATGCAATAATTTCTTACAAGTGCTGTTTCATGATCAAGCATATTTGAAAGCATTGATATTAGTGCTAATCTTATTGATATATCTTCATGATAAGCAAATTCCTCAACAATTGATAGTAATCCATATTCAGTTAATGATCTTAAAATAATATAGAGTTTTATTTATATATTTAAATAAGTATATTATTTAATAATACTCTTAATTTTTTTTTTCCTTTTAATATTTATATTTAATCAAATATTTATATATTTACTTATAAAATAAATCTCTATAAACATATTGTAACCCTTTGGTAACAGAGCATAATTCATGTAAAAACATAATAACTTGCTTTCTTTTATCAATTAAATTTGTTTTATCATTTAATATATCAAATAAATTCTTTAAAAATTGTTTATCTGTTTGAATAAAATTAACAATAGCAACATAGTTGAAAAATATAATTGAATTTAATGATGAATAGTTTGGATCATCGATTGTCCTTGCTAATACTACATCCTTTAAATATTGTGCTCTATATGTCTGGTGTATTTTTGCTTCTATTTCAGGATTATTAAAAGAAACAACCTATATAAAATTTATTTAAATTATTAATATTTTTCCAAAAGAAAATTTGTATTCCTTATTTTTTGTATATCAATCATTACATGTTTAAATCTAGTTTTATCGGATAAATATTCTCTATAAGATGCTTTAGCATTTGGAAAATCACGATCACCTATATGATATTATTACAATGAAAGTTATTTATTTGTCATTTTTTATAATATTAATTTCTTTTTTACATTTTTATATATTTAAATCTATTTACGTTCAAGCATTCCTACAACACCAAGAATTATATCATCTTGCAAAATATGATGGTATATGATATTATCATTTAAATAAACTATACAATAATATTAGTTATTAAAAATATTAATATATAGGTTATTTATATATATTTCAAAGCTTATTATTTTTTTAATATTCAACAAAAACACATACTAATAGCTTTCATAATAGCAGATAAACGATATAAATCTTCAGTACTATCCAAATCCTCGCAATCCTCTAATAATGGAATGAGTTTATCAATGTAATGCTATATATTTAAATAAAATAATGAATATTATTTATTAAATATACTATTTAAAACAGATGTAATGAAACCGGATATAAATTATAATTTTTTTTTACCTCTGAAATAACATAATTAATTAATTGATCTTTTGAGCATATTGATCGGGAAGCCTGATTAATTGTATTTTCAATTTCTTCCAGATTTGCGATAGTTGGTTCTGGTAAGGAGATAAAATCTGAATCATAGTAATCTTCTATAGTTTTTATATTTATTTATTTATTCATTTTTTTTTTTTTTTTTAGAATAAAATTAATATATATTTATAAATATTTATGATGGTAAGAATATATCTGATAATGTAATAATCTGTTACCGTTTACTACATTGCCTGATGGCGGTAAATCTTTCTGTATTGCTGCTATTTCATTCCTATTTATTTAAAAAAAAAAAAAAAACTCTTAAAATGCTGCTTTGATTTTGTGATTTGAATTTTATATTCCTCAATTATAAATGCTTATTGAAATAAACAAAATTCATTTAATTACCAGACTTCAAAACATCCAGCTGATTCTTGAAAACTTAACGCTAATTCAATATTCTTTTGATCAGTCCATAAAATCAATGTTTCTTGTTGTCTTCTAAATATATATTCTTTATAGATTCTTGAGTAAAGAATTTGTTGTTGATTTTCCTCTGAAATAACTACTAATGCAGGTATATCATTTGACTATTAAATTGTTAAATTACATGTTACAATTAGATTCAAAATCTTGCTTATTTATTTCAAATTATCAATATTTATATAAATTTTAATATCTACCTGCATTAATGGTAATATATGACCAGTTCCCCTATCCAACTATAAATTAAAATTTTTAAAAATAGCTGTTATTACTATGCCTTATAAATTAAAAGAATTTTATATACAAATATTATTTAAATTGAACCAACCCATGAACCATCATCTGATAATTCGTATACTTTAACACGACTGTAAATTGAAAAAAAAAATATTTATATGAATTAGTAATTATTGTATACTACTTAAAAATATAATTGGTGTATATTTTCATATTCATTTATAAATAAAATTTACCGTTTTGGTACTGTAATCGAAGAGGAGGAAGAAGATGAAGAAGATGAAGAAGACATTTTACTGATTAAAAATATATATTTTTAAAATTGTTATTCCTTCTAAAAAAAAAAAAAAAAAAAAAAATCTATAGAACTTCAAATATTTTTGTTCTATTTTCCTTCAATTTATGATAGATATAATACTAAAAACTAAAATTCCTTATTTAATATGTGTATTTGGTGGAAATATAAGAATATGAGAAAATGATTTGAAAAGAAAAAAAAAGATGTGTCTAAATTTGTGACAAAGGTGTTTGTATATAAATGATATTATTAATTGATGTTGATAATATAAAGTTTGTAAAATATTAAACTTTATATATAATCAATTATTTATGTGTTATATGATATATTTATAGTTTTTTTTATTTATTTTTTTTTTTAAATTTTACTTCATTCGTATTGGCTTTATACTAAATTTAATATTATTGAATGTTATATATTAAATATTTATAATATAGTAAAAATTTACAGATTTTGTAAAATAATCGATAGATCAAATATTAAAAAAGATTTTAAATTAGTAAATTATCCTTTAGAAAAAACTTTATTGATATAGTATAAGATAGTTTTATTACCTTATATATAAATATATAACTTATTGAAATATAAAGAATAAAAACTTTTAAAAAGAAAATAATAAAAACATAATATTAGTATGTGTATATATAAAATCTTGGAAAAATAATTTATTTAATTGAAATTTATTTAGAATAATATTGATGTATATGCCATTATTAAATGATTTTGTTGAATGAAAATGTTTATTTATAACATTTTTGAATTACAAAAAATAAAGAATCTTTCATGAAATTTATAATAAATTACTCAAAACTTTTATTTTCTTTGATTAATTCAATGCCTTTTCAATATTTTTCATAATAATTATATATAATACTTTTTATTTTGAAATATAAAGTGGATTTCTGTTTATCTATTTTCCTTTTTTTTTTTTTTTTTTTTTTTTATTTTTATCAAATTAGTTTTTCATTATGTAAAAATTGATAATATTAAAAACAGACTAATATTAATTTTATTGTTTTTAAATAATGATGAATAAATGATTTTGAAAGCCTATTTTTATTAAAATATTAATATTATTAAATATTGAATATCTATATATCCTAATAACGTTTTATTCTTCTGTTCTTTTGAATTGAAACACTAATGTTTTTAATTTCTTAGATGGTACAACTGAAATGCATTTTTTTTTTTTTTTTTTTGATTCAATTTTTAATTTTTCAAATAAAAAATAAATTGTACTTTATTTAAATTAAATTACATACAATAAAAAGATATGAAGTAATAAAATACAATAGTAATGTATTTATTTAATAGATTAGATTGTGTTGAAAATAAGAATTTTTTTATAAAATGAATGATAAATCTCTCCTTTTTTTTTTCAAAGATTTACATTTATAAAAATTATTACTATTAATTTTTTAAAACTAAAAAAAGTATCAATATGTAATATTCATAAAATCAAATATTAATTAATTATAATTTAATATAAAATATGAAATTTTTTATTTATCTATATAATAATAATAATAATAATAATTATTATTATTATTATTAAATACCATATTATTTATTTATTTAATTATTTATTTATTTAATTATGTAGGTAGTTAAACAACAACTTTATTAATTTAATTTATTGGATTATATTATCTGTATAAGTTATATATAAAACAATTTATTATAATGTATAATATAATATATGATTCATCATAGATTATAAATAAAAAATAAATTTTAAAGGTAAAATATACTACGATGAAGGCCTATTTTATGTAACTTTTTGCAATAAAATAAGATTGTAACATTTTATTATTTACAGCAACGTTCAAGAAATATGAAAAAAAAATATAAAAATATCTTTTTTAAACACTATTCTATACAAAATAATAAATAATTTGATTACTTTTCAATAATAGTAATAGCTTTTAAATTATATATTTAATTAATAATAATTTAAAAATTAAACCTAAAAAAAAAAAAAAAAACATGGTTATCATTACAACATTTTTTTGTAAAGGATTATATTATTAATATTATTAATTATTTTATTTTAATGGACAACGTCAAATATTTATCGACTTAACATTTAATAAAGTTAATATATATTATAGAAAAACTGCTGATGAATAATTGTATTAATCAATATAAATAATACCAATAAAGAACTTTTTATATTGACTATTCAATTTTATTAAAATAAGAAGACTGAAATTGCGCTGATTTTATGTTTATCAATTTATTCTTTTAAAAAAGTTAATAAAGCTATTATTACAAAGGTAGGACTATAATAATTAAATCACATAAAAAATATAAATATAAAAATAATAATATATATAATCTATTCAGAATATTATTATTGCTGTTGCTGTTGTTGTTGTTGCATTTATTTCTATCTTATTATTAGAAAATATATCTATATAATCTGTATATATTATGCTTCAAAAAAAAAAACTTTTAGTTGACCACAAAAAAAGTTTTTCATCCACTAATAAATTAATATAATTTTCCCTTATATATTAATGTTAAATTCCATTTTTTTAATCCGAAAATGATCATGTGACATTGTTTCCTTTAAAGTTTTTTTCTTTGAAAATAAAAATAAATTACATTTTAATTTATGTAATTGAATTGTACAATTTTAATATATAAATTGTTCCATTTTTTTATTATTTTTTTTGGTGAAATTTAATTTAATAAATTATTTAAAAAATAAAAAATATATTTACTTTTTATTTATTTATTTATTTATTTTTGGTAACGGCCAGTGACTGACTAGAAGAGAAATAGCAAACAATGAAAAAGTGTCTTTATAAATAATAAACTTTACACGATATAATTATAAATAATACAATAAGTTATAAAATAAAAAATAATAATAATTAGTATTCGTAATTAAAAGTGAATAAGACGTTTCTGATTATTAAATTCTATAATTTTATTAACTAAAAATATACAAAATTATAAAATATTAATGTCAAAATAAAAAAAACTATAACAATTTTATTGTTATTAATTTATTGCATTTACAATTTTAATATCATATAACCAAAAAATTTATAAATTAAAAATAAAAATAATATAATATTTTAAAAATTCGAAATTCAATAATTAAACTTTATAAAACCAAATGTCTGAAAATCAAAGTAAAAATAACGAAATTTCTTCATTTTTGGATATTTTATCCCCACTTAGAAGAAGAAACAATAGCAGTGATAGTAATATATCACCAGTTTCTGATACCCTTAATAAAGATGAAAATATAAATAAAACAACAAATGAAACGGTTATTGTTATTTTGAAATATTTGTTTTATAATAGTTATGAATATGATAATAATAAATAACAATTTATATTAAATATTAATAATTCCTATTGCTTTTTATTATTATTATTATTATTATTATTATTATTATTATTTCTAACATACAAAGTATTTTTATGTTGCGACAGTTGATGAACAGCAAAAAAAAGTATTTTTTTTTTTTAAATTATCATTACTATTATTATTATTTTATTATAATAAAATAATATATATATGTCCAAGTTTTGATATGTATAAATGTATTTATTAAATAAAAAATTTAGAATTTAGATTCTTTACTATCTCAAAATTACTATAAGATAACAGTATTGGTAGGTTCTTTTTATATGATAATAACAATATAAAATATTGTGTTTGGTTTAAAATGTATTGAAAAAATTTTTTTTTTAATTTATTTATTCTTTATTTTTTATTCATTTTTAAAGACAAATAATCCAAATTTACCAAAATATGAATATGTAATAGAAAGAAAAATAAAAGATTTTCAAATTTTATATCAAATACTTTGTAAATATACCCATTTACTTATCTAATTATAATTAAAATAATAAATAAAATAAATAAAATAAAATGGACAATAAATTGAAATTTATATTTTTTGTGTAATTAATAATAATTTATAACTATTCATTTAAAAAAGTGGAAAATAATCCAGGTATTTTTGTTCAGCCCGTTATCGAAAAATATTCTATCAGTACTACTCATGAAGAAGCAATTAAGAATAGGAAATATTTTTTGGAAAAATTTTTAAAACAAATTTCTAATCATCCAGTTCTTAGAAAAGATCCTGTTATTGAAAAATTCTTTGTTGCTGGAAAGTTTAATGAAAAGGTTTATATATATTATGATAATAAATTAAAGAGAGGTTCTTTTTTTTTTCTAAAGCATTAATCTATACCAAATAAATATTGATTTATATATGTATTTCCTTTTTTTTTTTTTTTTTAAAAAAAAAAAAAAAAGGAACCTGATAGTAATAAAAAATTCAAATTATTTAGAAATACTCCAAATAATACATTTTTAAAAGGAACAGAAAACGACGAGGTACTATTATATATATATATATATATATAAAAGAAAAGATTATAAACATTTTAATTTAGAATAATAATAATGATAACCCCAATAAACTCTTTTACAATAAATAGAAAATATTGAGTCAAAAAATGAGAATTGAATTATTAGGTAATCAATTAAAGACACTTATAAAAGTGTTAGAGACATTAACTAAAAATCAAAAGGATAATATATCAATATATGATGATGTTATACAAGCTTTTTCTGATTTTGAAAAATCTAAAGAAGACAAACCTATCAGTTTCAATGTGAAAAGTTTCAAGGTTGTAATGGAAAAATTAAAAAAATATGAAAAAAAATATGTAAATATTTCAGTTTTTTTTTATTTGAAATGGGATATTATATAATATATATACTTAATTTTATATTATTTTTTCTTTTTAATTGATTAACAATTTAAACTCTTTAAATAAATATATAGCAAAAACAGGATATTCATGATATATTATTACTATCGGATGAATATATACAAAAACTGGATTCAATAAAAGTAAATGAAATTTTAATTATACAATAAAAGATTAATTGCATATTTAAAAAAAATTTTTTTTTTATTTGAACGTTTTATTTAAATATATAAATTATTATTTTCTTAAATAATAAAAAGAGTTGTTATAATGCTCGTACACGTCTATATAATACATGGATGGATACCTTACAGGAATATAAAACTAAATTAGAGAGTCTTAATAAAACAAAAGATACATGGATGTTTGAACAAGACACCTTAAAAGCAAAAAAAAATGAATTTGATGCTTTAAACCAAAAATTAAAAAGTCAGGAAAATGATTTTAATCAAATAACAGATACTATTCAAAATGAATTACAAGCATTCGAAAAATTGAGATTAGAAGAATTTCTTGATGCCCTTCAACATTGGTTAGAAATTCTTCTTGAAAAGGAAAATAAAGTAAATTTTAAAATCAATCATCCTTCAATAATAATATATTATAGAATAAAACACTACTACTAATTACTAATAAAATACTAAAATACTATTAATATTATCATACTAATTTTTTAAAATTTGTTTTATATAATTATCTTTTTTTTTTTCCTATATATAAATCTAAAGAAAATTAAAACCTATGAAAAATATTTTATTCATATTGAAAAAGAAAATCAAAATCAAAAAAATAGTAAAGAAACAAATTAAAAAAAAAAAAAAAAATTAAAATATATAAAACATTGTACTATGTATATTATTAAAAAAAAAAAAAAAAAAAAAAAAGGACTTCGTTAATAAACAAAATCATAAAATAATATTAATTGAATAAACAATCATCACAAAATATTATTTATACTTTTATAAATATTGCATTTAAAGATTAAATGAAAAGTAGGTTTAATTTTTATTATAATAATAATAATAATAATTTATTTTTATTTTATTTTATTTTATTTTTTATTTTATTTATTTTTTTTTTTTTTTTTTTTTTTTTTTTTTTGATATATATATAATTTATTATTTCTTTAAAGAATAATTAATAATTAAAATACTATATATATATATATATATTATATTATTATTGTTAATGAAAAGATATTTATGTAATTATATAAGAAATAGAAAAAAGAAAAAGTTTTTTTTTTTTTTTTTTTTTTTTTTTTTTTTGAATATTAGTTATATTTATAATAAAAAGAAAAAAACATATAAATTCTATTATCTTTTATAATTTTATATTTTTTTTTTTTATTATTGAATAATATCAATTAAAAAAAAAAAATTTAAAATATAAAAAAGATACAACTTAATAATATACTTAATTATTTTAAATTGCTACAAGAGATTAATGAATATTTCATATCATTTTTTCATTTAGTATACAATAAAATAATATATTCAAAATTGTGAAAAGTATATTATTCATTGCTTTTTTTTTTTTTTTTTTTTTTAAACGAATTAAAATATTATAAAAAAAAAAAGAAAAAAAAATTGTATTTTAAAGTTGATTTTACAAATGAATCTTAATTATTTTATTTTTATATGTTATACATTAGCATGACAGAACAAAAGATTCATATTTGTTTTCTCTATTTATTTAAAATATTAGTTCTAAGTTTTATAGAATTGTATTTTTAAATTTTTCTTTCTAAGAAAAACAAAAAAGAAAAAGGTTAATAAAGTTTATTATATTTTTACGTTTTATTAATTGTATATTCTGTATATAAAATATTTTACGATTGATTAATTGATTGCTTGTTTTTTTTTTTTTTTTTTTTTTTTTTGATATTTATATTTATAATGTTTATTCCTGAAAAAATAGTAATAACGGAAAAGAGAAATTTAAATTGAAAAGTTTAAAACTATTTTTTTTTTCCTTTTTGTTTTACTATTTTTTTTTTTTTTTTCATATTATTATTATTAATTTTTTTAAATGTTGACTTATTAACAGTGTTGTTGTATTATACTATTTATTCATTGGTAATTTCAAGAAACTATAAGAATAAAAAGTCAATACTCTTATGCTTCTATAATTAGCAATGATAAATATTATTCATTATATTTATATATATATTGATTTTTAATTTAAATTTTTATTTAGTATTACATTTTATTTGATGCGATTGATTATTATATATTCAATTGTTCATTCACTTATATGTGGAATGCACTTTATTTTCTTTATTTAAACAAATAGGTTCTATTTTTTCCTAGATATAGTTAATAAAAAATATGCATGAAAAAATAGTTTTATACAATACAATAATTTAGTTTACCTTTCATCCATTTTTATAACTTTATTAACAATTTCATTCTGTTATAGTAAATAATATATTAGAAAAATGCTTTATAAATACTGAATTTTTTTTTTTTTTTACTGATATTAATCAAATAAAAAATATTAATTTTTTGATTACTGTAATTATCTGCATTTTTTTTTATTACTAAAGAATGACAACGGATTGGATTTAAAATAAATTATTTATAAGATGTTGAGTATATTTAATGAAATCTCAAAAAATTTTGATTATATTAAATTACTTTTTTTTTTTTTTTTGATTTATATAAATATTATAATTTAATAATGGTTGTTGTTGCTATTTTATTAATTACTCATTGTTGTATTGTTGGGTTTTGATTATTGTTATTATCATTATTATTATTATTATTACAATTAAACAATAACAGCTGATCTTGATAAAAGGCCTAAAAATGGGTAAGTCTTTTCAGTAAAACTTCCACTAAATCTATTAGTTGCAGAAGATGCTTGATTCATTGTAGAAATTATCTTATTTTTATAATTACTACTGAGAGTATTTTTAATTTTTGATTTACTATTTAATTCATTATTAATAATTTCACTAGTGTTTGGAATTGCTGCTAATAATGAATTTCTTTTATTAACCAAATCTGATGAATATGGCATTTTGCTATCAACAACCTATATATATTATTTATTTAAGTTATTTGTTATTATTGCATTATTATTTTATTTTTTATAATATATATATGAATCTAATAAAGTATAAATATATATTTAAAAAAAAATACCATAGAATTAAAAATCTTATACTGTGAATTAACTGGATTGAAATTAACATTAGAATAAATAGATGTTGCAGAAGAAGTTGACAAATGTTTAGTTTTATTGGTCAAGTTACAATTTTCATTTACAATTAGTTGTTCATCAAAAATAACATTCTTTAAAATATCATTAACAGTTGTATGATTGGTTTGAGGTTTGGAAACCTTTTTAATACTTGAAGAAGTTTTAGACTTGGCTTCTTCCTTTTTTTCCTTTTTCTTATTTTTCTTTTTATCCTTTTTAGATATAGCTGCAGCTGGTAATATTAATGGTGATTTTTTACTATTTGTTAATGAAGAATCAGATAAATATGGTGATACACTTCCTGTCTTTTTTACATTAGGTGAACTACCTTTATGATTCTTAGTAGTTTTCTTGTGTTCTGCTTTTTCTTTATTTTTATCGTAAAGTGTAATAATTTGACCATCATCTATAGAATATGACACTGATCCCGGATCACACCATAAAACTATTTCTCCTTTTGATAAGAACATAGCTTTAAATGCTTCATACTTAACTGGACCTTTTCCTTTTTCCAACACATTTGTTTTGATTGCTTTAAGACTTGGACTATTATCTATTATACTTATTTTTTTTGATGATTCTTCAAAAGAATCTTCATCAAGTTCTGGAGGTGGAATTATTGTTATTACTTTTGAAAAATCATTAATAGATATATTTAAATTAGATATAACTTCTTGATTATGTTCACTTTTCAAATATAAATCTTTTTCATTAATTTCCAATATTCCAGATTTATATCCAGCTTCAATAAGAATTGGGTCTAAAGTTGATTTTAAAACAAGTATCGAACGACATGCATTACCCTTTAATGGTTGTTTTTTATCCCATGTATATTGCTTATACTTACTTGTAAGTATAGCCCTTAAATTGGTTTTAAAATTCAAAATTTGTTCTAAATTAAACAAATTTGAATTTATTAGATATCTACAAAAGAAATCACAAACCATTGAAATTTCAGGATACATTTTTTTTTTGTTATTATTGTTATTACAAGTAATTAAACCATTGTTCTTTGAGACATTTTTTTTAGCCTTTGAAGATTTATTATTTTTTGCCATTATTAACAAAAATTAACAAAAAAGAGTTTGCTATTATTATTTCTTTATTATTTGCTTATTAAATTTTGTATTATTATTTCAAATAATAATTATCTTATTTTTTATTTAGTTATTTAATTTTTCTTCTTTTTAACTTTTTTATTTCGTAATAAATATTAATCTTATAATATTACAATTATTATTATTATTGCTGTTGCTGAAATTAATAATTTATTTCTATTATAAACAAAAAAGTATTTTGAGTTATATACATAATTTTTTTTTTTGCTTCAATTTATTAAATATGTTTTATAAATTTATTATAAATTAATATATAATAAATATTAAATTATGATAAATTTAAACATAAAAGCTTACGATATATTTAATACCAATTTATTTTAAATTGATTAATG
This sequence comes from Piromyces finnis, assembly GCA_002104945.1. NCBI lineage: Eukaryota > Fungi > Neocallimastigomycota > Neocallimastigomycetes > Neocallimastigales > Neocallimastigaceae > Piromyces > Piromyces finnis. The sequence continues at coordinate 347,102 of MCFH01000041.1, forward strand.
TTGGTTTTTATATTATATATATTTAAAAGTTTTTTTTTTCTTTGAAATATTTAAATATTTTGAAAATATAAAATCTTTTTATAAATTTTCAAATTAAATTATAAAAAAAAAAAAAATCAAATTTTATATTATTTATTTGATTAGTTATTAGATAGTATAAATTATTATTTAGTATTTTTATATTTAATATCGTTTATTTGTATATTTATATAAAAATCTTTTTTTTGTAAAATAATTGAAAAAAAAATAATAATTTGTTAAAATTTTCTTATAAAATAAAAGAAATAATAATATCTAATAATTGAAATTTTATAATATTTTTATTTTAGTAAATAAATGTTTCAATTTTAATTTTATATATTGATTTTAAATAAATAAATAAATAAAAAAAAGATATATATTTTTTATTAAACAATATAATAAATTAAATTTAAAATCTTTTTTGTTTTTTCTTAGAATACTTTTTATTAATTTCCTTTTCTTTATTTTTAGTAAAGAAAAGTATCTTTTATTAACAATAATAATGTTAATTACAATATTAAATTAATACTATTTTTCTTTTTCTTTTTCTTTTAATTATAATTTTTATAATAACTAAATTTTGGTGTATTTTGTTTTAAGGAAAAAAAAAAAAAAAGTTTTCAAATTATTAAATACTTTTTTCTCGAATAAAAAAATTTAATTAATAATAATTAATATTTACCAATGAAAGTTTAATGTATTCATAATTAATTCCAATAAATAGTAAAGTAGGTTGATTATACATTTAATATTTATTTTGTATCTATTAATATATATCAATTACATTATTATTTATATATTACATAATATATAAATTATTTATCAATCAATAAAATTACAATAATGGCCATTATCAAAATTTTAAAAATAATAATTGCCATAGGATAAATCTATAGGAAATAGAATTGATATAAAAAAGCTAAACCACTCTTTGTAATAGTTAAACTTCATTAAAAAGAAGGAATAATAAAAAGATTATAGGAAAAAAAATAGAAATAGAAATAATTATAAAAATATAGTATTATTTACATTAATGTTACTTTATCACACTATTTTAATATTTACTTTATTTATTATAATAGGATATAATATATATTAAATTTTGTATCAGTCTAATTATATATATTACCTATTATGCCTATTCCTAGGCATTAAATATAATATAAAGTTTATTGATTATGAATTGAAAGTATTTTTGTTATTTACCTTAGTATCAGAACAATAAAAGATAGGAATTTGAATGATATTGAAGAGATAATATTTAACATAATACTGTATATTGGTATGTTGTTAAATATTAAATGGTAAAACTAATGGTATAATAAATTTAACAAAAAAAAAAATTTTTTTTTTTAACCTATTCATCCTATTCCTATTTAATTATATAAAATTATTTTTGTCAAAAAATTAATTTAATACTATTGAAATGTTTTTTTTTTTTAAAATTTTTTTAGATATAAAAATATCATTATTTTATCATTGTTATTGTTGTTAATGAATTGAATTTCCAATATTAAAATCGAACATTATAAATATAATAATAAAAGATTTATTTGCATTTTTATTCATTGTTATTATTATTTTTAATTTAATTTGATAAAAAACAAAGCATATTTAAAATGAGTGGTTCATCAATTGATAATTCATATTCAAATCTTTCTTCCGCAACAACTCCTTATACTCAAACAACAGCTTTGACAATATCAGATAAAATGGAATTTGAAAAAGTTAATGGAAATGCCAATGAAGTTTCTGATAATTCTTCTTTAATACAAATTCAAAAATTAAATGAAATTGAAAAGGTTTTTTTTTTTAAACATTATTAATAATAATGAAAATGAAAAGAATTATAAATTATTGTATATAAATTAAAAATATATATATATATAAAATAAAAAATAAATAATATAATATATATTGAAAGACAGCGTTTTAATTTATGCCATTATTGTTATTTTTAAATTAAAATAGAAAATTGGTGAATTATTAAAAGTTGCAAGTCAAGCCATTTCAGTATTATCTGGTGATGAAGATGAAAGTATAAAAGTTAGTTTTGAAGATTTAACTGTACAATACTTGGAATTGGTTAATGTAAGATATTTAAATTAATTTTAATAATAGTACAATTTAATTTTAATGAAAGTAAAATTCATAAATATAAAATGATAATTAAAAAAAAAAAATGATAATAATAATTAAAAATTTTAAAATATATTATGATTTTTATTATTATTATTATTATTAATATCATCATCCTTATACATTTTATGTATACATTAATTATAATATAAAAGGATATTCAAAAAGGTTTACGTGAAACCTTTAGATTTTTGACAAATACTGATATTGAAAGCACAAGTTTTACAACTGGTTTACCTTACATATCAAATACTTATGGCGAAGAAAAGGATCAAGAAATTTCAGTAAAAGTATTAGAACTAGTAAAAACAAAAATAAACACAATTTTAAATGCAATAGGTGATTCAATGCCATTAGCTAATAATTTATCTTCTTCAAGTATTTCATCAGGTACATCTAATATTAATATCCCTACTGGTCTAAATAATAAATTTTTAAATTCACGGTATACTTCAAATGCTGAACTTATAGCAAGTTCATTATGTTCTTCAAACAATAATTCAAATGCAAACATTAAAGTTGACGATGAGTTAGCTAATGATATAGCTTTTTTCAAAAAACCAAAAGTAAAAAAAGAAGCCAAAGATTTAATGGATATTGACAATAAAAAAATTATAAAATCAGAGGAAGAAAAAAATAATACTATACAACCAGATGAAATAAAAAAAGATAGTAGTAAAGATGAAGAACGAAAAAAGGTTGAAGATGAAACAATAGATTTTTTGAATTTTAACAAACCAACAGATGAAAATACTAGTATAGATGATTTAGATTTAGACTTTTAATAAAGATAAAAAGAAGATAAAATGAAAGATTTAATTTTTTTTATTAATTTATAACTTTATTTATTCATTCATAGTATTAATTTTGTAAATAGAGTCATTCCTTTTTTTAATTAGTCATGATTAACCCATTTAATAAATATTTTTATTATAATTGAAAAAGAAAATACTAGTAATTATATAATTATTATAAAATCAATTATATATGATTGTATAAACGTATATAAAGATATATTTAAAAATAATATTATTTATTATAGATATCCTAATTTTCCCCTTATAAATTATAAAAGTACAATAATAATTTATAATAGAAAATAAAAACACTCTATATATTATATAATTTTTGAATAAAGTTTAACTGATATTGATAATCAGTAATACATGAAAAGTTGTTATTTTAAATTCCTAAATTATAAAGTATTAATATTATAAAATTAATGAAAGATTATTAAAAAAATTCTTTTCATTTCTAGTTTTTGTAATGTAATAATATGTATATTAATATTCTTAATTATTAAATCATTATTAATATTAATATATAATAAATATAACATTAGAAATATGATAAATATTTAGTATGAATATGAATATTTATATCAATCTTTGTAATAATTAGATGAATAATATAATTAATATATATAGGGTATATAGAAATTCATTTATAATAATCATAATATTATTAGAAGAATGGAAGTTAAAAAAAAAAGGTGGAAATTGAAGAATAATAGAATGACAATAATAATACACTTTTTTTTTCTATAATATTTATAAAAAGGGACTTTTAAAAATTAAAATAGTTAAAAAAACTATTTTAATTTTTAATACATATGATTCTATATAATATAATAAATAATAATCATATGATATATCATGTGTTAAGACATAAACTCTATTTAAATTCATTACTTACATAAATTTCCATAAAGAAGTCTGTACTTTCAATTTAATATATAATAAGCTTTTAATTTAAATTAATATAATATAATTAAAAAAGTTAGATATTATTGGATCTTGAGTATTCTTAAATGCAATTAAAAATTCATATATTATAATATATAGAAATATATGAAAAAAAGGAATTAATTTAAACCGAATTGACTTTTTTGTATGCTGAAAAAAAAAATACAGATTTATAGAAATCTTTTTTTTTGATTGACATAAATCTCAAGTTTTTTTTAAAAAAAAAAGGAATAGGAATAGGGATATATGAACATTATAAATTATATATTTTTTATAGATAATGATAAATAGGAATGATGTACTATATTTAATATTATAATGGTATTATTATTATATAACTTAATTAGTTAAAAATCGTTTTGTTCTTTTTGTATGCTGTGCATAAGAAATATTTAAGGTTTTCTGTTTAAAAAATTTTATTAATTAATAATTCAAATTGAAATTTTTATAAAAATTTGGAAAGAATGAAATTTTTATTTTTTTTTTTTTTTTAAAAAAAATTCTTTGGTTTTGTTTGAATTGGAATTAGAAATTTAATTGTTAATGATAGAAATATATTTTCTTTCATTTATTATTAATAAAATTTCTAAATAAATAAATAAATAAATAATATTATTTACATTAAAGAAAGAATAAAAAATATCTACTTTTTCAAATATTTTATATACCATAATTTATAAAAATAGTAATATATGAAGAAGAATAAATAATTTTAAATAAAGAAAAAAGAGATTTTTTTTTTTTTTTTTTTTCAAAAGATTGTATATAAATATTTTTATTCATAATATGAATAAATATGTAAAAATAATCTCCAATTTCAAACTAATAAATATGCATTACATTCATAATAATTATAAATAAATAAATAAATAAATAAATAAATAAATAAATAAACAAATATCATAAAAATAGTAATTAATTATAATAAAAATAAAACACCCTTGTCAGTAAATTTAAAAATAAAGTAAAAAAAAAAAAAAAACTAAACAAAATTAATAAATAGGAAATATCTTATATTTACTTTTCCCCCTATCACTTCTTTTTTTTCTTTTTCTTTCATTTCTTTTCTTTTCTTTTTTTTTTTTTATAAAAAAAAAAGGTAAGTAAAAACTTTTTTAAATTATATTATTATAGCATAATTACTATATATTTTGAAATTTATTATACAATTATAATATTTATTTTTAAAGATTATGAATATTATATTACACAATTATATATACTTTTTCATTTTATTTGAATCAAGTATTTAATTATTAATAAATATATTTTATTTTATTTATTCTCAACAACAATAATAATATCAACAAATTATTAAATTCAATAATTAAAATTATTTAGCTGAAATTAGGGTATAAAGTAATTTCGAAAACTCATAAAATTATACATTAAATATAAAAGTATATATTCTTTTACATATAAGAAAAAATGTGTTTAACATTAAAAAAAAAAAAAAATCCAAAAAAACAGTAAAAAATTAATTTAAGAGAAAATCTTCCCATTACAATTATTAAACAACAATTATAAACAATTTTGCCAATATATATGCATAAATCAAAAATTTGAATTCAAGTAATTTGTGTTACAATTTATTATTTATTTATTGTAAGTATTTCTTAATTGACTAATTAACTGATATATATTTTATAGTTTTGTAAAATATATCAAAATATAGAAATTTATTAACAATTTTTCATTTATATATTATAATGCAATATTGATTTTTCTAGTATCATTTGCAAATTGAATTTATAAATTCTATATATTAACTAACTATTTAAACAATGGAAATAAAAAATAATTATTTTAAAAAAACCTTGAAATCTTTTCAAGGATTTCTACGAAAACTAATAAACAATAAAATTTATTGTATTATAAATGTTATAATTATTACATTAAACATTATAGCCATGTCTGATGGAAAACATAATAAAAATTATGTTCCAAAAAATATAATTGAATATTTTTTACAATCAGATAATATATTTACAGTTTTTTTTATTATAGAAAGTTTTTTATCAATAGTAGCTGATGGACTTTATAAATCAGTAAAAAGTTTGTGGGGTTTATTTAATATTTTTATTTTTATATCAAGTATTTTAACACTTTGTGGTTTAACAAATTTATCACCATTACGACTATGGATCATATTGAAATATCTCTCACGTATACCATGTAAGTTTTTTTTTTTTTTTTTTTTCCTATTTTGAAATTGAATGAGTTTTGATTAGGAATTTACTAAATATTAATTTATTATATTATATTACATACATATTTTACATAAATAGTATTTAGCGACATCGAAATGATTTTAAAAGCACTAAAAAAGTCATTTAGTGTATTGAGGGATATTGCTGTATTTGCTATTTTTATTTTCATTTGTTCTGGAATTGTTGGTGTTTCTCTATGGGGTGGAAAATTTAAATATCGATGTATTAATAGTGAAAATGAATTTTATGATGAGGATTTAGTTTGTTCAATTAACCCAAAATCAGGTTATCAATGTCCTTACGGCTTCCAATGTACAAAAGTAGACCATAATCCAGCTTATAATACCATGGGATTTGATAATATATTACAAGCATGGTTAACAGTATTTCAAGTAAATAAAATAATTATATTTAATTTTTTTCAATTCTTTCAATATATTAATATAAAATAAAAACATTATATATAAAGTTTAATTAATTATTATTACTAAAATTATTTTTATTTTATTTTATTTATTTTTATATGTCAATTCTTGAAATAAAGATATTAACAACAGAAGGCTGGAGTGGCATAATGGTAAATGGAATAAATAGTACTAATTCATGGTCAATTATTTATTTCTTAATAATAATTATGCTTGGTAATTGGTTATTATTGCAACTTATTGTCGCTACAGTAACATCAAATTTAGAAAAATCAATAGAAAATAATGACGTTGATGTAATTGACGAAAGTAATAGCAGCGATATTAAAACAATAACAGAAAGTAGTGAATGTTTAAATAAAATAGATAAGCGGAATTCAATGACTGATAGTGAAAAAAGTGTAGTATTATACAATTCAGAAACTAACAATCCAACTATTCCGACAAACCAAACAGTAATTGATTCTGATATAAGTGATGAACCAAGTATAAAAACAGTTTCTATTAATGAAATTTCAACCGACAATAATAATCAAGAAATCTTATATACCTCAAATAATGCAATTAATAGTTCTATTAATGTTCAAAGCATCAAAAGTAAATCAGAAAAAAGTCAAAGAAAAGTGACAGGTATACGTTCAAGTTTAATAAGAATATTTAAAAGTATTAAATTTGAATATTTTATTTTATTTGTAACTGCAGTAGATGTAATTGCTTTATGTTCAAATCATAAGGAAGCATCATTAAAATTTTCTAAAATAACTCAAACCATTAGTTTAATTTGTACAATAACTTTTGGTGTAGAAATGATATTAAAATTATATGCTTTTGGTATCAAAAAATATATTAGTTCATATTTCAATATATTTGATGGATTAATTACAATAGCATCCATTGTAGAATTAATTATGCCACATAATCAAGGAATGTTAGTACTAAGAGTTATAAGAGCAATGAGAATCTTCAGAATTAGTAAATTTTCTAAAAGTCTAATTGATTTGGCTTTAGTTATAAATGAATCATCTAAACAATTATTATCTTTAGCTGTAATATGGGTTGTTTCAGTTATTATTTTTAGTGCTATATGTATGCAGATCTTTAGTAATGATATGAATTTTGATGATGGTATTCCAAGAGCTAATTTTGATTCAATGAGAAATTCCATTTTATCTGTAATCCAACTCTATACCGTTGAAAATTGGAATGATATTGAAGTTAGTGTTGCTAGAAGCAAAAATAGAGCCTATATTCTTGTACTAATTGTTATTATTATTATTGGAGCTTATGTATTGTCACAAATTTTAGTAGCTATTTTGCTTAGTGCTTTTACTGAAAAAATAAAACAAGATATGGAACAGCTTTTGAAACAATATGTTGGGAAACAAGCAAAGTTTACCATAAAAAGAGCATTTAATGATTTATTAGAAAATGTAAAAGAAAAAAACATTACATTTTATGGAGATAATGATGATAAATCATATAAAGCTAGTGAGAGTACAAATTTTTTAAAACGCGTAAAGCACTCTTTTATTGATGATAATGATAGTAAGGACCAAAAGAAAAAGCAAACAGCTCTTGGTAATGTTAAAAAAAATAATTCCGAGCCATCTTTAGTTGAGTTAAATAAAAACTCATCTAATAATATGCTAATTCGTACATTAAATAATAAAAGAAGCATATCAAATGCTGATCTATTAAAAAATCTTTCCAAACTTAATACAGATAATAACAATTACCTTGATATGGATGCTGAAATTGCATACAACAATATATCTTCAAATAGCAATAGTAATAATAGTAGTAAAGAAAATAGTATTGCTAGTAGTAATACAAAATATGATAAAGATTCTTGTAATTCTAGTCAACTTCATAGAAGAAATATTAACCAATTCTTTAATGATGACACCACTTCTTTGAATTCTTCTGAATATTCAAGTCCTGTTACTCCTAGTACACCAAATACTTTAAGTAGTCCAAGTAGCCCAACAAGTCAGTACAGTGTTGAATACAAGAAAGAAAATATATTTAAACGTTACTATTGCATTTACAGAGAAACACGATTTGTAAAATACGTCCAAGATTTGTCTAAAAATAAAATTTATTTAACATTTATATATTTCTTTATTATTTCCAGTTGCATTTGCCTTATATATGATACACCTGTACAAAAAAATCAAGAATTATTAAATATCTTAAGATATCTTGACATATTTTTCTCTGCAGTATTTTTCATTGAATTAATTATTAATTTAATTGCTAAAGGTGCTATCGTTGAAAAGAAAGCCTACCTGAGAAGCTTTGTAAATTGGATTGATGTAATTGTTATCATAATATCTATTATGAGTGCATTTAAAATAGCAGATTCCGTACATGTTTTTCGTGTATTAAGAGTATTAAGATTATTCCGTTTAGTAAAATTGCATGAAGGAATGCGTATTGTATTTATGGCTATTTGGAAAACAATTCCTTCATTAGCAACTGCATTGATTCCATATCTATTCTTTTTAATTATCACTTCTGCTATGGGTTTATCAATGTTTGTTGGTGAAGGTTGGCAATGTAATGATGATTCTGTTAAGAATCATATGGAATGTACAGGTACCTTTTTTGTAGATAATGGTACTTCAACAATAAGTCAAGACAGAGTATGGGAAAGATATGAATTATCTTATGATAATATTTTAGATAGTATTCAGACATCTATGGTTATTACTAATCAAGAAGGATGGCCAGATATTATGTATCGTTTTATAGACTCTGCAGGTATTGATCAACAACCAATAAGGGATAATCGACCTGGAACTTCAGTTTTCTATATACTTTCTGTATTAATTGGTAATTGGATCTTTTTAGCTGTAGTTACTGGTATTACTTTCGATAATATGAAGCGTAATCAAGAGATTTTAAAAGGTTTACACCATCTTACTGACGGACAAAAAAAATTATTAGATTATATTGCATTAATTATTTCTTATAAGCCAAAACCACCACCAGGTACTAAAAAAAGAACGTCATATCAACAAAAACTTTATAACTTTTTTAAAAGCAATATGTATGAATATATTGCTTTTGTTGTAGTTTCTATTAATATTATTATTATGGCTATAGCAAGATCAGATGCCACAAAAGCAGAAGATTATATACAAATAATATCAGAATATGTATTTACTGGTATATACATTGTGGAAGTCATTCTTTTAATGTATGCTTATAGACCCAAATACTTCTTTTTTAATTATTGGAATATATTAAATTTGATAATTACTGTTTTTGCAATCGTTAGTATTGTATCTCAAGCCTTTTCTCAACCCAATTATCTATCTGTATTAAGATTACTTCGTATTATTCGTTTGGTCAAGTTTGCTAAAGGTTTAAAAGCGTTGGCGTCTGCAATTATTTTTAATTTTTATCAATTGATGAATGTAACATTCCTTATGTTTATAACTTGCTGCATTTTTGGTATTATTGGTATGCATTCCTTTGGTGATATTGATTATAATAAAGCAAAAGCATTAAACGAGCATATCAATTTCTCCACTTTTCCAAAAAGTTTATTAACAGTATTTGTATTCTCGACAGGTGAGAATTGGCCTGTAGCAATGACAGATTGTAGTGGAAGAAATTTAGTTGGTTGTGATCCAAATGTTGAAAATTGTGGTGTCTTTTGGGCTCCAGTATATTTCCTTTTGTTAGAAATAATATTTAATTGGATTCTTTTGAACAGTTTCATTGCTATTACTGTGGATACATTCTTAAATGTATTAAATGATTTAGATGAAATTAATAGGATAGAAACGATAACAAATACATTCCGTCAAATATGGTTAAAATATGATTTGGAAGGAAAAGGTGTAATTGAATTTAAAGATATGCTTCACATTTATAGAGACTTCCATATACCCAATAATTATTTATGGGGTAAAAAAAATTCAGGAAAACCAATAAAACCCAGTATTCAAAAATTATTTAGAAATGTAATTGTATATAACAATAAATGTACTTATGCTGACGCATTAATGAGTATATTAAATTCATGGGTTGGAGAACAGTTACCAGATGATATAAAATTAAAATATTGGAGAAAAAGAAATTGGGATAGGGTATATCGTTCAAGTCGTAATAATCCAATGAATAATTCCTTGGTAATGCCAAGTAAGGAATATTATAAAAACATTAGAAGTAAAAATCGTGAATTGGAAAGAAAGCATAGAAAAAGCGAACTTTCAAAGTATTCTTCATCTGTTCCAAATTTAAATTCGAATTCTGAGAGTTCAATATTTTCTTCAAAAAATTATAATAGAAGTGATACTAATTATCATGTAAGACCAAATTTAAGAAGATCTGGAATTCAAAAGGCCAAAACTACTTCTGATCATAAATACTATAAAAAATCTAAATTATCAGAGATGGAAATTGACATATCAAGTTTACCAATGAAATCGTATGAAGAAACAATGAGAAATATTCCAAAATATGATGTTCCATTAAGTACTTCATTTTTATCAAATAACAATAAAAGCTCTTTAGTAACCACCCCAACTAGTAGTTCGACACCAAATAGTAATAATGATTCAGTAATATCATCTAAAGTATTAAATAAAGGAAAAAGTGTTGAACCTGAAACTATTATGAATATAAAATACCATAATTCCGAAAATGATAGTGTTGATAATACCACAAACCAAAATCTTACTTGTAATAGACCTATGTTTAGACTTGATTCCTTTATTAGTATTAATAGTAATATTCAGAGTATTCATCATGTTAGAAATGACAGTAGCATCACTACTGATACCAGCATTAATACGGATAGTGATATAAATATAACCAATAGTGTAAGTAAAGAAAATCCACTAATGGTTGAAGGAAATAACAACAAACTTGCCATAAGAATTAATTCATCTGACTCAAATGCCAGTAGTAGTAACCCACACATTGATATTACTTATGAAATAAATAAACAAATTCATTCAATTGTTAAAAATAAAAATAATGCAAGTAATAAAATATTTGAAAATAATAATATAAAAAATAATCAAAAAGTATATAGATCATCAGACACTCATTCTTCCGTTGCCTTTGATGATCACTCTCTATATTCAAATTCAAGTGGACATAGAAAGCCTAAAAAATATACTAGAGTATCTAGTTCAATACGTAATATACTTAAACCTTATAAAAAAGAAGAATATAATGAAGATGATGATTTTGATGTTTCAAAAGACGTATTACAATTTTATGTTGTATATGCAATATATCGTCTCCAAATTAAATTTAAAAGATCAAGAAAAACTAAAAATGGAAACAAACTTGAAGTCGTAGTAAAAAAGAATTAATTTCTTTTTTTTATTTTTATTTTTATTTTTATTTATTTATTTATATATATATATGTTTTTTTTTTTTTTTTAGTTAATTTAATTTAATTCTATAAGCTTGATATTTGATTATTTTATATTTATTATTTATCTAAAACTATTTTATATATTAATCAATTATTAATATAATTAGATTAGTATTTTACAATCTTAATCTTCATCGTCTTTCTTTTTTTTTTTTTTTTTTTATTATCTTTTAAAAAAAATATAAAATAAAATTAAAAATAAATTATATATAGCAAATAATTATAGATTAAATCAATAAAATCTATAAAAAAAATACTTTAAAAAAATCTTTTTAAGAATACAATATGTCAAAGTGAGATAAAATATATAAAAACTAATAAGTTCACAAACAAATAAAGACAAAATATATAATTCTATAAAATTAAGTATTTTAATCCAATCTAAAAGATGATTCTATTTCTAATAAATACTTCAATATTTAAAATAAGTTAAAATTGATATTTCTTTTTTAATTTTATATTTTTCCTTTTAATTTTATTGTTAAAAAAAAAAAAAAAAAATTAATAATAATAATTATAACTATAATTATAGTATTTTTATATTCTTAAAAAAAATTAGAATATTTTTCAAGTGTTATAAATATATTTTAATCTAGTTTTTTTTTATATAAAGTAATAAATTGTTTGATCTTTTTTGATATTAACACAAAATTCCATTAGAAAAAAAAAAAAAAAGTTTTATTATGTTGAAGTTTAATAATTTAAAATACGATTAAGTTTTAAAATATATTTAATGTTTAAAAAGTAAAATAAACAAATTTAACAAAATAAAGTATTAAAAATTCAAAAAATTTCTAATAGATTTATTTTTTTTTTTTGATTAGACAATAAAGGAATATTGATGTATATATTTTAGTTATAGTAAATATAACTTTTTATTATTTTTTTAAAAAAAAAAAATATATTTTCAATATTTCAAAAAATTTATAATAATAATTAGAAAATAAAAAAAAAATATTTATATCGACTTGTTAATTTTCAAAAGAAGATAATAGACTATTAAAATTTATATATTAATAGTAGAGTTATTACTTTATTATTAACTAAAATTTGGTCTATAATCAAAAATAAAAAAAAAAATAAAATAAACGATATATTGTTTATTTTATAAAAAAACTTTTATGAGCTTTTTTTTTTCTTTTTTTTTTTTTTTATAAAAGATATATAAAGAAAAAATGGGTACTTTGAAAAAAACTTTTAATGGTATATCAAATTTTTGCTACAAAATTGTAGAAAGCAAATATTTTGTTGCTTTTTCAATTTTTATGATATTTTTAAATTTATTCATTATAACCAGTGAAGTATCAGATGGAAATGCCGATACTTTTTATGAGTATATAATTTCATCTGATCGAGTATTCAGTATATACTTTATATTTGAAGCGGTTATATCCATTATAGCTTGCTTAAATTCTTGGAAACGCTTTAATAATTTTTGGACATATTTTGATGGATTAGTCATTGTTGTGAATATACTTTTCTTATGCAATCTTCCTAATTTTTCAGCAATCAGATTATGGAGTATATTTAAATATTTGCCAAGAATAAAATGTATCTTTTCTATTTTTTTTTTTTTTATTTTATATTTTGATCTTCCTTTATATAATTATAATGATATAATAGCTAATATATATTAATAATAATATTTTTTATTAAATAATAAATACTTATTAAAAAAAAAATGAAATGCAATGAAAACAATAAAATAAAAAAAAAAAAAAAAATTATAACAGGGTTGCGAGGTATTAATACAATTTTTAGAGCCCTAAAAAAATCCATTCCCGTTATTAGAGATATTATTATTTTCGTAATATTTATGTTTATTTTTGCAGGTGTTCTTGGTGTTCACATGTACGGTGGTAAATTGAAATATAGATGTGTTAATGAATATGGAATAATGCTTGATGAGGAACAAATTTGTTCAACTACTCTGTCTTCAGGATATCAATGTCCGGATGGCTATACCTGTTTAAAAACTAAGGACAATCCATTTTATAATACTATAGGATTTGATAATATACTTACCTCATGCCTTACAATTTTCCAAGTATAATAACATTAAATTATTATTTATACTTTAAAATTAAATATAACTATAATAGTATTATATAAAATAATTCTAAATTTAATATTTATATTTTATTTATATTATATACATGATACTTCTTTTCAATAAATAAAATGAAAAAGATTATTACAATGGAAGGATGGAGTGATATTCTCTTTATGACATCAGACAGTTCATCATATTTTGGTGTTATTTTTTATTTAGTTATTATTATTCTTGGTAATTGGTTTATATTACAATTAATTGTTGCTGTTATATCAAATAATTTAATGGATGAAATTGATGAAGAAGAAGGTGATGATTCAGAGGATAATAACGATAACGTTAAAGAAATTGAATATAAAAACGACAAAGAAAATGAAGTAGCAATTGTAGTTAAAGAAAATAATAATAATAATAAAAAAAAAAGAGCTTTATTTTAAAAATAGTAGATAAATTTATTAATTGTAAATTTATGCTAAGATTAAGAAGGTCAAAATTTGTTAATGCTCTACAGAAGATATTAAACAAAATAATGAATAATGATACATGGGATATGATTATGCTTTTTATTATCATAGCAGATACAATTTCAACATGTTTAATTACAAAGGATACCACTGTAGAAATGAGAAAAACTATATCAAAAATATCTGATATATGTACAATTATATTTACTGTAGAATTGATATGTAAATTAATTATGTTAAATCCAAAAGGATATGTAAAACAGACATTTTTCAATGTAATGGATGGTACATTTACAATATTATCATTTTTAGATCAATTTGTAATCCCATCAGAACAAGGTTTTTTCATTTTCAGAATTTTAAGATCTTTAAGAGTTTTACGTGTCAGTAAATATTCAAAACAATTCCAATATTTGTTTGAAGTTATTAAAGATTCATCTTTACATTTATTAAGTTTGATTATTATTTGGTTAATGTCAGTAATTATATTTGCAACTTTTGGTTTTCAACTTTTTGCCGGTTCTATGAATGATTTTGAAGAAGGTGTTCCAGATGAAAATTTCGATAATATTGGAAATTCAATTCTATCTGTGATCCAACTTTTTACAATGGAAAATTGGAATAATATTGAAGTTTCGGTTGTTCATGCTAAAGGAATTATTTATGTATTAATTCCAATTATTATTGGTAAGGCATTTATTATTCTAAATATTATATAGAAAAAAAAAATTTTTTTTTTATTATAAAATATAATATAATATAATATACTAAAATAAACAAAATATAATTATATTAATATATTCTAATTCATTTATTAATTCACTATTGTTAATTTTGTTATAAATATATAAATAGCGATAATCGGATCTTTCTTCCTTTCAAATATTTTAGTTGCTATTATTATTGGTGCTTTTCAGGATAAAATCACAGATGATCAAAAATCCACTGATAAATCAAAAGTACCTATTCAAACTTTAAAATTCCTAAAAAGTACTTTAGGAGGTTTTATAGATGTATCAAAAGAAGGTACAAGTAATTTTTCATTTTCGAGTAGAAAAAAAGTAGAAAATAGAAAATCAGAAATTGATTGTGGGGAAGTTGATAAATCACTTTCTTTGACAGACACTCCTAAATATAAAGAACCAAGAGAATTAATGACAAAACAATCATCAGTATTATCTGAAAATCTTAGAATTATTGAAAATGAAATATCTAAAAGTCAAAATTTAGGATCAGATAATAAAATTGATCAATTAAATAGTGAAAGAAGAAAAATTATGGAAAATTTAAGTAAAGAAGGAGGTATAAAGGGATTATACTATAAATACAGATTATCTAAAATTGTTAAAATATTCCAAAAAATGACGGATAATGTGATATACAATATAGTTATTACTTTAATTATTATTTTTAGTTGTGTAATATTGTATTATGATATTCCAAGACGTGAGGTAAATAAGGATAAAGTTGTTGTTATACCATACAGCGAAAATACAGAAAACATTATATATAAGTTAAATGTAGCATTTGGTATTTTCTTTATATTTGAATTCATTTTTCAAGCTATCGCTCAAGGATTAATTGTGGATTCAAATGCTTATCTGAGAGATCCATTGAATTGGATTGATTTGTTTGTAATTATAATTTCTATTGTTGGGCTATTTGAGTTTGCTGAAAATTTATTAATTCTTAGAGTATTTAGATTGCTGAGAATTGTAAAATTGATTAAGTTAAGTCGCGAGTTGAGAATTGTTACATTAGCTATATGGAAGACAATTCCTTCGTTGATGACAGCTATAATTCCATTCATGTTTTATTTATTAATTGTTTCTGTTATTGGTTTATCTTTATATACTGGAAATGGATATACTTGTAATGATCCAAATCCAAATATAATATCAAAAAATGATTGTAATGGTGTTTTCTATAGTTCGGATTGGGATAGAGAAATGGATAGATCGATGTGGGGATATTTTGTTGGTTATGATAACTTCTTTGATAGTTTACAAACATCTTTTGTATTATCAAACCAAGAAGGTTGGCCAGATATTATGTACTATTTTATGGGCTTTAATAGTACAAATGAGATAAGAGAACCTGGAATAAATAAATGGGTATCTATTTATTATATTTTATCAATTATTGTTGGTAGTTGGATCTTTTTGGCCGTCGTTACTGGTATTGCATATGATAGTATAAAAAGAAATTCAGATATTTTAAAGGGAATTAATGTAAGTATTTTTATTGTGTGATTACAATTATTTTTTTAAAAAAAAACATAAAATATTTTAACCCTTTATATCTTTTTTTTTGTTCCTTTAAATATCTAGGATTTGAATACTAATCAAAAAAGAATACATGAATATGTTTCATTATTAATTACAAAGAAACCTCAAAAACAAATGCCTAGTAGTCATAATAAATTACGTATAAGCTTGAGAAAATTTTTTGAATCATCATTATATGATAAAATAATATTTTTATTATTGTCTTAAATATTATGTTACTTTTATTGAATCATGATGACCAAACAGATATTGAAAGTAAAATTCAAAATGTTTCAGAATATGTATTTCTTGTCGTTTATACGATAGAAGTAGTGTTTTTAATTTATTCTTATGGACCAAAATATTTCTTTAATGATAATTGGAGAAATCTTTGTTTAATAATTGTTGTAACATCATTTTTGAATATAATATTTAATGATTCACACTTTAATTCAAGTATTTTTGCAATCATAAGATTAATTAGAATATTCCGTTTAATAAAATTTGCTCGAGGTATAAGAGCATTAATTCAAGTAATAGCTACGAAATATAAACAACTATTAAACATTTTTATAGTTAAGTATATGTATATCTATTTTAAAGAATAATATTATTTATTTTTAAAATGTATTTAATACAGATATAAAAGTTTATATTTGATATATATTAACTATTAAAATATTATATATTTATATATAATATATATTTTCTACTATTTATATCTATAGTTAATGCTTATTGTTATGATTACATATGCTTTCCTTGGATGCTACTATTTCGGAGATATCAATTTTGAAAATACTGATATATTAAATAAACATTTGAATTTCTCAACTTTCCCAAAAAGTTTATTATCTGTATTTATTTTTACAACTGGTGAAAATTGGCCTATAGCTATGGCTGATTGTGTTGGTAGAACACTTAGATTCTGTACAGGTGGTGACAAAGAGAATTGTGGAAATTTATTTTCACCATTTTACTTTATTTCTTTACAAATTATTATTAATTGGATTTTGTTAAATAGTTTTATTGCTATTATTGTTGATTCATTTGTTATGTTCCTTCAAGAACACGACGAAATTAATCGTATGGAATTAATTAAAAAGAGTTTTTCAGATTCTTGGAATAATTTAGATGTAGGAAGAAAAGGTTTCCTGCAATTTAAAGATTTTGTAAAGATGTATGAAGAAATGAAGGTTCCAAAAGATTTTGAATGGAGTAGCAGAAAACTTAAATTCTTTAAAACAAAACCACCAATTTCATATTTATTTAAAAATTTAAAAGTCTATTATAATTATTGTACTTACACTGACGCATTATTCTGTATAACAAGTTTCTGGGTTAATGACGATTTACCATTAAATGTACGAAATACTTTATGGGAATACAATGGATGGAATAAAATAATAAAAAAGAAATTATTTATTCAAGGTGAAAAAGTTACTTTTTCAAATAAAAATGGAGCGATACCTTTAAAAGAAATTAGTTTTGGAGCTGTATATGGAATATATTTATTACAGAAAAGGTATAAAAAAACTAAAAGTATTGATATGCTTTCAAATAAAGGTATGAAAAATTGTATTACTAATAAAGATAATTTTAGTAAAGAAGATATTACAGAAGGAGGTAAATGCAGGAGTGTTAAAAGTGCAATAATAGATGAAGACGAATTTGATATTAATAACAATAAAGGAAATAATATTAATAGTAATGACATCATAAATTATAACAATAATGAAAATAATGGAAGTGTAGAAACCGTTGGAAGTGGGGATGAATATTTTGATGCATTATCAAAAAGTAATATTAATATTAGTAAAAACCGTGAAAGCTTGAATGTTAAAGATATAAAAGCAAATAATATCAGAGTTAATAGTTCTAATGAGAATCCAAAAATTGAAAATATCAATAATTGATAAGTAATTGCAATACAAGTAATAATATTAAATGATAATACAATTAAAACCAATTTAAGCATTAACAATAAATACTAAAAATATTTACATTAATAATAATGCAATACAATTATTACAATAAGACTATAAATATTAATTTTAAAACTATATTAAATAATAAATATAAGGTATCTTACTCTAGACCAAAAGTGATATTTTTTTTTTAATATTTTTTTCTTTATTAAATAAAAATAAATTTTCCTATTTAGCTTTTTTTTTTTTTTTTTTTTTTTTTTTTTCCTTTTTATCATATAATAAAAAGGGTAAAGAATATTTATTTTATTTGCTTTTTTTCTTATTTTCTTTAGATATTATGTAAACTTAGACAACATATGTATTATTAACAAAAAAAAAAAAACAATATATAAATATAAAATAAAGATTTCATCACCTATTACAATTTAATTCATATTAATTAGTTTATTAAAATTTATTATGTTACATTTATTTTAAAATTAATCTTCAGAATAATCTTTTCTTTGTCTATGAAATTCCATTTTATCTATTGTATCTTCATCTTCAGAATCAGATAACGAAGTATCCATAACTCTATACTTGTCTTTTTCTTCCTCTTTTGATTATGAATAATAATATGATTTCATGAAATTTGTGATATTTTTAATAATTGATATAAATTTTAAAAAATAGTTTAATAGATTAAAAAAAGAAAAAAAAAAAAAAAAGATTTAAAAAATTTTTAAAATCTTACGTGAAACTCTTATATCAGGATTTGATTCTTCGTAATTTTCCATTTCGATATCTCTCGGAGTTTCTACAAGATATTACAGATAATAAATTAATAAAATAATTACATTTTTTTGTTTAATTTTAATTATATTTTTTATACCTTGTAATTCCACACTAGGCGCAAACTCAGTATGCCTTAGATTTTCTATTATTCTTTCTCTTTTTTTATTTTATTTATTTTATTTTTCGTTTTCGTTTTATTTTTTTTTTAGTTTTGTAAAGAAAATAAAGTTAATTGATATATTCATATAGTATTATTATTTTAAGTTATATAAATATAAATATAAATATACTTTATTTTTTCTAAATAGTCTCTTGAATTTAAATTCTTTGCTGTGCTACTTGCTTTAATATCTAACTCATTATCTGGTTCGTAATATTTTATGTAATCATTATCAGGTATTTCTATTTTATGTTTATATAAATTTAATAATAAATAAAAAAAAAATGTATAATATTTTTATTATCTTAGTTTTATTAATTGTTTAAAAATATAATTTTTATTGAAAATATTGTTAGTTATTGATTTACTTAGTGGTAATTCTTCTCCTAATGCAACTGCTGTTTCATGTGTCCATGTTCTTGCTGTGTTTCTTACTGTGTAACCGCCACCTCCAAGTAGAAGTAAGGGTAGATTAAAGGATTTCACATATTCAACACATTTTGCATGTCCTTTCTATAATACAATATATTTTTTATAGTGAGTGACCATAATTTAGCAATAATATATTTCAATAAATAATAATAATAAAAAAAAAAGTGACAACTACCATAGATAAATTGAAAACTCCCAAACGATCTCCATTGATTGAGTCCGCACCGCATTGTAAAACAACAGCACCTGGTCTATACCATTCCATGACATGCTTTATAATCTATTTTTTTTAATATATTAGTATACGTTATTTATTGAGAATAATTAACCTTTTATTAATTAAAAATATTATATACTAACAGGCATGAAAAGAGAATGATAAGATTCATCATCTATACCATCTTTATTTATTTATATATAATGATAAAATAATTAGTATTTCATTTTCTATTCTTTATATATATATATTATTATTATTATTATTATTATTATTATTATTATTATTATTATTATTATTATTTTGCTATTTTGATGTGGAATAATTTAATATTAAGATTTACCTTTTAATGGGACATTAACTGCATGATATTTTCCTAAATTTGACCCAATATCCTTTATGAAAAACAATTTCATTAAAATCTATTAATTTCTATTAAAAGGCTTGTATCATATATTACATTATAGTTTCCTGTTCCTGGGAAGAATTGTCCATACTTATGAAAAGATACAGTCATTACTCTATTTGTTGCATAAAAGGCTTCCTATTTAATTTAATTTTAAAAATCAATATTTATTATTAATTATTATTTTATATTTTTATTATTAAAAACAAATAAATAATAAATAAATAAATATATAGATAATAATAATAATAATAATTTTAAAATTCTTACCTCAACACCATCCCCATGATGAAGATCAATATCAATATATAATACTCTTTTATGATATTTTAATAATTCTAAGATACCAAGAACAATATCATTAACATAACAAAATCCCGATGATTCTGCTTTTTTAGCGTGATGTAATCCACCTGCCCAATTAATACATATATCAGATTCACCTCTATTTAACTTATTTGCTGCCGCTTTTAGTTAAATAAAAATTATAATTTTATGTTAAAAACAAAACAAGAACAAAAAAATAAAAAAAATAAAAAACCGGTATAAAATTACTAATTTAAATATATATATTACACATTGAACCACCAGCTGATATAGATGAAAATTCATATAAACCATCAAATACGGGACAATCTTCACCAACATTATCTAATAGTAAATATATTTAAAAAAAAATTAATTTTTGTTTATTCTATTTTCTAATTATTATTATTATTATTGTTATTGTTATTATTATTATATATTTTTAAAATTATTCAGAAATAAATAAAATTTTTGTAAATTACATTTTACTTGTAAACGTTCATAATGGTCACAATGTTCAGGTGTAATTTTTTGTAAAAAATTAATATATTCTTCTGTATGAAAATGAGCCATTTCTTTTGAAGTTGCTTTTATAGGTCTCTATAATATAAATTAATAATTTAAAAAATATTCATTATAATATTTTTTATTAATCTTATTATTTATCTAATTTGAAATTTCTTTATTAAAATAATAATTAATATATATTTTTCTTACATATATATCTAATTTATTATATAAACCATATTCCAATATTAAGTCATGAGTCATTCTTATTCTTAATGGCTAAAAAAAGTAAATAATTATAAAAAAAATAGATAAAAAAAACATTCAATTCAGTAAATGTTTACATAAGTGTGAATTAGGATATATTTTTGAATGTTAATAAATTTATCATTAACCTTCATTGGATGATGTGGTGCAAATTGAAAATTTCCTACTTCCGCTTTATTTTTTATTAATTAAAAAAGAATAAAATTAATAATTAATGAATAAAGAATATATACATTCATTAAAATATTATTGAAATAAAAAGTGTACTATAATTTAACATAAGAATAAACTATAACAAAAAAAAAAAAAAAAAAAAAAAAAATAGAGTACATAAATTAAAATTACGACTTCCATAATAATAGAAAAAATAGTTATATCACAGAATGTGAAAATTAAATAATAAATAAATAAATAAATAAAGACGATATACATACGGTCATAGAAATAAGAAACTTTTTTTTTTGAACTCATTTTATTAAACTATTATTTTATAAAACTATTTTCAATTAAAAAAATGCTATATGAATTTAAACTTTTATTTTCTTTTAAAAAGTAATATTAATTTTCTAATAATTTTAAATATAATAATAAATAATAATAATTTAAAATTGTGTTATATAGGTTTTGTTAAGTGAAAAATTAATGAAAAAAAAAAAAAAAAAGAAATTTTTAATTCTAAAATCCAAATTTCTTATAAAAATTTTGAAATGTAAAAAGTGCGAATAATTAAATAATTTTATTTTAAAAATATTAATAAATAACAATTTAATAGAAAAAGTTGCCCTCTTTTCTTCTTTTAAAATAAAGACTTTATTATTATTCAAATTTGAAATTTGAAATTATTAATTAAAATTTTAAAATCTAATTTTGAAATTCCTTTTTATTTAATATTCTTTTTCAATAAAAAAAAAAAGTTTATATAATATTTATTAATATATAAACTCAACATTATTTTTCATATTATTAAAATTTAAAATATAAATTAAAAATTTTATCAAAGTTTAATTTTGAAAATTATATTACATTATAATTCTATAATGTACATTAGTAGTAAATTACATAGAAAACATTCCAATCATTGTTAAGAAATGTAATACTTTAATCCAATCATTATTCAGAGTATTTAGTTTTGAAATATAAAAGAAAGTAAAAATCGCTATTACACTTGTATTTGCTAGCAGCATAAAACGAAGTAAATAAAAGAATAATAAAAATATTTTAATTGGATAATATTTTTTATATTCTTTTTAATTAATAATTAAAGTTATATATTAATTTAAAGATGAAACCATTTGCTGGCACCAGTCATAGCAATTATGCTGATAAAAGCAAGAGGACCATTATATACGCAATTGGTTCCTGAAAATTAATATTAAGTTTTATGTTATTATAATAAAAATTGAATTTAAAAATTAAATAATATTTCATGTAATAATGAGGCATGAAATGATATTTTAAAATTGAAGTATTTTATATTATGAAATAAAAAGAAGTATCATGATGATTTAGTTGTGCTATTTACTTTGTGTGTTTTGTTATTTTTACTTGATGATTATTAAAAATAACGTTTATGTGACATTCTAATTGTGTATATCATTATTTTTTATTTATTATATAAGTTACTTTAATAATACTAATACTTTTTCCCATCAATTAATTTACAAAAGCTTTTTCTTTTATAAATTTTAATTATTATATACAAAATATTGTAGTACAAATTGTAAGTTACCTAATTATTTGTAATTTTTGATCAGTTAAAAGGAAAGGTATATGGTCTAAAGAATAATTTCATTAGACCTGAACAATTTGGTTTTCGAAAAAAGGAAGAAAGTATTAGTCTTTTCATTTCAATCCAAGAAATATGCCGTAGACGTCAATTAGATAATAAAGAGACATATTTGGCCTTTTTAGATCTCAGGAAAGCATACGATTCAGTCCCAATCGGTAATATTCTCCATAAATTAGATTGTTTAGGAATCCGAGGTAAGAGTCTACAATTTATCAAAAATTTATATTTAACATCTAAGGCTAATGTCAAATTAGATGGACAATTCTCGAAATCTTTTGATGTGAAGAAAGGAGTCCGTCAAGGATGCCCTCTTTCTCCTATTCTCTTTAATCTCTTTATTAATGATATATTTAGAGAGTGCGAAGATCTCGGAGTCAGTTTAGGTGACACTCGATGCTGTGGTGGACTTTTTGCAGATGATATAGTTATTTGTGCTCCAACAAGAGGATGCTTAAAAAAGATGCTTAGAAGAGTTAATGAATGGGCACTGTATAATGAAATGGAATTTGGTATCCAGAAATGTTCAACGATGGTGATTCGTCCTGAATCAATAGAAAATCAGAACAAGAGAGATCCAACATTTTACTTAGCAGGACAACCCATTCCAACTACTGATTGCTATACTTATCTTGGTGTTCCATTTGATAAGAATCTGTCCCTTAAACCAGTAATTAAAGCTCTTAATAACAAGGTTTTGAAAGGACTTTTCTCAGTCAGTAAATTCTTAAGAAATCCTAATATTCCTATTCCTTTCAAAAAACTAGTACTTAACTCACAAGTAATCAGCAGAGTTTCATACTTTGCACCATTACTTGGATCCAACAAAGCTAGGTCTAGAATTGCTCAGAAGCATGTTAACAAAGGAATACGATGGGTTGCCGGAGTTCATAAAGCTGTATCGTTTATATCTTTATACTCTATCTCAAAAGATTTGAATATTCCTCCATTGTCAGCCAAATGTGCGTTAGCTCAGGTTAGATGTTTTAACAAATGGAAAAACTCAAATTGTATTATCTCACACCTTGTCAATTACATTCCTAAATTTAGAAAATACACGTGGTGCAAATCAAGTAGGACACTTGATAAAAAACTAAAGAAACATGGAGATGTTAAAGCAGTTAAAAACTTTTATTGGAAAGATCTCAAAGGGAATTCAATCAAAGCGCAATATTATGATGATAATAAATTTATTGAAACTAAAGATTTTATTAAATTATGTTATGAGTACCCAGAGTTTGCCTATGGCTTCTACTGGCTATTGAAAGCAAGAAGCGGATACAAGTTGGATGCTAGAGTTGCCAAAGCTGCCAAATTTGTTGATCCAGTTTGTCCTAACTACTGTCCATGTTGCAAGTGTGGTGTTCAAAGTATTAAACATTGGTTATTAGATTGTCCAACATTTAGAGATATCCGTATTAAACATTATGATTCCATAGTTCAGCTATTAAATTTTTTCAGTCAACGTAATTCCAATAGTCCTATCAATAATAATGAAATTGTTAATATCAGTAGAGATAGTAATAACATTAATAGTAATAGTAACAATAGTAGTAATAACAATAGTAATAGTAACAATAGTAATAGTAACAATAGTAATAATAACAATAATAGAAATAATAATATTAGTAATGATAGCAATAGTGAAGATAATAATTCTAATTTAGATAGTAATTTAGTTAATGATAGTAATAGTTCTAATAATCCGGTGAATATTAATGTGTATGATTATTCTAGTGTGTACAGTAAAATATTTAAATTCCTTCTTGGGGGAAGAAGTTTTAACAATATTAATTACAATTCAAGGGAATGGAAAGAACTTTGTAAGCGTCAGATTCAATCTGATACTAACGAAGGAACACCATTCTTGACGGTAACCGCGGAACTTCTAACCAAAATCATGCCTTTTGCTATTGGCCAGCAATGGTCAATGTTCAAAAGGTTTGAAGCAACATCCAAGAGCGTCAATGCTGAAGAAACAGTAAGACAGGCCAGGAGGGCCAGCGCAACCAATGGAGATCATAATTTTGTTCCATGATAAAATTTTGATCTTTGGCTCGGTGTCCCATTGGAAGTCAAATACAATTATTATACTTTAGTATGATAGTGGCTTTCTTACTTTAATTAAAATTACTAGAATACATTATACCCAATTTTTATTCATTTGTGTTTATTTAAACATATTTTTTTTATTTTTATTTATTTTTAATTTTTTATTACATGTATTATAATTTTAATTAAATTAATAATAAAGTGTAAAAATATTTGATGCCGTTAAAAAAAAAAAAAAAAAAAAAAAAAAAAAAAAAAAAAAAAAAAAAAAAAAAAAAGGAAAGGTGCGGACTAAGTAACCACCCACCAAATTAATTACTCTTTTTGTTACATAAAATTTAAATGTAACAAAAAAAAAAAATAAAGATATTATTATGAATTTAATTGGATAATTTTTATAATTTTTAAATAATATATTATTATCCATTGTACAATGAAAAAAAAAAAGTACTAGAATAAATCGGTTTTTTTTTTTTTTTTTTTTTTTCTTTATCAAAAAAAAATTATATAATATAAATTCCTATTAATTTTATATTAAATGGAAAATACCAACAAAAAAAGAAAAATGGCTATTGAAAAGGTTCACACTGAAAAGGCTCCAGCCGCTATTGGTCCATACTCCCAAGCTATCAAGACTAACGGTATGGTTTACTGCAGGTGAGTGAAATAAAAGTTAAAAAGATGTTCTTTATTAAAAATTGAATTTTTCTTTTTCTTTTTTTTTTTTTTAAAAAAATATATTTAAAAAAGAAAAATGAAAATTTAAAATTGAATATAGTATTTATATAGAGATATTTTTGAAATAAAAAAAAAAAATTAGAAAACTATAAATTAAAGTATATGTATTATTATATAATAATATTATTAGTGGTCAAATTCCATTAGATCCAGAAAAGATGGTTATTGTTGGTAAGGATGTTAAGGAACAAACTGCCCAAGTTTTAAAGAACTTATCTGAAGTTTTAAAGGCCGCTGGTACTGATGTTGATCATGTTGTTAAGACTACCGTCTTTTTAAAGGACATGAACGATTTCGTTCCAATGAACGAAGTTTACGCTGAAACTTTCAAGAGCAGTCAACCACCAGCTAGAGCTGCTGTTCAAGTAATTATTATTTTTAATTATTATATATTTAGTTATATTATATTTAATAATTATCTTTTTTAATTATTTTAATTCAAATTATTAATTATATTTTTTTATATATTTTTTTTAATTTTAAAAAAATAATATCCAAAAGGTTGCTAAGCTCCCAAAGGATGCTCTCGTTGAAATTGAATGCATTGCTGCTCTTCCATGAATTTTTTCAAATTCATTTTAAAAAAGATAAAAAATATCTATTAAAATCAATCATATTAATTCAACTAAATAAGAATTAAGAAGAAAATATTAATAAAATTAATATTTCTTAAAAAATATATATATATATATAAGGTTAAAAAAAAAAAAAAAAAATTACTATAAAAATATAATAAAAAGAAAATAGCAAATAGTAATGCTAAAATATAAAATGTCAACTTTTTTTTCAATTAATAATTTAAATTTTACAATTAAATTTATTATAACTAAAAGTTTAATAAATATATGTATATGTTGTGTGTATTTGTATATATAATTTTTAATTGAAATAGTATAATTTGATATTTCAATTATACAGACAATTTTGAAGTTTTGAAGCTTTTATTTTTAAAAATTAATATTTAAAAGATAGGAAAAGGACCATTAAAATTTTTATAAAAGAAGAAAAAAAATTTTAATTAAAAAAAAAAAAAACGAGAAATTATTTGGATTAACTGTATAGTTGCTGTAACCATGAAAAGCAAGCGTTAATTACATTCCTGATGAATCTTGTAATTTTTTTTTTTACTTTACAATTTTCATTAAAAAAAAAAAAAAATTTATTCAAAATTTTAGTTTTATATAATTTATGATGTTTCACAAGCCAGAAAAAAAATAAAAAAAATATATATTATATATATTTTTTTTTTAATAATGTTTTATCTTTATTAAATGTAATATTTATTTTTATTATTAGTTAGTAGTTGTTGTTGGTGATGTAGCATTTAATTTATAATTTCTATAAAATATTTATTACATAAATTATAATATTTATCAAAAATATTATAATAGCGTATATATATCTTATATACATTTTTTTTTTTTTTTTTTATACTTTATTATTACTTTTTTTTTCATCTTTATTTTTTCAAATTATTTAAAAATAAATAGTATATCTTTAAATAGGTGTATTAAAAATAATAAATTTTTAGAATCATTAAATAATATATTATTAACAAATAGTTCAAACTTATTGTTTTTTATTATATATATATATATATATATATATATTTTTTTTTTTTTTATTTTATTTTTTATTTCTTTTCTTTTCCTGTTGTTATTATTTTATTTTACTTTGATAGAGTTTAGTTTTTTTTTTTTTTTTTCCTTTTTCTAAAAATACCAATTAAAAACTATAATTTAAGAAACTTATTTTCTTGATTCCGTCAATGAAGATGAAAATGAATTTCTAGAAAATGATTGGGATTGAGAAAGGTATTGATTTTGGGATAAAGATTGCGATTGAGATGCATTATTCATCAAAGATGTCCTGTATAAACTACTCACGGATCCATATTGTCGATTATTAGAGGAATTATTACTGTTTCTAAAACTAAAGCTACTTGGCGTGGATAAACGACTAGGTTGTGGAGATCCATCTTGATAAAATTCTTTAACACATTCATCAATAAATTTACCATAACTATCCACCATGGAAGATCCATGTTGAATGGAAAAATGTTTTCTTATGGTTTTGCTAGAAATAGGATTATCACGTGTTCCCTTTAAAAGGAAAAAGACTTCATCATGAATATCTTGAAGTAAAGAAACCAAATTACCCGATGTCGTATTGGTAGATGCAGATTCACGCCAACTTATATAGTCAACATCCGTAATTGAAATGATAGAATAGGTAGTATTAGATGGATTATAATCAGAACCATACGTAGTTCCAGATACAATGCGTGGTTTGTTTGGAAAGACACTAGTGGTTGAAGATGAAATGGAAATACGTGATGTTCGAGAATGGGCATACATTGGCATATTTTTTTCAGGAATTTGACCACGTTGATAACGTTGAGGTAAGGAAATTCTTGAATTACTTGAAAAGTAATCTGAATTGGAATGATAAGGATGAAGGTCCATTGAATCTCTATTATTATCAATAATACTTGGTTCATTGGCTTCTTCATAGTCCATACTCGTGGTGAAATTTTCTAATTTATTGGAATTACTTCTCTTAATTTCAAATTTATTTTGTGAATTGATATTCAAACTATAGGATCTTTTACGAACATGGAAGGTTGGTCTTTCGAAATTTGATTTTTGAATTGTGAATGAACTCTCATTAATTATTTCATTATTACTATTTAATTGGGCTATGACACTTTGCGATAATTCTCCACTAATATCATTATTATATAGGATATCATCACTTGATGAATGCCTACTATTCATTCTTGATTTTGCAATAATCGTAGAATCATTACCCAAGTTCTTGGTATTTAGAACATCAAAGGATAAATCATTACTTATTATAGAACTTGGTGGGTTGTTTCTATTGTAGGAATCAGCAAAAATAACGGGTGCTGGTGGTACTAATAAATTAGCCTCATCTTGTTTAGTTAACTCTTGTGTTGGGAGCGACTTTAATTGTTCTGGTTTCTCTAAACAAAATTCATCCTTGAATAAAATCTTTTCTGAGTTAAGATTGTCCAATGAATTTTCTTTATCATTTTTAATCCTAATATCTTCCTCAAGGCGAAGATGCCTTGAATATTCCTGTGAACCTTTTTTATTATTATCGATTCGCTTATCAATCATATCTTCCCCTCCATTAGTTGTCACAACCATAACATCCTTTTTATGCTTTGTTTTATTTTGTAAATGTTCAAACTCATCATTCAAATCGGATGAAACTTGTAAACTCTGACTTTTTTTCAACTTTGTCTTTTTTTTCACTCCAATCTTTGGCGATGATTTTATTTGAATACTTCCGGTTTGACTCCTTTTATCCAAAGATACAACGCTTCCTTTCTTTATTAACTTGCTTCGTTTAGAATGAGAATGCGAATATCCACTATTACTACTAACACTATGAATACTACTAGTATCCCATGACGTCTTTATAGATTTATCCAACATAAAGGCTTGATTAATTGGATTATAATTATAATTTATATTTTTGGCTTCTTTTTTATATTTTGATTTCACTTTTTTATTCTTTTCATTCATACTAATTTTTTCTTCTTCCAATGTTTTATTCATAATAATTGGAGAAGAGGTAATTTTAGTTTGAATATTGTTTTGGGTACTAGAAATGAAATAATCAAAGGACGGTTCTATAGTAGTAGCTTTTGCTATGTTATTTGGATTAGTTGTATTAACAAAGAGTACATTAGAATCATTAGTATTGTTGTTGTTAAAGACGACAATATTATTATCATCATTCTTATTATTGTTGTTGTTGATGTTACCATTATTATAGTTATTGTTTTTATTTTGTAAATTATTTACAATAGTAGTACTCGATATGTTATTTGGATTTATACTTTGAATAGAATTATTAAATTTATCAAAAGTGTAGGATTGATTTGGCGTTATGCATGGTAATGTAGTATCATGAATAGAATCTGTTTTACTACTAATGAAATTATTATTTGGTTCGTTTAACTTTTTGAATTCTTTAGAATCATAAATAGTGTTCGTATTCGTTTCTTGATGGCTTTTATGATCTTTGGTGCTTTTACTTTTTGTCTTCTTTGAATCAATATCTATTTTATTGTCCTTATATTTATTTTCTTTAAATCTATTCTTAGCCACCATTTCAAAGAAATCTTGATGTATTTCTTCAGTTCCATGATTTCTTTCTGGATTTTTATTCTTTTTTACAAAAGTATCACTCCATTTTAAATTATTCATATGATAGATAGAGTATAATGGGAGATAAATGTAAAAAATAATTTTTCCAATGAATGAAAAAATAACAATGGCAGAAAGAGTATTATCTCTACCGTGAGAATGATAATTCATCGACGCTAACGCAAATATAAGTTGAATCACAAAGAAAAATAGCACTTCAATTAATATATTTAAATATTTTTCTCCTTTAATAGAATTATAAATTAAATTTCCAATTAAATAATAATAATAAGAAAATAATGCTGGATATATTAATTGCTTTAAAAATATGCTAATGGAATTTAAACGAACAATGATTGAAGAATGATTAAAAAATAATGACAATAATATATGTAATAATGAATTATAATTTCTTCTGAATTGTGCCTTAATTGATGTAAAACTTTCAGGAAGTTTTGTCCTTCCAATTAATTCAGGAATACATGCAATTTTTTCGTTATACCCTCTCACCAAAAGTATTGGTAATAATTTATCTTCCCCTAATTCTAACATGGAACGAACATGCAACGTATCTCTTGAAGCATATCGACCATAGTTATAAAGTACATCATCGGATGCAACCATAATTTCACTTGTTTTCGACTTAAATATACGATAAACAATACAACAAGAACAAGGATAATAAATTAATCTACTTAAAAATATATCCGAAGTAAGTATTTGGCTTTGATATATTTTAATAAATTGATTATAAAGAAAGGCCATCAACTTATTTGTATCATATTCATGTGAGATAAGACCTGAAATAGCTAATTGATTATCATGGTCTTCCAAGTATGTGGTCAAGGTATAAAGCGTATTTTGAAAAACACAGGTATCTGCATCAACCACAGACAAATATTTATATACTTTTGGACTTAAACCTAATCTATCCGTTAAATGATAGTGTAATTCATACTCCGCAGGGGTAAAGGATGAGTCAATATCATGAAGTTTGTTTAAATAATTTAATAGAATTAACAAAGAGTCACGTTTTCCTCTATTACCTGGATTTAATTCCTCATACTTATTTCCAAGTTTTGAAATAATCACATAAGGAATTTTTGTTTTTTTGTGATATCCTGAGTAAACACGGAGGTAATTCATTTGACGTCTTCCTCTTCCTATAGAATGATAAATTACCGATTCATCATGGGTTGGATTTTCTATGCCAAGAATCTTTAATATGTGGTTAATTGAACTGGAATTAGTATCACTAATAATACCATCACATACGATACATAATAATAATTTATTATTATCATAATTAGAGGTAAGAATAGATTGTAACGCTGCTTCCAAAATAGGATAAGGTTCACGAAACACCGACATAAACACAATATTATACGGCATAGAAAACCTTGATAATTTATTATTCTTATATTTTGAAAATCTCTTTTTTTTAAATGGAAGAAAAATTAAATTGATCAATGTAGATAAAGCTAATATACTACATATAACAATAAAAATGATATGGACATAATCATTAGGATTTTCCATTCTTCCAATAGTGAATAACTCAGAGAGGCCTTTTAACGCACTTTCATTTTGATGTAAATATATATTTTCAAATTCTTTTGTGATATCATAATCATAATCATTATAATTACTATCCTCTATTAATTTTGTAAATTCTGGTTTTAAAAAATCAATATCTTTTGAATTTGTACTGTTGTAATAATAATTACACAAGGCCATATACGGTTCCATATCTAAAACTATACCATTAATAACCACAATATATTTTTTTTCATTTATTAATTGGTTAAAGTCGTCTTTATTAAATGTTTTCTCTAAAGAATAGGAAAATTAAAATATTTAAATTAATATAAATAAAATGATAAATAAAGGATTAAAATATAAAATATATATATATTATTTATAAAAATAAAAAAATAGATTAAAATTAAAATTATTTAAAAAAAAAAAAAAAGCTATAGATTAAATTTTTAAAATTAAAAAATAAATACATTATAGAAATGAATATTTACCAGTTTTATGAAGCTTTTTTATTTTATTAATATCATAGCAGGTGTAACTAAAATCTGTTTTTGGACAAATTAAACTTGGATTATTTATTTGGGCAATATACTTGTAATCCTTTCTTATACTTAAATAATTATTTAATTTTATTTGATTATCAACGATACTATTTATATTTTCATTTTCTTTATAATCCTCTAATAATGGATAGGTTGGAAATAAGAAAGAAATTTCTTCACCCTTCTTTGTATTTAGATAGTCTTTTAAGCCTATACCTTTAAGATCACTATAGGCATAATCATAGCCATGAATACTTATTTTTTCACGATTTAATATTCCAATTTTTGATGGGATCTTACCGATATTTAACGCTATAAAAAAACTACTCATAACAATACAATAAAAGAAAAATATTGTTATTTTTTCTCTCCAAAGGGGTTGCGCTCTTTCATGAAGTTTAAAAAAAGATAAAACAAAATCTGGAATGAAAAAGGTTAAACATCTACATAAGAAAATCCAAAGAACTCTTAAAACTGTCACGGATTTTTGCTTTTTATTTAATCTACGACGATCTCTCTTTTTTCTTTTATTTTTTAACATTTTCAAGCGTTCAATTTCTTTGTCTTCCTCAATCTTTGGAACCTTGTTAAAATCAACAAAATTATTATTACTACCAATCGATAATCTACTATTAAATCCATAAATTTTATGAGAATGATTACTGACATCAATAGCAAATGGATTAGTATCATCGTATATTTCTGTTTTAGTTGATGCTGAACTTTGTAAAAAGTCCTTTTCATTTTGATAGTTATGGTTTTCGTCATATCTTTCTTTATTATTTTCATGTAAACTACATAAGAAATTTACAGAATTTGAAGCAAATGCTTTTTTCTTTTTACCATCTTTAGGATCATTTTTCTTATTTTTTGACGGTGAGGATAAAGTAGCTGTAGAACTATTAATTTTTAAATCTGGTGATGAAATATACTTTTTCGTTAATATCACATTACTATTTGTATCCTTTTTAGTACTGGGTAATGCATCGGAAGCACAAACAGATAGATTATCATTATGTTTTTCATTATAATTACTTGGAAGTACTGTTATTTTATGATGTTTCAAGTATTCTAATGATTTTGCCTTTTTATATATATAATCACTCGTCTTTATATCATTAGCAATATCTTCATCAATATAATCTTCATAGTTGGTTTCATTATTAATTATATTATAGCCATTTTTACTTTCTGAACCACTTAATTTTCCAAGATATGACTTTTTTGTAATGATTGAATTAACACTCAATGAACTATTACTACGACGTTTTGACCGACTTACACTTCTAATTATGGAATTTAATCGAGATAATGTTGATGAGGATGAACTTTCTTTACTAAATCTATTTTTATTTTTATATTTAAAATTTAACAAACTTTCCTTTAATGGTTTTCTTTCATCATCTATTAAAAATTTTGTATAGGAAAAATCATTTTCATTATCGTTGTAATCCAATGGTTTCACGTTATTTATTTCATCATCCTCACTGGTTAATCCACGAGTCTTTAATTCCATAAAATGATTCTTGTCATTATACTCGGTTGGAAATTTTTTAAATAAATAATTATTACTCATATTATTAAAACTTGGGTTTGAGTTTATCCAATAATGGTCCTTGTTTTGTTGTATGATTGTTTGGTCTAATGAACTATTATTTTCATTGGTTAACTTTGAATCTTGGTAATACGTATTTTGAAGTTCTGCTTTGCTATTATTATCATTATTATTATTTAAAAACGCTCCGTTCATTAATAGGTTATTTTTATCACTATTATAGGATAGAGGGGTATCATTAATTTGGTATGGCATTTTTTTATTATTTGACAAAAATGGATTTCCATTATTGATAAGAGACTCCAGCTGGGAATTCTCATTACTCGTATTAACATTATTTATAATATTAGAACTATAATTATAATTAGTATAGGGTAAAAAATCTTGGTTATTCATTGAGAAAGGTCTTAAATTAAAATCCGAACTATTTAAATTGGTATTATTAATATTTTCGGATTGAGAATTTGTGGCGGTATTTAATTCCTTTCCGAGACTAATATTACTTTGCTGCTTTTCAGGTTTATCTACTGAATTTTTAAAGTAATCATTAGAATTTGAATTTTGAGATATTATTGGGTATGTGTTAATATTATAGGATAATCCTTTAGAGGTTGTTAAATTTGAACTTGATAAATCGGTTGATTTATTGGAAAGTACATTAGTTCTATCTTTAATATCATTTTCAATTTTTGGATTAGTAGAATTAAATGTATTCTTATAACTATTAGAATGATGATGATTACTATCATTATTATTATGATAAGAGATATTGGGTTTCATATTTATATTGCGTGAGGGTATAAAAGGTTTTGCATTACTTGTAGTTCTCGGTGGGACTGTAAAATTTTCATTTGAATTATTTGAAACTTCGTTGATATGGTTAATATTAGTATTATGAATTGGTAAAGCGTTGATATTATTATTATTTACTATTGGATGATGAAATGATGTTGCATGATTTGAATTACTATTTAAATTCTGATTTATAGCTATTTCCTTTTTCGTAGTTTCAAAAATTGAATTTACCGTATTATTTGGTTCATACTGATGCCTTTGTATGTTATTAATATTACCCTTTTCTAGTTCATTGTTTTTTTCATTTATGTTAGAATAATAATAATGATTTTTCGGGTTTACTGAAGGACTTTGTATCTCAATATTAGGATTTTGATTTGTATGTTTAAAAGATATGGTATTGTTATTTTTAAATTGTGATGTAGCACTACTAGCATGATTCTTTCTTTTCATTTCTGAAATATCATTTTTTTCTATTTTTTCATTTGAAGTTGAAACTGGTATAGAACTAACAATATTGTTAATATTTGAATTGATATGAGTATGTAATTTCAAATTATCCTTAGTTATTACATTTGGGTATATATTTTCATTAGTTTCATTATTATATAAGTAACTGGTAATTTTATCATTTTTATTATTTTTATAAAAATTTTTTGAACTATCTTTATCTGTCAATTTATTAAACTGACCAGTATTTATATTATTCTCTACCATAATGAAAAATATTATATATATAGTATATAATTCATTAACTATTATAAATATTAATTATAAAAATCTGGAAGTGAGATTATAAATATAAAAAATTAATATATTTATTAATTTAACAATAACATTATTATTAAAAGAATTATTGTATACAAATATTATATTTCTATTGTTATAAGGTAGCTTATTGCTTTTAAACCTTTTATCTATATTTTGTTATTTAATAAATATACAATAATATTGATATTTTATATTTATCTATTTATATTTATTTATTTATTTATTTTATTCTTACTGTCATTCTTTTCTCTTTTATAATAAAAAAAATGATAGTTGCTTATTCCATATTTTTAAATATTTATTTATGTTAAATACTAAATAAAATAAATTTACTAATTATTTTGTATTATTTTGATCTAAATCTTTTTTTTTTTTTTTTTGTTATAATTTTTGTGTAATTGTTGAAAATGAAATGGTTTTTAGAAATTTTTAAAATCCTTTTTTTTTTTATCAATTGTTTCTTTTTTCGTTTTAAGGTTTTTTTTACTTTAGTTTGCTATTATTATTGCTTTTTTTTATTATTATTAATGTAGTTGTTGTTATTTTCTTTATTATATTACATTTAATATTATTATGTTTTGTTTTATTTTTCCTTTTTTTTTTAAATATTACTATTATTATATTTATATTAAATTATTTTTTTATTAATTCATAATATATTTTAAAAAGTAATTACAATAAACATATAATAATATAATTTATTAAATTATTCTTAAATAAAAAAAAAAAAAATTCAATTTCAAATAGTTTATAAACTATAAATTTAATTGAATAAAAAGCTTTAAAAGAAAAAAGTATCACTTTTTTTTTTTTTTAATATTATTATTATTAAAAATTATTATTAAATATGGTTATAATTAGTTGGAAAAAAAAGTCGATTAAATTTTATTATATGTTAAATTACATTTTTTAATTATATATAATATATGTTTTTTTTTTTTTTTTTTTAATAATGAAATTTTTTATTTTATAATATTAATTATTTAAATTTAAATATAATTTGTTCTTATATATTTTCAATTTAATATAATATATGATAATTATGTTTTGAAAGTTTTTCTTTAATATAAATATAAAACTTTTCAATATATTAAAATTTATTTGATATATATTACTCATTTTATTAAATGATTTAATTAAATATTGAAAAATAATTATTAAAGTTTTCAAATGTAAAAAAGAACCTTTTCTTTTTTTATTATTATTATTATTATTATTATTATTATTTATTCTTTTGTTATTAAAATTAAAAAATACTAAATAATATATTATAATATATAATAATAATGAATTTTATTCTATTCAATAAATAATATTAAAAAATAAAAAAAGAAAATAAAGCGTTTTTTTTTAAAAAAATATTATAGAATTTAATATACTATTATGATAAGTTATTTCTTTAAAAATTAATTAGATAAACAATTGATTTTATTATGAAAGGCTTTATTATACCACACTTTCAAAGCTCAATATATAAAAAAAAAAAGATACAAATTTCACAGAAAATTAAATTTATTATCGAGTTACCAATAATAAAGTTAATCCTAGATTAATTGTAACCTTACCAAAAGTATAATATATTATGAGAATTTAATTTCAGTTTTAACTTTAATCCATTCATTAACCAATAAAAAGGATATATAATAATAATATAATAATTGATTTAAAGAATATTATATATTTTTAAATTTGGTGTAACCATAAATTTTCCTTTTATAAATTAATTTATTATATTTACTTTTATGGATAATATATTTTTATATTTTAATATTGTATTAAAAAATAGGATTTATATTAATGTAGGTTACACGAATCCAACAATCAATTTTGTCATCATTTTTATATTTTTAGAAAAAGAAATAAATAAAAAGTATATTGTAATATATAGTACAATATATTGTAATACAAAGTTTTTTTGTCTAACATTATTTTAATAATCTTCAAACAAATACAAAACTAACCTATAACAATAATAATAAATTTTAATTTTATTAGAAATAAACTTTAATTATTAGTAAATAAAAATTCAAATAATAAGTAGTATGTTTTCTATAAATAAAAGTAGTTTTGAAAAAATACGTATATACATTGATAATATTATATATAAATTATAAAAAAATAATATAATATTAAAAAAATTAATAAATATATAAAAAGAAAACTTTTTTTTAAAAAAATTAAATTTTCATAATAGTCATGATACAAAAAGTGTACCTATTTCAAACTCTTTAGTATGAATGAAAAAAAGTGTAAAAAAAAAAAATATTTTGCTGTCAAATCCTATTGAAATAAAAATGATATAAAATATACTTTTTGTTTTTAATTATTTTTTTGATACATTTTATATATTAAAAATATATAAACTTTAATTAATATCAAAAAAAAAAAAACTTATTAATTTTTATATTAAAAATCTATCAACTATGAATCATATCCATAAAAACAGCTTAAACTTAACTTTTTTTTTCTTACTTCCTTTCAATATAAAAATAGTATATGCATTTTTTTTCTTTATTTTATACCATTGAATACAATCACTTTCTTTTATAATTCAATAAAATAATATTCAATTATAAAAAAATAAACTTTTATTTTTTATAAAGAATAGTCTATATTCTTTTTTAATGTGGATAAAAAACGATTTAGAAAATAAAAAAAAAAAAACTATTACTATTATGAATATATTAATTTATAAATTAAAAAAAGAAAATCTAAAAAAATTTAATATTTGTAACATGTTCAATAAAAATTTAATATTGCGTTTTTTTAAATAAAAGGTCACTTTTAAAATTATATATTGAAAAGAAAAAAAAAACAATATTCATATCAAATTATTATTACTAATATAAACTTTTTCTTACTTTAACATCTATAAAAATTATTATATATAATGATTATGTTAATTATAAATTATTTTTATTATTTTTAATAGATGGATTTGTGTAATTTGTGTGGTGGATTTAAATATTAGAATTTATAATTCTACTACAAGAATAAGTAACATTCAATAATGCAGAAAATAATTGCATATAATTACATATAGTTGACATAACATTACATTCATAATATGAAAGCATGACTAATAATAAAAAACAATACTAATACCCAAAAATTAATACAAAAATAAATAAATCATTACCTCCTTTTAACAAAATTGTTGTACAAAAAATTAATAGATTTTCTGTTTTTTTTTTTTTTTTTGGTTGGTTGGTGGGTTGGTTGGTTGGATAGAAAAGGAAAATCGTAACAGTTTAACCACTTTTTAATAGTAGAGTTGGTTGTAATAGTTGGAAAGTAAATAAAATGAAATGAAATAAAAAAAAAATAATTCTAGATATTTCAAAACCAAGATGAATGTAAAATAGGAAACTATAAAATTATTTATAAATAGAAAACTTAACCACGAATAAATTAATTTTTCACTACCTTACAACTAATTCTTATTAGAATTTTTTTTTTTTTTTTTTTTTTTTTGATAATGATAAATAATTTTTCGTTATTAGACAAGTTTATAACTATTGTTTTTTATCTCAAAAAATAGTTTTAATGGATACAAACGATCTATTAAATTATTTTTAAAAATTCAATTCATATCACAATTACTATAAAAATAAATAATCTTGTAATAAATAACATTAAAATATGTGTGTTTTCTAAATTTTTTCATACTATAATTATTATACTATTTATACTATTCACAATAATATAAAGTTTTTTTTTAACTTTAAAAAAAAACTTTAATAGTCTATTTTGTTTCCATTATTCATAACGAATCTAATTATCCTAATTATCTTAATAATTTCTTTAAATATTAAAGTTATTATGGGATAAAAAAATAGAGCTTTTTTTTTTTAATAATTAAAATTGCATTCCATATCATATCATTTAACATTTTTATAATAATTGACTTTTATTTATTAAAATTATGAAGCATATTTCAAATTAAAATTATCATTTAAAAACTACTTTTCCTTTTTTTTTTTTAATTAAAAAATTAATAGTTACTATTTCTATTTATTATTATAATTATACTTTAAAAATCAAATATCACCTCATATTAATATATTGCCAATGACAATCCTTTTTTACTTGAATATCAATACTACTAAATTTCTTTTAAATTTTTAAGAAATATTATTAGAAAAATAAATATTATATATTATCTATTTATCTATTATTATTATTATTATTATTATTATTATTATTATTATAGGATATACCTATTATTCTTAAAAAATGATATTAACAATCAAAAAATTTATATTGTGTCTTTCGAATATATTATATACCATTATAATATATAACCAAATATGGATAGAAGATTGTCATGGTGAAACTCCGTTATATGATGATTGTTATATTCTTAAAGAAATTGACGAAAAACTAAAATTAAATATAAAAACGTGGGAAAAAAGAGAGAATAAAAATTTGTTTAATATGGATTGTTGTTCCTATGTTAATGTGGAATGTAGCAATATAGATAATAAAGAAAGAATAGTGGAATTGTATGGATTTATTTATTTATTTTATATTCAATACAATAAAAAAAAAAAGTGGAATCAGGGTTTATTGAACGAAAAAAAAATATATATATATTATTACATATTTATATATTAAAAAATTATATATATATTGATATCTTTTATATAAAATTATAAATACTATCTTGTGTAAAAAATAATAATTCCAGTTCAATATTATATACTAATTCATTTCATAAAACAATTATTATTATTATTATTATTATCATTTTATATTTATATAGAAATATTAATAATGAAGAATTTAATGGACCATTACCAAAAAAATTTTCAGATTTTGAACAACTAATATCACTGTATTTATTAAATATATAATAAGATAATAAGCTATAGTAGATATAAATATTATAAAATAGATATAACGTATTATTAATATTAAAACAAAAATGATAATAATTTAATATTTTTTTCCTATTTACTATTTCATTTAATAAATACTTATATAATAATTAATAAAATTATCATGTATTGAACTATTGAACTCTCTATATATAGCTCATTAAAAAATAATAAAATTTCAGGAAGTTTACCAGATTTATCAAAATTAACAAATTTAAAATCATTGTAAGTCAATTCTACATTGAAAAACATTTTGCATTCTATTATTGAATATAAAAAATACTAATGGTGACATATTTAAAAATGATTTATATTTGAAGAGATTTATCTGAAAATAAATTTGAGGGTGATATACCTAATACCTATGCATCATTAACTAATTTAAATACATTGTAATAATAATATCAGTTATTAAGCTCCTTTTTACATACAAACCAATACAAATATATACATTTACACCTATATATTCTTAAAAACTAATTTTAAATTACATATATAAAAAACCTATCCATAGAATATTATCAAACAACCATTTATCAGGAACATTACCAGAATGGATTAATTCTTTAAATAATTTAGAGATACTGTAATTTTTTTTTACTAGTATATTAATTATAATAATATTATGTTATTAATTAAAAATATCTTTATACTGAAATATATTTTAATTAATATTTTTTACTTTTTTTTTTTTCGAAAATATATATATATATATATTAACTAAAGATGGATTAATGATAATAATTTTCATGGAGCAATGTCTGAAAGCTTTGCGGAATTAACCAAGTTACAGTCATTGTAAGTTGATAGATAAATAAATACAGAATTATTAAAATTAACAATCATTTATTATAAATTATATATTAAATTAAAAAATGTTTGCTTATATATTTTGTCCATTATTTACAACCATAACAGAAAACTGAATAATAATAAATTTGAAGGAGATATGTCATTTTTGATGCATTTAAAGGAATTAACATTACTGTAATAAAAATAGTCTATTTACAGTATTATGGAATATATACATATTAAATAAAAAATTATTCATACTAATTTTTATGAATATTTTTTTTTTACTCCTATTAATGTATGGTATTATTCAAACAACTAGTGATGCCTCAAATAATAATTTTTCAGGAGAAATTTTTAAAATACCAAAATCATTAATATCTTGCTATCTTTCCAATAATAATAGTACGCTTTGTATAGATACA
Source organism: Piromyces finnis (assembly GCA_002104945.1). Classification (NCBI taxonomy): domain Eukaryota; kingdom Fungi; phylum Neocallimastigomycota; class Neocallimastigomycetes; order Neocallimastigales; family Neocallimastigaceae; genus Piromyces; species Piromyces finnis. The sequence continues at coordinate 388,883 of MCFH01000041.1, forward strand.
AATGTAAATTTTGAACCAGATATTGATTATTGTCATATGGAATACATTTATGATACAGAAAGTAAGGAAGCCTTTGTCGTAAAAATTGAAATATGCCTTATTATTGGTATAGTGTATACATTGATATCAACATGTTTATTTATGCAAACAAAACTCAAAGATTATCAATATCATTTTGAATCTTATTTTAATATGGATGAAAGGGATGAAAGAAGAAGAATGTTATATAATGATATAAACTATGATACCGCCACAGAATATTCTGTAGATATTGATACACGATCCTATCAAGTGATATATCCTAGAAATGTTAGTCGTTTATCCCATGAATCCATGGAAAGTCATCAACTCTTTGAAAATGACAAAAAAGTCTATGGTAGTTTTCAAAATATGAATAAAAGTTCAAGAAATTCTATTGCATCTCAATTTAGAAATAATCTTCCGTTAAAAATAAAAACAAATAATAATGATGAAATGGGTTCTAATTTCGCAACAAATAATTCTTTCTCTCCGGTTAGTCCACCTTATAGTCCTACACTCAATGATAAAAATGGAACCTATTCTTCAAATAATAGTATTCATAATCCTGAATTGAATAATCAAAATGGTTATATCATTAAAAATTTATTAGTTCCCATTCTAGAGAAAAATTATACAGGGAGTAACAGTTTAAAAACCCATTCTCCAAAACAAGAAAAAGAAAGCAATACCATGGACACTCCCCAACAAGGTACTGGCGTAGATAATGATAACACTCAAAAATTAATAAATCCTCTTGATCATGAAAATGAAAATGACAGTAGAAATGAAAATGAAAGTGATGATGAAAATAAATTTGAATTTGAAGAAACCAATATGATAAATATTTCACATATTTATGATAAAAATATTTACAGTATAAATACATCAGAGAGTCCAGCCATGACAAATAATTCTAGTTATACCAATAGTCAATATAATAGTAGTCACAATTTAGGTTCAAATACTAATATGTATAATAGTAACAATAGTATTAATGTTAATGAAGAAGGTATCCATACTCCTTCTACTCATTATGAATCACATACACCCAATGATATGGAAATTGCAAATAATAATTCTAATACTGTTCCAAATTCTAGTAATATATATAATAATATTATACTCTGTAACAGTGAAAATTCCCCCCTAAAAAATAATAATAATATCAATAATATTCATTTGACCAACAAAAATTATAATAATATAATAAATCGTTCTATAGAATTACTTAAAAGGAATAGCTATTTAATAGATAATAAAAGTATTGCTAGTAGTAATTTTGTTAGTGCCTATGATAAAGAACGAGATAGAAATTTTTCTGAATATTTTGATATTTCCATGAATAATAATAATAATTATCCTTCATCATCCAGTAATAAAGGAAAAATGGATAATGAAATGAAGAGAGATAACACAACCTTTGCAAGTATTGCTAATAGTAATATACATAATTATGCTTTAGAAGAGGGTGATATTCAAAATGCATCATTTTATTCTATTCCTATATTTGATAATAAATCGAATGAAAATAAAAATTAGTAAAAAAAAAAAAAGTTTAATAAAATACAAATATATATATATATATATAAAGTATATTTATTATAAACATTTAATATATATTATATTAATAAATATTATAAATTATAAATATTATAATATATAATATATAATTATAATTATAAATAAGAGTATAGTTATGAATAAATAATAAAAGTTATCTATTAAAAAAAAATTATAATAAAAATTTTTCATAGAAAAAAATACTAAATCTAATTTTTTTATAATAAAGGGTAAAAAAAAAAAAAAGAAAAAGGAAAAGAAAGAGGTATATTAATTTATACTAAATGTTTATCTATTTTTTTTTCTTTTCTTTATTATTATTATTTTCATTTTATCACTATGAATTTTGTTAAGGAAATCATTATTTTATTTTATGGAAGCAGGAAAAAAAAAAAAAAAAAGTAAAAATGGTAGTTTATAAATTAATTCTTTTATAACTATGTTGTTATCATAGGAGATTAGTTTTATTGATATTACTACTTTATTATAATTATTATTATTAGACTATTTTATTTTGTTTCTTCATTTTCATTATTCCCAAAGATATATTAATATATTAACAATATAAAGTTCAATTCTTTTAAACCTTGGCTTTTTTAAAGTCTTCACTTTTTCTTTTATTGGGAATATTTCAAATGAAACAAAAGAAATGATAAAACTTTAAAAAACATAAAGTTTTTTTTTTTTACCATAATCACCTCATATCACTTTTTATAGTGTCTGGAAAATGTACTAAAAAATGAAAATAAGCTTTAATATTTATTTTAATTTCTTAATTTCAATTGGAGGATTTAAAAAAAAATGACAACTTTAATACTAAAAGAAATTCATATTTTTTTTTTTTTTTTTTTACTTTTTTAATAAGGTTTTAATTCAATGAACCTTTTCTCATTTGAAACTATCAACATCTAATTCCTATTCTTTCTAATTATTATTATTTCATAAACTAAAAGTTTTAAAAAAGGTTGCTTTTTTTTTTTGTTATTATTATTATTGATTAAAGTTTTTTTTATTAAATAAATTTTTTTATTAAAAATAAAAATAAGCCGTTAAATTATTTTTGATATAAAAATTTATTTAATATAAAAAATAATTATAATAGAAATGTAAAAAAAAAAAAAAATAAAAAATAAAAAAAAAAGCAACCTTTTTTAAAACCTTTAAGAGATGCAATAAAAATAGAAAGAGGAAGAGAGAATTAATAATAATAAAAATATAAAAAAAAAAGAGTTAATAATGGAAAAAAAAAAAGTTGACTTTTTTCTTATTTTTTTTTTTTTTTGTTGTTTTATATTTTTTATTTTTAATATATATTATATATTATAATATATTTAATTATTGAATTTAATATATTTATTAAATAAAATAAATTAAATAAATATATATTAGTACTAAAATTATATATATAAATTATGATTCTCGTGTTTATTATGAATTGATTGTAATTATATTATTTTATAATAAAAAATGTTTATTTATATAAAAAAAGCATAACACGATTTTTTATAAAAAAATAAAAAAAAAAAAAAAAAGAAATCACTTGTTTAAAAAGTAACAACAAAAAAAAAACAATTAATATTTCATTATTATTTATATATAAATATATATAAAAAACAATTCATCCCTACTATATTTATATATAGTAAAGAAAGCATAACCAATAATAATTCCCATTTTCAATATATTTTTCTTTCTGTTTAATTGTACAAAAAAGAAAAGGAATAACAGGAAAAAAAACACAAAAATATACAAGACATTTAGTTTAAATTTAATACCATGTAAATATATTAAAAAAAAAAAATTAAAATTCAAAATAATAAATTCTGTTGTCTATTTCTATATATTCTTCTTAAAATAAATTCTTCAAAATTATTATAATTTTTTAAAGAGATTTTTATTAATATATTATTTTTCAACTTAACATTTTATAAATTATCAAAAAAAAAAAAAAAAAAACTAATAGCATGAACGTAAATTTAAATAACAATAAAGGCATTTCAACAATTATTTCAAACCTTTCATTGGTTATTTCATTTTGTTTCTTTATTGTAAGTCTATTATGAAAAGACCATATATATATTTAATATAAGATGTTTTAAAATTTTAATGAGTAATATATAATATAATTTTATATTTATTTGTAAATCTATCATACCATTCACTATAATTTACAAATTCGATTTTTCAATTGTAATTTTGCTTATTGATTTTATCAACGATTATATTTATATTAAAATTGGAAATGATATTCTACATGGATTATTATCATAAAAAAAAAAAAAAAATCAATGGAAATAGATTGGTTGGTTAATTTCATTTATATCATCCTTTGTATACACTAGTAATATACAGTATAATAGATCTTGGATATGGTGGATTGTCATTAATGGACTTATTAGTGTTGCTGTTATCTTTTTAGTTATTGACAAAGACCAAATGAATGGTTATCGCTTTGCTGTATCCTTTTTTTTAAATAGACATAATTTGACATAATTTATATAATGAAAGAAAATTGAAATTCAATAATGAAATAAATAATTGGCTATCATAATTTATTTACCTTAACTCTGCTATATTTTCCTTTTATATATATTAAAAAATAAACATTAAATAGCTTATGACTTATTTAGGTATTTGCATTAATTGGTCTATTGGTTTAGTTAATGTAAGCAAAATAAATATTTTTTTTATTTTTATATTTACATTTCCATTTACTAATAATAAAATAATGTAGAGTTTAATTCATGTTAATGAAGCTTCAGGAAATGCTATTGGTGTTGGTAAGTTTTTAAAAAAATAATTATAAACTAAAAAAAAGTTACTAATGTATATATTATATTATATGAACGAAACTAAATAATTCACACAAAAAAAAAAAATAAAATAAAATCTCTATTCATTATGTTAACTAAAGGTCAATTATTAATTTCTGTTGGTTATGTAAGCAATCTTAATTCTTAAATTTTATATGAAATAGCATAGGCGAAACAAGTAATATTAATAATGATAAATTTATAATAATATATTTAATAGTTCATTTGGATCCTTTATTTTGGATGCGATAAGGAAACCACTATTGGAAAATTTACTGGCTACAATGGAATTTTAAAGAATAATCAGCAAGCCAATGTTAATAACAATAACAATAATGCCAATAATAATAATAATACCAGTTTCAATTACAACATTCCAATGGCCTCTGCTGAAAACACAATACTAAGTGAACCAAGTCATATTAATACTCCACCACCACAAACTAACCTTCGTGCTGAAGCTTTATTTGATTATACAGCAAATAAGGAAGATCCAAATGAAATTTCATTTGTTCAAGGAGAAACCATAGATATTATTGATAATAATGTAATTATATCTTTTTATCTTTATTGTCTCTTATTTAACACAATAATATATATATCATCTAATAAAAAAAATTTTTATAAAAAAATATAGGGTCGTTGGTGGCAAGCTAGAAAAGCTGATGGTACTATGGGTATTGTACCATCAAACTTTTTCAAAGTTATATAAATGTAAATAAAATCATATTGTAAAAAAAGGAAAAAAAAAGAAAAATATTTAAAAAAAAGTATTTTTTTTTCATCATATAGCCATCAAAAAGAAAAATTAAGAAAAAAAAAAATAAAAAAAATTATTTATATAAAAATATATAATATTTATATTTTATTTATAAATTTATATATATATGTATGTAATTTTTACTGTAGTTTTTACAGTTAATTATTTCTATATATATCAACTTTTTATATATATTATATATATACACTATATGCATATTATATAAAAAAAAAAAATATTTATTTTTATTAAACTATTTTTTAGCAAAAAAAAAAAAAAAAAAATCCTTTATATGTTGATTATATATATATAATCAATAGCAAATTCTTTAATTTTTATTTTATCTCACTATTACTATTTTATCTGATAGAAAAAAAAAAAAAAAGCTAACTAGAATTTATATTATTATAAAAGAAAAATGAAAAAAAAAATATTCTATCCTAATAAATAAAATAGTTATTTATTATCGATAGGCTATTAATTTTATTCACGCTACTATTTTTTATTATTATCATGCTTATTTTTTTTTTTTTTTAATAAAAAAAAAAAAAAATAAAAAGAATAATAATGAAAAAAGAAAAAGAAAAATATAAATATTGGTATATTATGTAGTATTTATTGTATTCCTAATAAAATAAAATAAAATAAAATATTTAAAAATAAAAACATTTCTGATAATTATTAATATTTTATATAGCCTAAAAGGTTTCGATGATTTATAGGGGTGTATTGTTATTATTTTATTAATATAAAATTTACAAAAAAAATAAGATTTTTTATCATAGGTATGTAGTAGAAAAAATACACAGAAAAAGAAAAAAAAAAGTTTATTTTCATTATAAAAAAAAAAAAAAAAAATACCTAAATAAGATAAACTATATAGATATATATATAGATTATATATTCATCATTATAATACTTTTATATCTATTTAGATTATCATTTTTAATCTTACAAAATATTGAAATTCCAGTTACAAAATAATAATATGATAATTTATTGTAATTTTTTCTTATCGTTAGATATAATATGATCATAATCATGTCATTTCATTTTTACATTATAATTCATTATTTCTTTTATTAAAGTTTGTATCCATGAGCATCAGGTTTATAATTATTATTATTATTATTATTATTATTATTATTATTATTATTATTATTATTATTATTGTTATTCTAATTATTATTATTATTATTATTATTATTATTATTATTGTTATTCTAATTATTATTATTATTATTATTATTATTATTATTGTTGTTGTTGTTATTCTAATTATTATTATTATTATTATTATTATTATTATTATTATTATTATTATTATTATTATTATTATTATTATTATTATTATTATTATTATTATTATTATTCCTTTATTTTTTTTTTAACTTTTTCTCAATAAATAGAAAAAGGTCATGTTGATAGATAAATGCAATAAATATATGATTATATGGACTAATAAAATAATATTATATATAAAGTATATTCTATAAAATAAACTTTAAAGTTTTTTAATTATTATCATGTTTTTTATAATTATCCTTTGGATTTAATATCAATTTGATAATATCATCTTTTTTAGCCATTTTTATTTGAAATCTAATTTAATAATTTTTATATATTCGCCATATTTTATATTATAAAAAAAAGGGAATTTGTAATTTGTGTTATATATCATATTATAATGTATTATAATAGATATGGATTAAATTATTTTTAAATTTATATAGTACTATTAATTTTTCAAAGTTTAAAGTTTTTGAAAAAAATAAAAAACCTTCTTTATAATTTATTATTATTATTATTATAGTTTATAGGTCAGGCCTAAAAATACAAAGCCATCTCGTGTTTCTATCTAAAATTATTAAAATCTATTAATATTTATTTAAAATTTATTGAGGAATGACTAATGATAAACGAATAGGATGAAAATTCAATATCCTTTAATAATAATTTTAATGGCTATAATTTTTAAAATTTAAAATAAAACAAAGTTTGAGGTTTATTTTATTAAAGATCATTCCTCTTTTTTTTTTTTTTTTTTTTTAAATTAAACCTTATAAATTAAATTGATATTTAAAATTTTTATTTTTTTATTGATAATAAATTTTATTTTTACATAATACAATTTGTTTTATATTAGAAAAAAGGTTTAAGGATAAAGAACAAAAAAAGAATAAATACATTATTCTAATTATCATTGTCATTATTATTATTATTATTATTATTATTATTATTATTATTATTATATTATGTTGTTGTTGTTGTTATTTTGGATATAAAACTCTCATCATTTTGTATTCTAATGATATATATGGGTGTATAGGTAAAAGGATATTGCACTTGTCACTTAAAAGCATTATTATTATTAAAAGATATTAATATGATCTATTTTTTATATAAAAGTCTTAGACTATTTTTATTCTAATAATTTTAAAATAATAAAGAAAAATAAAACCCTTTTTCCTTTCTTTATTCATATATCTTTTTTTAAAAAAAAAAAAAAATTTTTTTATTGTCATATTCTTTTATTTTTTAATCAAAATTCTTCGTGTGAAAAAAAAAGGTAATAACCTATCTTGAGCTAATTTTTCTGTTTAAAAAAATTAATATTCTTTTCTCCTTTAATAAAAATTAAAATAATTTTTCAATTTGTATAGGACCGACCTCAATTAAAAATATTTATATATAAATTTAAAACTATATATCATAAATTAGAATACTTTTTTCTTTTGAAAGAAAAATATTTCATAAAAAAATTTTAAAGTTTAATTATTTTTTTTACCTAAAAAGTACAAAATTAAATTTTTAATTGAAATATTAAATATTTACAATATAATGTAATATATAGAATCAATATATGAACACATTTTCTATAGAATTAGTTTATATTAAAAATAGGTTATTATTTTTAATAGTGTTAATGTTTCTTTTTATCAATTTTTTGATGATGCATCTATTTCATTAATGATTCATCCATGCATTATATTTATTGTTGATTCATAGATATATATAAAAGGAATAGATAAATAAGATTTAATTAAATATAATATTATTGCCATTATTATTAAACTTTATAAACTTATTAAAAATATCATTATATAGGTAAAATAATAATATAGCTTTATAATTTTCTTATAAAGTTATATATATAAATATTTTTAAAAAAAAAATATTATAATATATAAATGTTATTATTATTATTATTATTATTATTATTATTATTCTAATTATTATTATTATTATTATTATTCTAATTATTATTATTATTATTATTATTCTAATTATTATTATTATTATTATTATTTCTATTAAAATTAATATTATTATTATTATTGTTATTATTATTTCTATTATTGTTGTTAAAATTATTATTATTATTATTTCATTGTGATTAAAATTTTAAAATTGGTTTATAGAAATAAGCTTTTTAATTATTTTTTTAATTATGTTATTAATAATATAATTTTACTTTTTTTAATATGTTGTGTGTGAATTAGGAATATATGACATTTCTAATTAAAACAAATGTATTATATTATTATTATTATATATTTTTATATATTTTAAAAATAACTAAAACCTTATTTATAAACTTGACTAAAAAAAAAATAGAAAAATTAATAATCCATACATATATATAATAAAAAGATAATTAAAGTCATTCATTTCTCCTTTTTTTTAAAAAAATTTTTTAACATTTTTTCTTTTTTACCAACTTTAAAAAACACCTTTTTTAAAAAAACGTTTTCAGTGTAATTGTTGAAAAAAATAACAATTTAATAATTATTCAATAAAAACAAAAAAAAAAAAAAAAGAAATGAACTATTATAATTATATATAAAAACTAAAAAAAAAAAAAAAAAAAAATTAAAAAAAAAAGCAATAAAAAAAACTTTATATTTTATTTTCCTATAGGTTTCATAAAAAAGGAAAAAATTAATATATAAAATAATTATATTAAAATATATATATCCTATTATACCTATTCTATTTGTACAGTTGTAACTTTTTTCTTAATAAAAGATAAAAGTTAAAAAAAAAAGTGACAAAAATATAAACAACATCAACAAAAAAAAAAAAATACATTTATTGATATCAAATTATTTTTATCTTTATTTTGTTAAAAAAAAACGATAACTTTATTATTTCATTTAATAATAATACCTCTATTTTTCTTTACACCATTATTTTGTTCTTTTAAATATAAATTTATCAACTTGGATAAAATAATTATTTTTTTTCTTACTTTTCGATAATGAATGAAATAAAGAATATACGTAATACTCTCAGTTACAATAAAATTATTCAACCTTTCAATTAAAAATATTTTCTTTCCTTTAATACCTCATAATAATAAATATATTTAACCAACAAATCCTAAAACAACATATTATAAAAAAAAATGAATAACGAAAAAAAAATTATACATTCTAAACAATAAATTAATATATATATATAAATTTTTGAAAAAAGAATATTATAATAATATAATTAGTAGGAACAACCTTTTTTTATATAAATATCAACAATAGTATTTTATATATTTAATATCTTTATTTTTTAACTATTTTATTCTATTTAATATTTAATTATCAGAAAAAAAAAATGGTTATATAATTTATAATTATAAAAAAAAAAAAAAAAAAATTAACTGGTTATATTTTTGTTTTCATCATAAACAACAACATTCAAAATTTTAATTTAAATATGGTTATATAAATATTTTATATTTTAATAATAATAAAAATAATTCAACGATTTTTTTTTTTTATTTTATTTTAATAACATTAATATATATATTTTTTACTTTATATAAGACATATAAAAATCATTATTTAATTCAATAATATTATAATATCTTGAAAAAAAAATAATTAATTGAAATACTCAACAAATTTTACAATATAAATTTACTTTTTATATATAATTTTTTAACTTTTTATCATAAAAACTGGATACTTTTTATTAATATAGCGTTTCACACTTTTTTTTTTTTTTTACTTCCTTTTCATTTATTAACTATTAATTAATAAAATTTTCTCATTTCTCTTTATATTAATTTTATTATTAATTGGTTTTGATATAAAAAAAATAGGCTTAATTAGTATTAAATAATTTATTTATTATTCTACTAATTATTAATTTATCTTTAAAAATAGCGTTAATTCACTCTTTAAATTTATAATTTATAAAATAAAAGGAAAAAAAAATTTTTTTTTTCTTAGTCTTTTATAGTAATTAATTATTAATATCATTTTATAAATAAAAAAAATTAAAAATTTTTAACAAAGAAAACGATATAAAAGAATTTAAATTCAACATATAGAAAAAAGGTAAGTTTTTTTTTTCTTTCTTCATTAATTTAAACCATAAAATGAAACAATTCACTTTAAATTGAAAGTTTGTAAAAGTCACTATTATGAAAGAATAAAATTTTATATATTAAAATTTTTTGGTAGTACAAATAAAAAACCAATATTATAATTAAATATTAAAATTAAATATTAAAAAAAAGGATGGTTGAAAAATAGTATAATTCTAACAAAGAATAAAACACATTTTTATTATATCAATTGAATAAAAGATAAATGTAAAATAATAGAATGTAACTGTATTTATTTTCATTTCCATTAAAAATCATCTTCCAATGTCAATGTCAATAGGATAAAATAAAAAAAAAAATAAAAAAATAAAAACGACTTTAAGATATATAATCCATTTAAAAATAAGAAATAATAATTGATAAGAAATTTGGAAATATATAAAGATATAATTAGTTATAAAGTCACGATAAGTTTCTATAAATAAAATGGATGATTAAAAGAGAGTCTAGACCTCTATTTATTAAATTGATAATATTAAAATGATTTAAATTATTGATTAAAAAAAAAAAAGCACCTGTTCATCATCACATTTATATACTGGTCGACTCTAACCATAATACTAATATAACAATAGAATACCTGTCATAAGCAAATCATCTTACCTAAATACAAATAGTATTAAACTTTGAATTTACCATTATCATAATGTATACATTAATATACATTAATATACAATAATAAATTAATTCATTTATAAATGTAAATTTTAATAATTGATAATATATGATAAGGGTTAGAATTATTGAGAGATAATCCTATTTAAAAAATTTCCTCCAACCACCACCACTCCTTCCAACATTTTATATTAAAATGAATTTAATATAAAAAATTAATTTTTAATATAAATTTTGATAATTTTTTTATATTAAAAAAGATAAAAAAAAATAAAAATAAAAATTTTCTTTAGTTGATAAGCTTAATAAAAAAAGTTAAAAAAAAATAGAGATAATAGTTTTTTCAATTTTTTTTTTCAATTTTTTATTATTATCTTTTTTCTTATTCAAAGATAATTTTATATTAAAGAGAGAAAAAATACTAAAGCAATGAAATAATAAAAAAGAATAACTTGAATATAAAACTATAATTTATTCAAGTTTGTACACGCACATTCATTTAAAAATAATAATAGAAAGTCAATGTTATTTCAATAATTAAATTGTAAAATAAAACTCATTAAAATTTAGAGTAACTTCACCCATACATATAGTATAATTAAGAATAAAAAATAATTAAAAAACACTATTTTAAGATTCAATTTGATATTGAATTAAAAATAATCATAAAATCATAATCATAGAATTTTTATAGAATTATCAAAATTAGTTTCTTTTTTATTTCAAATAAACTTTCAATTTAAAGCAATTCTTTTTTTTAAAAAAAACAATTTCAATATTATAAATATTTTATATATTTCTGAAATATTAATAATATACAAATTTTCTGTAAATAATAATTTATTAATACTTTTATAACTACCAAAAGTCGATCTTTTAACACCAACAAAGGTAATTCATTTTATATATTTTATATATTATATATATTTCATTCTTAAAAAAAAAAAGCACTATTGAAAAGAAAAAGATAATATAATCAATATGGTATGTTAACCCTAAATTTAAGCAACAAATTTACTAGTTCAATAAATTCCATACAACAAGAATTTGTTCATCTTTCAAATAAACATCATTTAAACAAACCATTTATTTAAACCCACCTCCTACACTTGTTACGGCAGCAAACAAAAATTTAAATTGTTCCTTTAAAATGTGCTATATTAAATTAATAAATTTAGTAATAATTCTTAATTTAGTACCAACAAAATTAGCTTATAAAATTAAAGTTACACATTAATTTATTTTAGGTAGTACATGATTCAATAGTAATTTTAAATTATTTTCATTTGATAAGGCATCACCTCCCTAAATGGACAATAGCAACAGCCAAACAGGCAATAAATTCAAACTTTAAATGCTATGATATGGGAGACACCAATCATAATAAATAGGAGATTTATCAAGTGACACTAAAGTTTAATTTATATAATTTTTATAATTTGATAAGATCATTTGCTTCCATTTAATATAAATAAAATGAAAAATAGAATAAAGAATTCTACATAAAAATATGTAGACAGTGGAATGATCATATGATCAAATCAAAACAAAAAAGAAAACACTTTTTATGGAACAAAATTTTCTTTATTTACCAGCTTATCATTTTTACTATTAAAAATATTGACTGACATGATAAACCATCAATCCATAAAAAAAGATTGGGATAAAACATTAACGCCAATATATATTATTGGATTATCAGCATTTAACAACATCTATATTAAAAAAACAAATAAAAGCAAAAAAAAACTATTTCATCATTTCAATGTTTAAAAATCACTTTATTCTATATGTAAAAACAAACGTTTATTTTTTAAAAGAGTCACATGAATATTAAAAAGATAAAAATGTTGATATAAAATAATATATATTAAAATATATTAAAGCATATCATTTAATATATTAAAGATTTCAATAGTGTAACCATAAATTTAAGAGTATTTAATATATAATGTTGCATATACTAATTTTATATTATTTTATTATATATTGATAGATAGTTTTTAAAAAATTTCTAAAGAACATCAACAATATATTATCATTATATTGTAATATATAATAGTTATTGAAAAATAAAAAAATAGAATTTAGTATACTCTATATATAAGTTTAAAAAAAGTATTTTTTTTAAATGTCCAAAGTATCAAATTCTAATTCAACGTACTTATTATCATCTTCAAATCAACAATTAAATTCGGATTGGCAATCTATTCAAACAATACAACATACTATTCCATTAATATATAATAAAATTTCTATTTTTCAAAAAGATAATTCAAATATGTTAAAAAATACTTTAATAAATAATTGTATTAGTAACTCACCTCCAAAATCCAAAATGGCCATGCCAGAAAGTAAATATACTATTTTTAAATTTCATTGAAATTTATTTACCAATATAGATAATATAAGCAAAAAAAAATATCTATTATTAATTAATAATATGAGATTTTATATTATTTTATATATAATTTAAAAAAAAACTTGCTAATATAATTTTGTTAATATAATGTTGTTATTATTATTATAAAAAAAGAAAAAGTCACCATAAGTGACTATCAAGTTTTGGATACCCTAGGTAAAGGTTCCTGTGGTTTTGTAAAATTAGCAAGGAGAAAATCAGATGGCAAAAATGTTATTATAAAATATGTAGTCAAATCTTTAGTATTAGATGGTTGTTGGACACGTGAAGATAATGTTAAAATACCAACTGAAATTCATATTTTAAAATATATTACTGAAAACTTCCCACATCCATATGTTTTAAGACTATTAAATACTTGGGAAGATAATTATTATTATTATTTAGAATTTGATTCACAAAACTGTATAGATTTATTTGAATGTATTGATAACAGACGTTTTACAACTGAAGCTCAAGTAAAGAAAATCTTTTATCGTATCGTTCAAGGTGTTCAACACCTCCATCATATTAATATTGTTCACCGTGATATTAAGGATGAAAATATTCTTATTCGTGATGATGATACAGTTGAAATTATTGATTTTGGTTCAAGTGCTTACGTTAAAGAAGGTAAGAAATTTGATAAATTTTGCGGTACTGGTGGTTACGCTGCTCCAGAAGTTCTTTCTGGTCAAAAGTATGATGGTCCACCACAAGATATTTGGTCATTAGGTATTCTTTTATATACTATGATTTATGGTAGTAATCCATTCCGTACATTGGATCAAATTATTACAAGTGAAGTTCAATTCCCAGTAATTGTTTCTAGTGGATCCCATGATTTAATGTGTCGTATGTTAAATCGTGATTTCCAAAAAAGACCAAATATCGATGAAGTTATAAATCATTCATGGTTTAATGACTTAACCGAAGAAGATAAACAAATACCTAAAAATACGAATATACCTATAGAAAATAGCAATGAAGAAATTGAAAATAATAAAGAAAATGAAATAAAAAAAATAGAAAAGATTGAAATCATTAAAAAAGAAGAAATGGATAAAGATAATAGTATATCAAAAGTACATAGTGAGGAAGAAGAAGACATAACAGAAATGGATAATATATCTGTTGAAATTTTAACTCCTATGGAAAATGAAAAAGAAATAGAATCAATAAAATTAGAGGAGGATGATAATGAGCTTACTTCAACAACATTAAATGAAGAATTAATAAAAAAATTAGATTTACATTCTGTAGTTTCTGAAGAATGTGATGTAAGAAGTGATAGTACTTTAGTGGATTAAAATTTAAAATTAAATTTCTTGGAAAAATTGTAAAAAAAATTAAAAAAATTAATTTTAAATTTGTACCCACCACAAAAGTAGAAAAAATATCAATCCAAATAGAAATAATAAGAAAAAAAGTTCACTTTAAAGGAAAATAAAAGTAAAACTAATATATTTCTTTACTTTTATTTTAATTTATATATATCCCCTTTTAAGCTTATTAAAACAAAAATCTTAAAATAACAACTACCTAATTATTATTTAGTAAATAGAAAATTTTTTAATTTATTTCAGAAATATAAAAATCGAAAAAAAACCAACAAAAAAAAATTATTTATATAGATTATAAATAGTATATAAAGGATACATTAATTTTTATAAAGTATAAAAAAAAAAAAAAAGTAAAAAAAAAATACATAAAAGAAGGAATTTAAAGTAATTATCTTTAAGATTTTATAATTTTTTAAACTTTTTTTTTTTTTTTATTTAATAATTAATTTTTTTTTAGAAGAAAAAAATTTAAAAAAAAAAAAAAAAAGAAATGAAAAAAATATTATCAAAATAATCTTTTAAAATGTCTTTTTCTATTATTAGATAAGGATAAAAAAAAAAGAGAGAGAGATATTTAAATAATATTTTGTAAAAAAAAAAAAAAAGAAAAAAAGAAAAAAAGAATAAATATAATAATAAATATATATTCTTTAAATTTTTTTTAAACTCTCAAATAATCTTTTATTTATATATATATATATATAATATATTATAAAAGTTAAAACTTTTAAAATTACAAGAAAAAAAAAAAAAAAAGATAAATATAGAAAAGAAATATATATATATATATTATTAATGTTCTTATTTATGATTATAAAAAAAAAAAAAAAAAAAAAAAGTTGAAAAATATATATATATATATAAAAAGTTAAAAACAAATGTTAATTCAATTTATAATAAACTTTTAATAATTTAAACAAAAGCATATGACTATAATAAAATAAAATACTAAGAGTTTAAAATTTTATATGTAAAAACTTTTTTTTTTCTGTTCATTTAGTTTCTGATAGTTTATATTTTGATATAAAATAAATAAAAAGAAAAAAAAGTTTTATTTTTATTTATTAGTGAAAAAAATTAAGAAAATTAAAATAAAATGGCAGCTATACCTGCACCTTTTGCTGTTTCAGGAGTATATGGAATTCCTTATGTGCTATTGCTGGTAGTGCTATTTATTTATTATATAAATTGAATGAAAATGGTATGTCTAATATTGAATACTTCCCTGAAGTAAAGCATATAAAATTTGATGAAGGATATACTGGTATAGATGATGATGACCTTGATACAATGATTGATTGATAAAATAGAAGAAATAGAAATGAATACTGAAGAATATAAGGCTGTGAAAGATGGTCTTAATATTCTTTTTAACAATGAAAAGAATAAAGCTTTAGATGAAATACCAAATTCTATAAAAAGTAAGGATGGGAAAGGTGTTGATTTAGAAGAATTTGATGAAAAAGTTGAAAAAACAAAAAGGAAAAATAAAAAAACAGGATGGTATATCGAAAAGGATAAAGGAGCATCTGTTAATAAACAGGCTCATGGTGGAAGTCAATATAAATTATTTAATTTTAAAGGCCAAAGAATTGCAACCCTTTCTGCCGATGGAAAAGTCTTAAGAAAATAAATAAATATATATATATATAAAATTTGTTGAAATGAAATAAAAAAAAAAATTTTTTTTTTAAATATTGAAAATAAAATAAATAAAATTAAATTTAAAATGAAAATAAAAAAAAAAAAAAATGAATAATATATATTTTATTTTATTTTTTATTTTATTTAATGGTATTTTATTATTTATTTATTTATTTATTTATTTATTTATTTATTTATTTATTTAATTATTTATTTATTTATTTATTTATTTAATTATTTAATTATTTATTTATTTATTTATTTATTTATTTATTTATTTATTTATTTATTTATTCACTTTTAATTTATCTTTTAAAATTTTTGATTCACCACTCTTTCGCTTAAAAAAATTTTTTTTTAAAGTTCTTCTACAATAATAGCTTGATAAATAGCTTCCATTTTATCTAATTGAAAATGAGCTGTACTATTAGTAAATAAACAAGAAGCTGAAGCGGCAGCTAAACCATATCTATATGCTTGTACAAAATCCTTTACAAATATACATATTATAAAATAAAATGATTTATTATTATTATTATTATTATTATTATTATTATTATTATTATTATTATTATTATTATTATTATTATTATTATTATTATTATTATTATTATTATTATTATTATTATTATTATTATTATTATTATTATTATTATTATTATTATTATTATTATTATTATTATTATTATTATTATTATTATTATTATTATTATTATTATTATTATTATTATTATTATTATTATTATTATTATTATTATTATTATTACAAAAAATAAAAAATAATATATATTTACCTTAAGTTCAATATATTTCATGGTAAAAACAGCACTACAAGTATCCCCAGCACCTAATGGATTAATACGAAGATTTATATTATCACTTTTAGTATTATCTTCTTCTAAGTAATTAATAATATTTGGTATAGTGTATTGATATGTTTTATATGAAGCAGTTATATTTCTTTCTTGACGAGCAAACATATAGGCTCTATTATAATTTTAAAGAAAAAAAAATTAATAATTATGAAAAAAGTTAATATTAATATATAGAGATGGAAGGAAATAAATATATATATTAATATTAATTACTTATTTGGACCATCTGTGATAGCAACAACCTTTACTGGATAAAGTGACATTAATATTTTTCCAATTGAATGAATATCTTTTTTATCTTGAATTAAA
This sequence comes from Piromyces finnis, assembly GCA_002104945.1. Taxonomy (NCBI): domain Eukaryota; kingdom Fungi; phylum Neocallimastigomycota; class Neocallimastigomycetes; order Neocallimastigales; family Neocallimastigaceae; genus Piromyces; species Piromyces finnis. The sequence continues at coordinate 406,613 of MCFH01000041.1, forward strand.
CTATATTATAAATATACATATTATATAAAATAATAATTTAGTATGGTATTGCTTTAATAATAATAATAATAATAATAATATTTCATACTCTTTTGGGCATAAACCATAAGCTTCTTCAAAGTTGATTTTTAAAGCATCTACTTTTCCTGTTTTCATACAATCAATGTTTTTAGCTATATCTAAAAATACAAAAGTTTTTTCTGGACTATTTTTAACAATAAATTCATAAGTAGAACCATCTAAACCTTTTGGTAAACTACCTTTTTTTTTTTAATAAAATATATATATGTATAATATATAAAAATTTAAAAAGGATATATCCATAATATTCATAATATTATTAACAGATTAAGAAAAGTAAAGAAATAAAATATAAAAGTTTTAAAAAAATTATTTTTTTTAAATAGATGATTATATAAAACTTTTTTTTTTACCACAGAGTGAAATAAGTTCAATATTGTTTTGTGGGTCATTAAACATATCTAATACTGCAGTTTCAAATGCTTGTTTTTCTTCACTTGTAATTTCAGCAGAAGGTTCCTATTATATTATATTTATTCCATAAATATTTAAAGTATATATATAAATATTATTAAAAAGGATTTTCTCTTTATAATATGTCTATTTATTTTATTTCATTTATTTTATCAAAAAAAAAAACTTACAATTAATTCAGTCATTACTCCTGTATTCTTATCTAACAATGTAGTACAATTTCTGGTTTTTCCTGAAGTTTCAACTTTTATTATATATATTTAATTTAATAACTGTTCTACCATTCACTATAACATTTTTACTTGATATTTTATTAAATAAAAAGTATTGATAATTACTGCTAATATGCTGAATATTTTGACTATCAAAGAAATTTTTAATGTACTCGCCGGTGGAACCTCCAGTAAATTGAACTAAAGTTACCTTATATTATTAATTACATTGTCATTACCAATTTTTTTTTTTTTTTTTTTTTTTTTTTTTATTGTTGTTGTTGTTGTTGTTGTTGTTAAAAATTAAAAAAAAATATTAATAATAAATAAAAATGAATTTCAAAATTTAATTTTTAATTGCAAATGTCATTTAATTTATTTTATGTTTAAATAAATATAAACTTACATTGTCTGATTTTTTTAATTGTTCACAAGCAACAGTATAATTTTGACCTTTTCCTCCAACAAAATTAATGGCTTCTTCTGCTCTGTTAACTTCACCGAATTGAAAATGTTTAAATTTTAAAGTGCATTGGTAAGCAGGATTAAGTCCTATAGAGAAATAGATAGATAAATATAATGGAGTTGTTTTTTTTTTTTTTTTTTTTTATGATAATTATATATTAATATAAAAAGTATATAAATATTATAATAAATCAATAGGTTAATGCTACATTTATTATATCATTTTATTTCAATTATATTTATAAAATATACATATATATATACTAATAATTGATAATAAATACTCTTTTAAATTTTTAAAAATAGTAATAATACTACTAGTAATATTTTTATTTCTTAAGAACATACCAAAACAAACACAAGATTTAGTTTTCATAGTCTTTACTCAATTTTTTTTTTTTAAAAAAAATAATTAAAATAAAAATATAAATATAATAATATTTTGAAAGAGGTTATATTATACAAAATATATATAATTTTTGGAAACTTTTTTTTTTTACTTGATACATTATTTTATTATTGATTAATTTTTGTATACAATGAAAAGGGAAAATTCGACGACTTTTCATCATTTGAATTTGCATTTTTTTTTTTTTTTAAAATAAAAGAATGGGAATATGGAAATAAGAAATAAAAATAAAATAAAATGGAAATTTTTATTTTAACCTACACACAAAAAATAAAAGCTTTTTTTTTAATATGCGTTTCTATTATTTAATATGATTATTCCTATTTTTAATTGTCTCTTAATAAATTTGTTGGCTAAAGGGCTTTTTTTTTTTTTTTTTTTTTAGCTTTTCAATAAGACATCAATTTTAAAAGAAAAAATAAAAAATGATAAAAATAAAAACGGTAAATGAAGAGTAAAATGAAATTGGATAAAGAAAAAATTATTACTTTCTTTTTTTTTTTTTTTCTTACATATTAAAATATTTTATTTTAATAATAAAATTGATACAAATGACAAAATAAAACAGTTAAAAATCGAAATATATATATATATTAATATCTATGATGGTATTAGCAGGTATACTTTAGATATTACTATAAAAAAATAAGAATAAAATAATGAAATAAAAAAAAATATAATAAATAATATTCATATTCAGAAAATCCTTTTTATATTTCCTATATTTCATAGTCTTAATTATAATCCTATTGATATTATGATAAAATAAATTAGTAATTCTCTCTATCCTATGTATATTATAATAATTTTATTTTATTTTTCATTTTTCCTTATTTAAGTTTTAAATTAATGGAAATCCTAATGGTCGTAGTGATGAATTATAATCTTCACTATTGAAATTAATGTTTTTTTTTTTTTGTTTGTTTGTTTTTATGATTTTAAATTAATGGAGGGCCTAATGGTGGTGGTGAATTATAACCTTCATTATTGGAATCATTCATATTATTGTTATTATTACTATTATTGCTATTCATAGGTACACTACCATAGATATTATTAACTCCCATACGATTACCATTCATACTGCCCATTAAATTATTATTCATTCCGTTCATTGGGTTTCCATTTAATTTTTGACGTTTAATCATTCCATTATTACCATTATTCATGGCATCATTATTATTCATATTATTATTACCACGATAGTTTCTTATATCATTCATGTCAAAACGATTCCGATTATTCATCATCATTAAATGTTCATTTCGATTAGGTGTAAATTCACTATAATTAACTTGTGGTCTTCCAGGAATAATAGGTGGTTGTATATTATTGACTTGACGTTGATCTGGACGATCAACATAGTTTGGATAATAGGATGGTTGTGATGAGGATCTTAAATTATCTCTATCCATCGGTTTATCAAAATCACGATGTGGTCTAATTTTAAATTTACTAGTAATACTACGAGCATTTTCTTGAGCTTTAGCCATTTGTGGTGGCATCCAGTGTTTAATAGGTACTTCACTCATTCTTGGTTTCTATATATTTAGAAAAAAATAAAATATATATATTGATATATTGATTACAAATTAAGCAATTTAATAGTTTTAATAATATATATAAAAATATAAATGATATAAATGATAATAAATGATAGTAGTAATAATACTATTAATAATAGCTAATATTATAATTACCAAACTTTCTGAATTCCCTGATTCATCTTGTACCCATTCCATATGACTCATATTTGGGTATTCTGAAAATACCATCATATCTCTTTTTGTAAGAATATTTATATAAAATTCCCAATAGTTATAAAAATAATAAAATAATAAAATTTAAAAAAAATAAATATATATATACATTTTAAAATTAGTTTGTTTTTTTTTTAATAATTGAAATATATAATGAAATTTAATTTTAAATATTTAAATTTATAAAATAAATAATTACTCTCCAAGTCTTCTCACTTTACTGTTTTCTAATACAATTAATTGTAAATAATTCCAATATAATTTTGTCGTTCTTTAAATAAATAGAAAAAAATGTATATACATACATATTTTAGTATATTTTATTTTATATTTTATATATTACTCATGCCATAAGACAAAATATCAAAATAATACTTACACATTTTCTAAGCGTAGTACATCACCCTTATTAATATTTCTTGCACTGTCACCAAAATATGCCATTACTACGCTTGCTGTTTTATCTGCAACATATAATGAATAAATTGGGGTCTTTAATTTACTTATAACGTAGTCTTCATCTTTATATAAGATGAATTGCATAAAAAAAAGAAGAAGAACGATATTTATAAAGTACATAATATAAATTAGAATCGGATTTCAAAAATAATAAATTTACCAAAAAAAAAAAAAAAAAGCATAAAATAAAAAGAAGAATTTACCTTTTTCTAATACAATAACTTCTAAACGAGATATTCTCATTTTAGGTACTAATTGTGAAATAGTTACAGATGAAGTATTTTTACCAAATGGGAATGTATATTGATGTGGAATTACACTTCCTCCCATTCTATTAGGTTTTTGTAAATTCATCTTTTTATATTATATTAAATTATAAAATTATTTAAAAAAAAAAAATGATAATGATAATAAACAGATATTTATTTATATATATTATATTCTGTTTATCTATAGTGAGAGGCGATAAATAATAAAAATACAAAATATTAAAAATGAATAATAATATTTTTTATGGAAATAAAAAAACTTTAAACTACAGAAATTAACTTTTATCTTTTTTTTTTTTTTTTTTTGTATTATATTAATTTGAATGTATTTTATTTAAAAAAGAGAGTAGTAATAATATTTATTTAAAATAAATAAAAAAAAAAAAAAAACTGGACTTTTAAAATAATTTTAATCAAAAAAAAAAAAAACTTAAATCATATATAAATTTAATTATATTAATAGTTAACAATTTTATTTAGACAAATATATAGTAAATCAATGCATTTAGAATACTTTGTATTTAAAGTGTTTGATATAAATAATATTTAAAGTTAATCTTATAAAAAAATAAGATTTTGATATTTTATAATCAATGTGTAACTATTCTTTATAAAAACAAAAAACTTTGAAATTCAACTTTTTATTTATATTAACTTTTATTATTATTATTATTATTATTATTATTATTATTGATTAATTAATTAATTAATAATAAAAAGATATTTAATCAATTTAAATTTAATAATATCATATATACATATTTTTATTCACTACGCATGATAATAACATGTGATAACCATCACTTGAATTATTTCTTTAGCTATTCATTTATTTTTTTCCATTTAAATTATCATTAATATTAAATTCAATTAAAGTTATTTACACATTAAACTTTTATTCACTAAATAATTAAAGTTTTTCATTTTTCAATAGATAATGATATGCATAATTTCGAAATAGATAAAACAATAAAAAGTATATATTCTAATAATCTAATAAATATTAATTTTCAAAGTATCTTTTTTTCTTTTTATAAATTAAAAAAAAATATTATGATAATTAAAAGAAATCCTTTTCCATATGAAATTTATTTAAAACAATCATTTATAAATTATAGAACAAAAAAAGAAAATATAATGAAAAAAAAAAAATAATATTCAATATTTGTTAATTTTCTTTTAAAGAAATAATATAATCACATAAAAAAAAGTTTTTATAATAATAAGATTTCAGTATTAAAGTTATTATACAACTTTTCAAAAAAAAAAATTAATTTTAGAAATTAATTAATAATAATTATAATTTAGAATTTGCCTTTTGTTAATTTTTTGAGTAGAATTTTTTTTTTTCCTATATTTCCTATATGGAATAAAAATATTTTATTTGCAGAATCCTATAAATATATATCTATAATCTAAGTAAATAAAATAATATTTTAAAAGAAAATTGTATTTATATACTGTAGCTGTAGTGATTATTGTGATAATATAAAAATGAATATATATTCTAATTACACTACAATAATATGAAAAAAAAGTAATTATTATTTAACATTTAATATTAAAAGCTTCTCTATATTTATCTAGATGACTAGATGATAACGAATTTTCCCTATTAAATATCTTCCTCTTCTTTTTTTTTTTTTTTTTTTATTATACATATTTTATAAAATTTCTTTTTAAAAATATAAAGTAAATAAAATGTGAAAGGAAATTTAATAAAAATTTTAAAATTTAAAAGCTAATAATATTTATAACTTTTTAGTTTACATGTTTTTACTTTTGTTTTTGTTTTTTTTTTTTTAAACTTTAATAAATAGAAATCAATTCACAACTCTCTTATATAATAATAAAATCAATGAAATATTTAAATTTAAATAAATGTTAAAATTTTTAATTCATTTTTTTTCTTATTCTTCTTTTTAAATCATTTTAAAAAAGAAAAAAAAAAAAGATTAATATTTGATACAACTTATCATTAAAAATATAATAATAATTAAATAACGAAAATGGGATGCGGTGCATCAAAAAGTAATTATTAAGCAACATTTTATTATCATATATAAAACTATATTGTATTACAAATTATTATATTTTATCATTTATATACTATTATTTTTTTTTTAACTATTCCCAATAAAAAATAAATAATAAAATTATTTCCTATTCTTTTATCTATATAAAGATAGTGAAACAGTTACTTCAACTGATAGAGGAATTAAATTTAATGGAAAAGTAAAAAAGGGCCCAAATGGAAAAAATAATAAAAATGGAAATTCAGGAAAAGATGAACTGAAATGTTGTCATAAAGGACCATTAACAAAGGATGAATATTCAGCACATAAAGAAAAACCCGGCCATCCACCAAAGGGTAAGAAAGGTGACTTCCCACATCCACCAAAGGATGAGAATGGTGAATTACCACCACCACCAAAGGATGAAAATGGTGAATTACCACCACCACCAAAGGATGAAAATGGTGAATTACCACCACCACCACCAATGGGTGAAGATGGTGAATTACCACCACCACCACCAATGGGTGAAGATGGTGAATTACCACCACCACCACCAAAGGATGAAGACGGTGAATTACCACCTCCTCCAAAGGTTGAGGACGGTGAATTACCACCACCACCAAAGGCTGAAGAAGGTGAAGAAGCTCCAGCTGAAGCTTCAGCACCTGAAGGAGAAAATGCCGAATAATCATAGGAAAATAATTAAAACATTATTTAATCTTTATATAGATAAAAATTCAACATTTACAATTTATTTTTAAATTTTTTTTTAAAAAAAAAAAGAGTATTTTAAAAACAAGTATTTTACAATAATTATCATTTCAAAAAATATTTAACTATTACATTAATAAATAAATAAATAACAAAATTAATATATAAAATAAATGCTTATAATTTTTTGAAATATAGTGTCAAAAAAGAATTTTTTATATTTATATAGAATAATTTTGAAAAAAAAAAAAAAACAGCTTGAAATATATTTTATTTTTCTATTTATTATAGCAAGGATTTCTAATATACTCTCTAAAAATTAAATGTTTTTATAAAAAAAATTACTAAACTATATTTTTTATATTCTTTATATTAATACTTCTGATATTTATAAGCTTAAAAAAAAGTATATAATTATCAAACTTATTTATTTTCATTTATAAAAAAAAGAATATCAAATTATTTATATGAAGAATGGTTTGAAATGCTAATAATTTTAATGATGAAATTATATAAATATTATTCATACTCTAAAATAGATAGATTCATTCAGATTTTTACATTTTTTTGTTATAAATTGTTATAATACTATTGATACAATTCAAAGAATTATAATAGAATACAATTAATGTATCCAGTTTATTTTTATTACTATTAGTCAATATTAAAAAAATAAATGAAGTAATAAATTAGATATATTTTTAAACATAGGATTTATAAAATAATTTTTTTCTTAGCAAAACTGTTAATTTTATACATGTATTGGTTATTAATATCCTTATTTTCTCAAAAACTTTCTCCAAATTTTTTACAATTACATATATAAATTTCTTTTTTTTTTTTTTGTTTTTTTTTTTTTTTTATAACTTTATAATTTATTAATATAATTATTATATCAATATTGTAATTATATATATATATTTTTAACATATATACATATATAAGAAGAAATAAATCTATATTCTATATTATTTTAAAAAATAAAATAAAATAAAATGGGTTGTGGAGCTTCAAAACGTAAATAATTATTGAAAAACAATAATATAATTATATATTTAATAGATATAGCTAAATTAAACATTTTATAATATATTTCATATAAATATTTATATATATATATAATATTTAATTGCATAAAGAAAATGAAGATGTTGTAAACGAAGTTACAACAGATGCTGTTGATGAAATTACTAATACCTCACAGAATGCTACTAGTAATACCGAAAGTAAAAACAATAATACTTCCGATAATGATATTACATACTTAACACAAAATTCTTCAGGAGAAGAAACAAACGATACAAATAATTATAATAATGAAAATATTATTACCGAGACTATCAATGAAGAAGACCACCTTTCATCTGGAAACAATTGTGAAAATGAGTATAGTAACCCGGGAAAACCTGATAATAGTTATGGTAATTCAGGAAAACCTGGAAACAGTTATGGTAATTCAGGAAAACCTGGAAACAGTTATGGTAATTCAGGAAAACCCGGTAATAGTTATGGTAATTCAGGAAAACCTGGCAATGGGAAAAGTAATAATGGTCCTTCAAATAATTTATTCTCTGGTGGTTTCGATTATAATAAAGTAAACTATGGAGATATTGATAATATGAATTCTCACTTTAACAATTTTCACTCATCCGGTAGAACTGGTTCCCACAGACCATAATACGATATATGATAGCACAAAAAGATGAAAAACCTCTTAATAAATATAAATTAATTTTTAAAAGTTACATCATTGTATAATTTTCAAAATAAATTGTTAACAAAAATATAAACTATAGATATTAAAATTATATTTTAAACTAAAAGTATAATAAATAAAAAATTTTATATTTAAATTAAATTTTTATATTATACTTTTCAAATAAAAAAATATTTATATAATATTTAATAACAATTTTTATTATTCTCTAGTCTTATATACATATATTGTTATTTAATCATTATTTATTTATATATTTATTTATTTATTTATTTATTTATTTATTTATTTATTTATTTATTTATTTATTTATTTATTTATTTATTATTTATTTATTTATTTATTTATTTATTTATTTATTTATTTATATATTTATTTATTTATTTATTTATTTATATATTTATTTATTTATATATATTTATTTATTTATTTATATATTTATTTATTTATTTATTTATATATTTATTTATTTATTTATATATTTATTTATTTATTTATTTATATATTTATTTATTTATTTATTTATTTATTTATTTATTTATTTATTTATTTATTTATTTATATAGAAAAAATTTATATTATAAAATTATAAAAATTTTTAATAAACAAATTTAAATCTTATTTATAATAAATAAATTAGTTGTTATTTAAAAATCCTAAAGATTTATATAAATTTTAATTATTTTAAGCATAATTATATAAGAAAAATTAAAAAGAAAAAAAAAGCATTATTATTATTATTAATTTATAATAATAATAATATTAATTTTATAATAAGAAGAAAATATATAATGAAAATTGATTAAAATGGGATGCGGAGCATCAAAGAGTAATTAATATGTTTAAATAAATAGTGTTAATTATATTTTTAGTTATAAATGTTATCTTTAAAACTACATCTATATGATATATTAAACAGTTATTTATAAATTTAATATTAATAATTATTCCTACTTTACTACCTATATTATAACTATATATTTTTTATTTTTTTTATTTCTTAATAAAAAAAAATAATAATATTAAAAAAATTCAAATAAAAAAAAAAAGATGTTAATCCAGATAATACTAATAATACCAATAAACCTCAAGATAATCAAACTACGGCTAAAAAAGAAATATTAGAATCAAAAGTAAAAAAAGCACCAAAAGAAAAAATTAATACAAATACAAATAAAAACGTTGATACTAAAAATAGTAATCAAATTATTAATAAAAATTTATGTAAACCAAAAATAGAAATTAAAAATTCAGATTCTACAACAATAATCCAAACAGAGTTTGAACCCGCCACGATTGTAAATAATACTACAGAGAGTTCGAAAAAATCAATGATTGAAAAAAATCCCAGACTACCAACATCATCAAATGAAAAAATAGTGGAAAATTTATCATCCCCTCAAGAAAAATCAGAAATACCCCCTTCAAAAAATGAATTAGCAGTTCCACCAACAATGAAAAATTTTGAAAAATCTTCTAGCAGTATACAAATTGATAATAATGTAGACTTTACCGTAATAAAAATGGAAAAAAATGATGATACCAATAGTAAAGCTTCTTCTAAAAAAAAGGAAAAAAAACAAAATAAAAATAAAAATAAAATAAATGATGATTTAGAAATACAAAATGTTGATGAAGAACAATTAGAAGGAAATCTATTACTTGCACAAAAGCCATTAGATTTTAAAGCAGATTATTATAACATGAATCAAGAATTAACAAATAAAAATAGTAATAATGATGATAATTCAGTAGATAGGAAAACAGAGGAAGATGAAGATGATGAAGATGATCCAAATGAACCAAAAGTTATCACTAATTCATTTTTTACAGAAAATGAAAATCCCACCTCAAAGAAAAAGAATAAATTTTTCAGAAGTAATAGTAAAGCTAAAAAAAAGAATGATATTGTTGTGATAAAAAGTAATTCACTAGTAAATTCTCAACATAATTCAACAAATTCTCTTGACTGTGATATAAATGAAATGTCAAAGCATGGAAAACCCAATAGAAATAATAATAGTATGAATAATAACGATGAAAATATAAGTACGCATCCTTTTTCTGTTATATAAATATTGTTATCATAATATAAATAATCTCACATAGAATATATTATTTTAAATAAGAATAGTATTAAAATAAAAATAAAAAATAAAAACAAATTATACCTGTATATAATATAGTATAATATAATACATATATATATATTTTAATTTTTTCATAAATTTAAAAAATATAAAATAAAAACAGAATAGTATATATATACAATAGTTACAATTAAAAATCATCTATTTTTATACTTTTAAAGATAATAAGAATAATAATTAAATAGTAAATGATTTTGAAATATCATTATATTATAAATACTTTTTTTTTTTAATTCTATAAAAAAAATATGCTAAATAATATTAATATTAAATACATAAAAAATAAAGAATATTTATAAATATAAAATTATATACTTTAAAAAAAATGAAAATACTTTGTAAATTATAAAACTCCTTTATTATTATTATTATTATTATTATTATTATTATTATTATTATTATTATTATTATTATTATTATTATTATTATTATTATTATTATTATTACTATTATTATTATTATTATTATTATTATTATTATTATTATTATTATTATTATTATTATTATTATTATTATTATTATTATTATTATTATTATTATTATTATTATTATTATTATTATTATTATTATTATTATTATTATTATTATTATTATAATTATTATTATTATTATTATTATTATTATTATTATTATTATTATTATTATTTTTGAATGGTAGTAAATAAGTTAAAGTTGTTATTATTAATTTAATAAAAAAAAAATTTTTTTTAAAAAATTAAACTATGAAAAAAAAAAGAAATTGAAATAAACTGAATACAAGCAAATGAATAAAAAATGAGTACAATATATTCTATTAAGGCGTGTCCTTAGCATACATAAGGCTTCTGGTTCGACCCCGCAGATGTCAGTGCCTGTGGATTTTCCCACTGGGTTTGCCATGGGTTGGGTTATGATATTCAGGTAAGTATAAATGAACTTTCTAATTTACTACTATGATAATAACACTCGTCTAGCCGGCCTGAGAGGGTCTAGTGTACATGGTACATTCCAAATTAGAACTTAATAAGTGGTGACTTAGGCTATGCCAAAAACACATAATATTCCTTAATCAATTTAAGTGTAAACATTAGGGGGCGGTTGACACGTGATCAAATTGACTATAAGAGGCTTAGCATTGTAGTTGTGAAATATCGTACAACGACATGCATCTAATGTACATGGATTAAGTGAGCGTCGAAGCTGAAGAAACAGTATGACAGACCAGGAGGGTCACAACCACCTAGCAATAGGAATGAGCCAACGTTTCTCTAAGAACCACCATTGGAGCTAACTCTGATCGATGGGAGAAAATGCACTCGGAAGTTAAAAAAAAAAAAAAAAAAAAAACAATATATTCTATATATTCTAGCCGTTTTAATTCAAAACTCTACTACTGTAAATTAAGCATTACTTGACTTCTAAATGGAACTCTCATTGAACAAGATTAGAGCTTCCATTGGCCCTATCGGTATGCCTTATTGTTGAATTTACACCTTTTGAAACATTGAACTATTGTCGGACAATGACATAAAACATGTTTTTGGTAAAAAGTTCGGTAATAATAGTCAAAAATTGAGATTCTTCCTAAGTAGCAGGCTTAATTTGACACTTGCAACGTTCCTTCCATTCCTTTGATTTATCATTACTGTTAAAAATTCTTCCTCCAAAGAAGGAATTTAAATTTTTTTTTTTTTTTTTGTAATATCATACTAGAATAATTACACATGTATTAATAATTAATATTCACCTATATGCTTAAAATAATCAATAACTAATTTAATATTAAAACTATCATAACCATTCAAGAACTTTGAATAATTACGTCACTTCACTATTTCTATATAAACCTTTAGCATTATTGATGAAATCATCATCGTTGTTTTATAATCTTCATTATTAAAATAAAGAATTTTGAATTTCAACCTTTTCAAATAAAATTTTAAAAACCTTTATTTATGAACTTTCAATATACTTTCATTCCAAATAATATTTTAACTTTCTTAAAAGAATTGAATTTACCCTAGTGATGATTTACTATTTTTTTTTTTTTTTTTTTTTTTTTATTTTTTTTTTTTAACGGCATCAAATATTTTAAACTTTATTATTAATTTAATTAAAATTATAATACATGTAATAAAAAAATTAAAATTAAAATAAAAATAAAAAAAAATATGTTTAAATAAACACAAATGAATAAAAATTGGGTATAATGTATTCTAGTAATTTTAATTAAAGTAAGAAAGCCACTATCATACTAAAGTATAATAATTGTATTTGACTTCCAATGGGACACCGAGCCAAAGATCAAAATTTTGTCATGGAACAAAATTATGATCTCCATTGGTTGCGCTGGCCCTCCTGGCCTGTCTTACTGTTTCTTCAGCATTGACGCTCTTGGATGTTGCTTCAAACCTTTTGAACATTGACCATTGCTGGCCAATAGCAAAAGGCATGATTTTGGTTAGAAGTTCCGCGGTTACCGTCAAGAATGGTGTTCCTTCATTAGTACCAGATTGAATCTGACGCTTACAAAGTTCTTTCCATTCCCTTGAATTGTAATTAATATTGTTAAAACTTCTTCCCCCAAGAAGGAATTTAAATATTTTACTGCACACACTAGAATAATCATACACATTAATATTCACCGGATTATTAGAACTATTACTATCATTAACTAAATTACTATCTAAATTAGAATTATTATCTTCACTATAGCTATCATTACTAATATTATTATTTCTATTACTACTATTGTTATTATTACTATTGTTATTACTACTATTGTTACTATTACTATTAATGTTATTGCTATCTCTACTGATATTAACATTTTCATTATTATTGATAGGACTATTGGAATTACGTTGACTGAAAAAATTTAGTAGCTGGACTATGGAACCATAATGTTTAATACGGATATCTCTAAATGTTGGACAATCTAATAACCAATGTTTAATACTTTGAACACCACACTTGCAACATGGACAGTAGTTAGGACAAACTGGATCAACAAATTTAGCAGCTTTGGCAACTCTAGCATCCAACTTGTATCCGCTTCTTGCTTTCAAGAGCCAGTAGAAGCCATAGGCAAACTCTGGGTACTCATAACATAATTTAATAAAATCTTTAGTTTCAATAAATTTATTATCATCATAATATTGCGCTTTGATTGAATTTCCTTTGAGATCTTTCCAATAAAAGTTTTTAACTGCTTTAACATCTCCATGTTTCTTTAATTTTTTATCAAGTGTCCTACTTGATTTGCACCACGTGTATTTTCTAAATTTAGGAATGTAATTGACAAGGTGTGAGATAATACAATTTGAGTTTTTCCATTTGTTAAAACATCTAACCTGAGCTAACGCACATTTGGCTGACAATGGAGGAATATTCAAATCTTTTGAGATAGAGTATAAAGATATAAACGATACAGCTTTATGAACTCCGGCAACCCATCGTATTCCTTTGTTAACATGCTTCTGAGCAATTCTAGACCTAGCTTTGTTGGATCCAAGTAATGGTGCAAAGTATGAAACTCTGCTAATCACTTGTGAGTTAAGTACTAGCTTTTTGAAGGGAATAGGAATATTAGGATTTCTTAAGAATTTACTGACTGAAAAAAGTCCTTTCAAAACCTTGTTATTAAGAGCTTTAATTACTGGTTTAAGGGACAGATTCTTATCAAATGGAACACCAAGATAAGTATAACAATCAGTAGTTGGAATGGGTTGTCCTGCTAAGTAAAATGTTGGATCTCTCTTGATCTGATTTTCTATTGATTCAGGACGAATCACCATCGTTGAACACTTCTGGATACCAAATTCCATTTCATTATACAATGCCTATTCATTAACTCTTCTAAGCATCTTTTTTAAGCATCCTCTTGTTGGAGCACAAATAACTATATCATCTGCAAAAAGTCCACCACAGCATCGAGTGTCACCTAAACTGACTCCGAGATCTTCACACTCTTTAAATATATCATTAATAAAGAGATTAAAAAGAATAGGCGAAAGTGGGCAACCTTGACGGACTCCTTTCTTCACATCAAAAGATTTCGAGAATTGTCCATCTAATTTGACATTAGCCTTAGATGTTAAATATAAATTTTTGATAAATTGTAAACTCTTACCTCGGATTCCTAAACAATCTAATTTATGGAGAATATTACCGATTGGGACTGAATCGTATGCTTTCCTGAGATCTAAAAAGGCCAAATATGTCTCTTTATTATCTAATTGACGTCTACGGCATATTTCTTGGATTGAAATGAAAAGACTGATACTTTCTTCCTTTTTTCGAAAACCAAATTGTTCAGGTCTAATGAAATTATCCTTTAGACCATATTCTGAGATTCTAGTGGTGACAATTTTGGAAATCAACTTAATGCCATTATTGATAAGTGATATACCTCGATAGTTATCACAATCTGTCAAATCTCCCTTCTTAGGAATAGAAACAATACTGGATTCATTCCATGAGTTGGGGAAGTCTCCATCCCAAATACGGTTGAATAATTTAAGAATAAAATTTAAACCATGAGCATCATTATCTGAAGTGGTATTACCGGAAGAATTATTATCTGTAGCATTATTAGAATCATTACTTGATGGAATTAATGCTTTGTAAAATTCAATTGGAATACCATCCGGACCTGATGCTTTATAATTTGGAGTAGAGAGGATAGCTGACTTGACTTCATCAATACTAATATCTTGGTTGATATCCCATTCATCAAGCATAGGGAGTGAAAAACGTTTATTCGTTGGTTCTTCATACCAATGTTCTAAATCAAGACTTACACCACTTGGATCTGATGCAAGGTTTTCGAAATGATCATGCCACACTTCTAGTCGTTCTTCTGTAGCAACAACTAATTCTCCATTTTTATTTTTAATTGGTTGAGCAATAAAGAAAGAATCTTTTCCAATTTTTGCAGTTTTCTTGATCCATTTCCAGACCTTCTTAGGATTATGACTCTTCATATACTCACATCCTGTTTTAATCCAATGAAGATATTCTTGCTTCCTAAATTCATTACATCTTTTGTGGATGTAATCAATGAGCTTACGGTAGATTTTAATTCTTTTAATAAATTCATCTATATCATAAATTCTTTCTTTTTTAAATCTCTTATACAACTTCATTTTGATTTTTTGGAGATTAAAAATTTGTTGTGAAATATGAAATGAAGACTTTATAACATTATTTGCTGAGGTAATACTGAGCTCGTCTGCAATTGAAAAAGCAGTTGAAGTAAACTCTTTGGAAAGTTCATCTGTAGAAACATTAGGATCGTTGAATTTTGCTGAAAGTATTTGGAATTTATTATGACTGAGAATAGATTCCTTTTCCTCAATACATTTTAATCTATTTCATTTCAGAATTTTCTTAGGAACATTAAAGTCATTAGAAAAACCTTCCATAGGAATAATTTTACCATTAATAAGAAGTGGCTTATGGTCTGATACAGGATAAAAATTATTTATAAATGATCCTGAGTGAATAAGATCTTTCATCTTCGAATTGATAAGAGCATGGTCAATGTCGGAAGATTGATCACCTCGAGTCCAAGAGATAGTAGACCCTCTAAGCGGAAGAATTTCCCAATCTCCTAATCCATTAGTTGATAACCAGTTGGATAATTTTACTTTAGACATATTAAAATCACCAACAAGAATCGATGGATGGGATGAATGAGTTTGTAACCACAAGCGAACTTCTAACTTTGCATGATCAACATAGATGTTGTGATGACTATGAGGCATATAAACATTTCCAATCGAGCATTTGAATCTATTCCAGAGACTAAAAGTATAAATAGAAATAATATACTTTCCAGAGAAGTTTTCAAGTGAGGCTTGACACGAATTGTGAAAACCTAAATATAAACCTCTCATTCCAGGAACTGATTCGTCAGCTTTCTTGAAAAAGTGTCTATAGTTTCGCAAAGTAACACGACAAGGATAATCT
Source organism: Piromyces finnis (assembly GCA_002104945.1). Lineage (NCBI taxonomy): Eukaryota > Fungi > Neocallimastigomycota > Neocallimastigomycetes > Neocallimastigales > Neocallimastigaceae > Piromyces > Piromyces finnis. The sequence continues at coordinate 423,230 of MCFH01000041.1, forward strand.
GTATTCGATCCAGAACCATTACCAGTTTCTTGAAAACATAAAAATAATGGTTTGAAAATAGCTGTGAAATAGCTAATACTATCTCTCTTTTCGTGATTCCACCCATTGGTGTTCCAACTAAGACAAAAAGAAAAGTTATCAGGCTTGTTGGATGAGGATGAGGAAGAATCGTTGCTATTATTATTATTATTAAAGTCATCGTTATTAATGGATGATGCATCAGAGGAATAAGTAGAACTATTACTAGATGGCTGTGAAGCTGAAGAACTATCAACTATTGAACTGTTATTTGAGTTGATAGAACTATTAGAATTAATTGTTGAATGTTGAGATTGAAATTGTGTTAGCTGTAGATCTGGAATATTTTCATGATGGGAAACTTGTTGAAGATCTTGTTGAAGATCTTGTTGAAGATCGGATTGTTGATGAGATTGTTGAACTGATTGTTGAAATGATTGTTGAATAGAATGTTGATGTTTATTAGAAACTAAAATTTTACGTTTGAGAGTGGAAAAAGTGTATTTGTGATTCCTTCTACTACGAGCTGAAAAGGAAATTGAGGTAACTGAAAGTTTCTTCTTTAACATGTGTAAGATTTTAATACAATCTTTTGATGAACCATGAACCTTGACTAAGAAAAAGTGATCATTGAAAGTCTGAAAATATTTAACACTAATAACTGAATTAAATTTATCTTCTAGAATAACCTCGAGTTTTTCCCATAGCATATTTACTGACCATGATCGAATACCACGGATAAAGAAGGAGCGAATATCATCTAAGGGGATACCATAAGACCGGGTACCACGTCTGATATAATTCTTATCTTTAATATAAAGGACTGACATGATAATTAATTCTAATTAAAAAAAATTGAATATAAAATAAATACTAATAAAAATTATAAATATAACGTATATGGAAAAAAAATCTGTCTCTCTCTCTCTTCTTAAAAGTACTGGATAGTACAAAAATTGTTACGATGCTTTGTTTAAAGTTTCTTTTTTTGAATTCTAGTTGTAAATTTTCTTTAAAAATTCTAGTTTTGGTTTGTTGTTAGTAAATTCGAATCGCTTTTTGACACTAAACTTGTTTGACTTTACTTTTCATTAAATATTTAAATTGGTAAAAAATTTGAATCAAGAATGTCGACACCAGAAAGCTTGTGAATAGTATTTTTACATGATGTAGAGTGAATCAGTCTCTTACAAGAAACAATACAACAATAGCTACATGAATATAAAAATACAATGCAAATGCTAAAGTTGACTACATTGGATTCTTACAAGAGAAGAGTTTTTTTTTTTTTTTTTTTTTTTTTTTTTTTTTTTTTTTTTAACGGCATCAAATATTTTAAACTTTATTATTAATTTAATTAAAATTATAATACATGAAATATAAAAATTAAAATAAAATAAAAATAAAAAAAATATGTTTAAATAAACACAAATGAATAAAAATTGGGTATAATGTATTCTAGTAATTTTAATTAAAGTAAGAAAGCCACTATCATACTAAAGTATAATAATTGTATTTGACTTCCAATGGGACACCGAGCCAAAGATCAAAATTTTGTCATGGAACAAAATTATGATCTCCATTGGTTGCGCTGGCCCTCCTGGCTTGTCTTACTGTTTCTTCAGCATTGACGCTCTTGGATGTTGCTTCAAACCTTTTGAACATTGACCATTGCTGGCCAATAGCAAAAGGCATGATTTTGGTTAGAAGTTCCGCGGTTACCGTCAAGAATGGTGCTCCTTCATTAGTACCAGATTGAATCTGACGCTTACAAAGTTCTTTCCATTCCCTTGAATTGTAATTAATATTGTTAAAACTTCTTCCCCCAAGAAGGAATTTAAATATTTTACTGCACACACTAGAATAATCATACACATTAATATTCACCGGATTATTAGAACTATTACTATCATTAACTAAATTACTATCTAAATTAGAATTATTATCTTCACTATTGCTATCATTACTAATATTATTATTTCTATTATTGTTATTATTACTATTGTTACTATTACTATTGTTACTATTACTATTGTTACTATTACTATTGTTACTATTACTATTAATGTTATTACTATCTCTACTGATATTATCAATTTCATTATTATTGATAGGACTATTGGAATTACGTTGACTGAAAAAATTTAATAGCTGGACTATGGAATCATAATGTTTAATACGGATATCTCTAAATGTTGGACAATCTAATAACCAATGTTTAATACTTTGATCTCCACACTTGCAACATGGACAGTAGTTAGGACAAACTGGATCAACAAATTTGGCAGCTTTGGCAACTCTAGCATCCAACTTGTATCCGCTTCTTGCTTTCAATAGCCAGTAGAAGCCATAGGCAAACTCTGGGTACTCATAACATAATTTAATAAAATCTTTAGTTTCACTAAATTTATTATCATCATAATATTGCGCTTTGATTGAATTCCCTTTGAGATCTTTCCAATAAAAGTTTTTAACTGCTTTAACATCTCCATGTTTCTTTAATTTTTTATCAAGTGTCCTACTTGATTTGCACCACGTGTATTTTCTAAATTTAGGAATGTAATTGACAAGGTGTGAGATAATACAATTTGAGTTTTTCCATTTGTTAAAACATCTAACCTGAGCTAACGCACATTTGGCTGACAATGGAGGAATATTCAAATCTTTTGAAATAGAGTATAAAGATATAAACGATACAGCTTTATGAACTCCGGCAACCCATCGTATTCCTTTGTTAACATGCTTCTGAGCAATCCTAGACCTAGCTTTGTTGGATCCAAGTAATGGTGCAAAGTATGAAACTCTGCTAATCACTTGTGAGTTAAGTACTAGTTTTTTGAAAGGAATAGGAATATTAGGATTTCTTAAGAATTTACTGACTGAGAAAAGCCCTTTCAAAACCTTGTTATTAAGAGCTTTAATTACTGGTTTAAGGGACAAATTCTTATCAAATGGAACACCAAGATAAGTATAACAATCAGTAGTTGGAATGGGTTGTCCTGCTAAGTAAAATGTTGGATCTCTCTTGTTCTGATTTTCTATTGATTCAGGACGAATCACCATCGTTGAACATTTCTGGATACCAAATTCCATTTCATTATACAATGCCCATTCATTAACTCTTCTAAGCATCTTTTTTAAGCATCCTCTTGTTGGAGCACAAATAACTATATCATCTGCAAAAAGTCCACCACAGCATCGAGTGTCACCTAAACTGACTCCTAGATCTTCGCACTCTCTAAATATATCATTAATAAAGAGATTAAAGAGAATAGGAGAAAGAGGGCAACCTTGACGGACTCCTTTCTTCACATCAAAAGATTTCGAGAATTGTCCATCTAATTTGACATTAGCCTTAGATGTTAAATATAAATTTTTGATGAATTGTAAACTCTTACCTCGGATTCCTAAACAATCTAATTTATGGAGAATATTACCGATTGGGACTGAATCGTATGCTTTCCTGAGATCTAAAAAGGCCAAATATGTCTCTTTATTATCTAATTGACGTCTACGGCATATTTCTTGGATTGAAATGAAAAGACTAATACTTTCTTCCTTTTTTCGAAAACCAAATTGTTCAGGTCTAATGAAATTATTCTTTAAACCATATTCTGAGATTCTAGTGGTGACAATTTTGGAAATCAACTTAATACCATTATTGATAAGTGATATACCTCGATAGTTATCACAATCTGTCAAATCTCCCTTCTTAGGAATAGAAACAATACTGGATTCATTCCATGAGTTGGGGAAATCTCCATCCCAAATACGGTTGAATAATTTAAGAATAAAATTTAAACCATGAGCATCATTATCTGAAGTAGTATTACCAGAAGAATTATTATCTGTAGCATTATTAGAATCATTACTTGATGGAACTAATGCTTTGTAAAATTCAATTGGAATACCATCCGGACCTGATGCTTTATAATTTGGAGTAGTGAGGATAGCTGACTTGACTTCATCAATACTAATATCTTGGTTGATATCCCATTCATCAAGCATAGGAAGTGAAAAACGTTTATTCATTGGTTCTTCATACCAATGCTCTAAATCAAGACTTACACCACTTGGATCTGATGCAAGCTTTTCGAAATGATCATGCCACACATCTAGTTGTTCTTCCGTAGCAACAACTAATTCTCCATTTTTATTTTTAATTGGTTGAGCAATAAAGAAAGAATCTTTTCCAATTTTTGCAGTTTTCTTGATCCATTTCCAGGCCTTCTTAGGATTATGACTCTTCATATACTCACATCCTGTTTTAATCCAATGAAGATATTCTTGCTTCCTAAATTCATTACATCTTTTGTGGATGTAATCAATGAGTTTACGGTAGATTTTAATTCTTTTAATAAATTCATCTATATCATAAATTCTTTCTTTTTTAAATCTCTTATACAACTTCATTTTGATTTTTTGAAGATTAAAAATTTGTTGTGAAATATGAAATGAAGACTTTATAACATTATTTGCTGAAGTAATACTGAGCTCGTACAAGAGAAGAGTAGTACTACATGAATACATGAATAAAAGAAAAAAATACAGCAACAAAATGTATTACTCTTCCAATTAAATACTATACAAACTTACCTGAGTATCAAACATTCAACTTATTCATCAAATACTTAAATTCGATGAATAAAATGTTTTTTAATCGCTCAGTACCATGAGCTTAGTCCTAATAATTTTCCCTTAAAGACTAAACAAGCATCCATTGCGCAATGCTTGGATTTAATTCTTTCTACTCTCTCAGTACCATGAGCATGAGTAGACCCCCTTGATAAACTCCATTATTAAATGAATGAAGGCACGTTCCTAAGAGGGCACTAAGATGATTTACTACTCTCTTTTCATTATTTCAATTTTATAACATTTTTTTTTCTTTTTATTATTATTTTTTATTATTATTAGTTTTAACTTTATTAATTTGGGAAAGCCTTTATTTCTTTTTTTTAAAAAATTTTGTTGCTTTTTTTTTTCTTCTTTTTTTTTTTTAATATTTTAATATTTTAATTTTTTTATTTTTATTAAATGATTATAACTTTATTATTTATTATTAAATATATTTATAGAGAAAAAAAAATTTTTTATAAAAACTATACTTTATATCATATGCAAATTATTTAATATTTTTTATATTATAAATATAATTTAGATGATGAATTTTTGTTAAAAAAAAAAAAAAAAAAAAGAAAGAAAATATTAAAAATAGTATTTATATATTAGAGATAAGTTAATAAGTTAATGGGATTTTTATAAAAGATAAAAGTTAATGTTTTTTTAAATTTTTAACTTAGTGAAGAAAAATATAGGATTATAATAAACATTTTTCCTTTATTTTTCTTCACTATCTTTTTTAAAAAAAAATTAAATTTTAAATTGATATCATTAAATTATTTTAAAAATATATTTTTCTAACCTTGTTTTTAATTTCTTTCATTTATATCCCTTTTCCTTTTTTTTTCTTTTTATTTTATATAAAAGGATGGTTGGTGTGGTATGTTTAAATTAGTTTTATGTTTCTACAATATATTAAATTTACTTTTGGTGAAGGCTCATATCTTGAATAGCCTTAGAACGGTCATTGTAGTGAGTGTGTAATAATTCGTGAGAAAGGTGACCATTTGGTTCCTTTAAGAATTCCTTGTAAAGTTGTTGAACATCTTGGTTTTCGTGAGATAAACGAAGAGTAGCTTGCTTATCCATAGTGTACATACGTTCCATCTTCTTAATAACAATGCTTGGATCAGCAGACTTTGGTTGACCACCACCGTTAATACAACCACCTGGGCACATCATCATTTCAACGAAGTCAAATTCAACTTCCTTGTTCTTAATCTTTTCTAAGAACTTTTGAATGTTAGCACCACCACTGACAACAGCAGCACGAACGTTAACATCCTTACCATCCTTAGTCTTTAATGGAACATTGGCAGCCTTAATACCTTCAAGACCACGAACAGCCTTTAATTCACCTAATGGAATTGGGTTTTCAACACCAGTAATAATTTGAGCGGTACGAACAGCAGCTTCCATGACACCACCAGTAACACCGAATAAATTACCAGCAGAAGAACCAGTACCTAATGGACTGTCATACTTTTCATTTTGAAGTTCAGCTGGGTTAACCTTCTTAAGCTTTAATAAAGTCATTAATTCACGGGTAGTAATAACATGGTCAATATCTGGAACACCGTTCTTAGCGAATTCTGGGCGCTTAGCTTCACCCTTCTTGGCGGTACATGGCATGACACTAACATGGATAATGTCTTCTGGCTTGGCGTTAATCTTCTTAGCGAAGTAAGACTTAATAACAGCACCAATCATTTGTTGTGGAGACTTACAGGTAGAAAGATTTTCACGTAATTCTGGGTAACTCTTTTCAACCATGTTAATCCAACCTGGACAGCAAGAAGTGAACATTGGGAACTTACCACCTTCATTTAAGCGGTTAATTAATTCAGTACCTTCTTCCATAATAGTAAGATCAGCAGAGAAGTTAGTATCGAAGACGTAATCAAAACCGAGCTTACGTAAACCAGCAACCATCTTACCAGTGAAATCGAAATCTGGTTCAGCATTGAATTCTTCAGCAAGAGCAGTTCTAATAGCTGGAGCAGTTGAAACAACAAGGATCTTCTTCTTGGAATCTAATTGTCTTAAAACTTCGATACATTCATTTCTTTCAGTAATAGCACCAACTGGACAAACTTGAGAACATTGACCACATTCAACACACTTAGTGAAGTTCATTGGTCTATCCATTGGGGTACCAACACGTTCGTAACCAGCACGGTTGATGAAACCTAAAATGTTAATGTTTTGGAAGTGGTGGCAAGCTCTAATACAACGACCACACTTAACACACTTGTTCATATCTCTAGCAATAGAGAAAGTGGAGTTATCGAATGGAGAGTAGCATGGTTCAGTAATACTGTGGTTAGTTTTATCAAACTTTCTCTTAAGAAGAGTTCTAACTGGGTGTTGAGCATCAATTTGATATCTGTAAATTAAATCTTGGAATTCACAGTTACCATTAGATTCACAAGTCATACAATCATTTGGATGTTCTTCACGCATCATAGCTAAACTAGATCTAACAGTTTCTCTAACAGCTGGAGTATCAGTTTCAATTTCCATACCTTCCCAAACTTCAGTAGTACAAGCAGTTAATGGCTTCCATGAACCCTTAACATCAACTAAACAAAGTCTACAGTTACCAGCAATTGGTAATCTTGGGTGGTAACATAAAGTTGGAATGTAAAAACCATTAGCCTTAGCAGCATCAAGAACAGTGGTCTTTGGTGGAACTTGAATCTTACGACCGTTAATAGAAATGTTAACCATCTTTTCAGCAGCTGAAGCTAAAGTACGAGACATTGGCTTAACAGCTTGAGCTGTCTTGTTTAAAACATTTGATATTGAAGACATTTTCTAAATATATAAACTAGTGGATTAAAATAATATATTAATATCTTTACTTTTTATATATTTTATATTTATACTTTAAAAAAAATACAGTATTTATATTTTATTGTTTTTATTTATTGTTTTATTTTAAAACCATCAAATATTAATATGATCAATCATAAATTTATTTAATAATTGTTCCTTATTTTCCTTGCCATTTATTTTATAAATATTCCTTTTTTTCTGATATTTTGTTTTATATAAAATTTCTTTATTTATGTTATTTTGTTAATATTCATTCTAAATATTTCTTAATCAATCTCAATGTTCCTTTTAGTATCATTTGAATTGTACATCGTTTTACATCTATTTGGTGTTCTCTTTGTTTATTATCATTTCTTTTTACTTTTTGTTTCTTGACATTTTTAATTCCAAATATATTTATTTTAATTTGTATTTTTTTTACCTTTTAACTTTAAAATCTATTTAATTATTATTTGTTTGTTTTTATATATATTATTTTTTCTCTTTTTAATAATCTTCAAAATTCAAAATAAAAAAAAATGAAATGAAAATTATAAAATTAAAAAAAAAATAATAATTTTTTGTTTGGTTTATATGGAAAAAAAATGAAATTGAAATTAAAGAGAAAAAAATTTAAAAAAAATAAATTTGAATTCTTTTTATTTTTTTTTATTTATTTTTAAATATATGAATCAATATATTTATTTTTTTATTGTATTAAAAATTTTATATATAAAAATATTAATTATTATTTAATATGATTTTATTCTAATATATTATAAAATTTGATATTAATATATTAGTATATAAACTATATTAAAATTAAAAAATAAGATATTACTATCCATCATCATAATAGTGATAATATAAAAAATATAAAATACTTTAAAACAGAAAGTTATTAATAAAAGTAAATTATAACTTTGATATATTTGATATATATTCGTTCAAAGGAAGAGTTTTCTTTTATAAAAAAAATGGTAGTAATTTAACAGAATAGAGCAATTACAGAAATATTAATAATATTGATTATTACATCGACACAAATAAATGAGTAAATTATTCTTTACTCCACAAATTATATACCATAGTATCAATTAATAATAGAATACATAAATGTGGTTAATGTAAGGAAAAAAAATATTTGTAAACCACGGAATTTAGGTAAGAATTCCAAAGTTGTTTTACTAATAAACCATTGCAATAATGAAAATATACTTTTTTTAAATCATTACCTACGCGTAACCACCTATAACTTTTACCACCTAAATAAAATGCTATTTTTTTTTAATATTTGATATACTCTTAATAAAAATAAACCAAAATAAATATATACAAAAATATATATTTATAATATATATTTAAATATAATCTAATATATTGAATAAAAATAAATATTAGCATCCTATATTAAAAAATAATAAAATTTTTGGTGGGGAAATCTTTTTTCTCCTCCAATAGAATATATTTTCATATTTAAATTATACACCTTAACAATATATATAATGTACAATTTTCTTAATATAAATAAAATTTAATGTAATATATGACTAATATAAAAATTATATGAGTAAAAATGTTGAATTTAAAATAGTTTTTAATATATTATGTTCTTACAATAATATATGTAAATTAATTTTTATATAACAAAATTATTCTCATTTTAAATCTTTCCTATTGGACTACACCTTCCCCGCAAAGATTGATTGGTATAATTCAAAGGTTTTATCTTTAGTTTGTTTTCTTAATAAATCAAAACGAAAATGTAAATAGATTATATCACTATTATAATTATTATTGTATTATTTTTTATTTTCCTTATTATTTATTTATTTATTCATTCATTCATTTATTTATTATTTATTTATTTATTTATTTATTTATTTATTTATTTATTTATTTATTTATTAATTATATTAATAAGTATAAAATGTCTTTATAGACAAAATACTAAAGAATCTTATGAAACTTGTATTCCTTCAGGCATTATTAATAACCACTTTTCAAGTCATCCCTTGTACCTTGTACATTTAAAAAAAACAAAACTTTTTTATGAATGATTAATTAATTAATTAATTAATAAATAAATAAGCTCATATTAATTTACACCAAAAATAATAACTAAACCTTGAATAAATTTTCACCTTAATATTTTTTTAAAAAAAAGTTGTTATTTATTATATATAAAAAAGCACTCTATAATTGAAAATTTGACATTATAACTTAAAAAAAAGTTATGGTATTCTAAATATTAAATCAAAATAAAGTCATAAATATTTTATTTAATAATGATAAATATAATACTTTTTTTTTTCATAATTTTCTAATATTTATATTGATAATATATTTTTCATTATTAAAAGTCATTTTAATGTAATGGTAATGAAAATAAAATATTGAATTGTTCTAGAGAGTATAATATTTTTCCATCATACACCTTTAATTAGGTAAAGCTGTTAATTGCATTATGAATACCCATTTTGCAATTGTTGTTATAAAGCATTCTTTTAATAAATACACTTGTTTTAAATGTTTTATCAGAAGGTTATATTACTTATCATTACATAGATTATTTTATTTTAAAATATTTAGTTATATCCACATTTTTTTATTATTATTATTATTATTCTAAATAGGATTTTATAACTTTAATAAATATAAATTAGATATGAATAATCTTTCATGTCATATTATCATTTTATGTTTATTTATATTCATATATTTACTTGGATTTATATAAAAAAAAAGTATTTGCGGATTATTTTAGGATTTAATTAAAAATATTTTATCTTTTACCCCACAAAAGTATTGCTAAAACTTTTCCAAAGTTATTATTTTATTCTTTAAACGAAATATTTATACAACATTTACACCACAATATTTAATAACATAGATTAATAAGAAATAAATTTAAATTATTAGTTAGGAAATAGAATATAATCATTCTAATTTTTTTTTTTTTGTTAATACTACTTTTTAAAACAAAACTAAATTTTGATGTTGATAAAAAGCATGCTTTATCTTTTGGAGAATAATTAAAATGCATATGAAATATTAAAAAAATATTTTCATTTATTTTTAAATTTATTATTTTTTTAAAATTATATATTTATTTATTTATATTTAATAAAATTATAGTTCGTCAAATGTTAAAATTTTGTTTGATTTTATATGGATAAATTAAATAAAATTATTTTTACATAATAGATTTTAAAATTTTAAAATTTTAAATGTAGGGGATTAAAAAAAAAAGTTAATTAAAAAATTATTATATAAAATAATTAACTAATAATATATTCTCAAGTTATTTCTTATAAACGAATGTGTATTCATTCTCTTAGTATAGTTCCAAAACCTATACCAAAACTATTCTTCCATAAGCCATATAAACCTTGAATATTTTGACTATATTCTTTAATTTCATCATCTATATTTGCTTTTTCAACCAATTCTATTTTAAATTCTATTTTTGATCTATGACATATTTTATCCATAGGAGTTTTATCATTATCCTCATATTCATAATCTTGGTCATTTGTTTTTTTGATATCGTTAATTGTTGGATTAGACGTTATTATTTCACTATTTTTAATATTATTATTACTATTTAAACGAATTCTTGTATTCAAAAGAGCAATATCACAATTACTATTATCATTAATTTGACTATTACTATTCAAGGCACTTGGAAGACTCTCATTTTCAAAATCATTTTCATCCTCTTCAATATAATTAAATAATCGGAATTGTTCATCTAAATCGCGTTCATCATTATAACTAACATTATCAATTACTTGATAGGGAGTCATAATAGGACCAAAAGTATTTGGAGTAAGAATAGTATTGAACGGACTTTGAGTTTCTTTTTGATTATAACTGATAGATGTCTTTTTAGAAACAGGAGATAATACATAGGATTCATCACGTTGGTTGGAAATAATATTTGGACAACTGGTACTAGAATTAAATGAAAAATTATTCTCTGCATTTTTTAAGTTTTCATTCGAAATTTTTCTTTCATCTTTCTTATTATCATCAAATAAAAGTGGTGGAGCAATATAGGGTGAGCTCTGATAAGATTGACCTATATTCATACCTGGAGATGGTACATTAGAAGAGCATGCATTAGATAGACGGCGATAAGCAATTATAGCCTGAGGATCATTTGCTTTACATATTGAGAAACGATGACGTCTTACAGGTGAATTACCTTCATTATTTTCATTAGATGTATCAATAATACCTGGAGATGGGCAATAATTATCATAATCTATTTTATCAGGAGTAAATATATATTGATTTTGGTAATTTTGATTATCCTGGGTATAATCATCCATAAGAGTTGAATTAAAATTATCATTATATTCTCCACCAATATTGTTTTGTGGGAATTGATTAAATGTAAAAATTGTATTTTCTAAAACAAGCATTTTTTTTTTCTACAATATTCTTTTTTTTTCTTTGTTAATTTTTAATTGATAAAATGTATTATTAAATATAAAATATTTAATGTTGATATTAATTTTTATTTTTATAAATGAGAGAGAGAATATAACGCATTTAGATATTTTATTTTTAATAATATGTTAGCATGTTATTAATTAATTTTTTTTTATTTTTATTTTTGATATGAACATATTAAATATTATTATAAAAATATGTATATAATAATAATTATTCAATAAATATTTATTATAAAAAATTATTTAATTAATAAATAAAAAATATATTAATTCATAGTTGTATTGCTTTAAGGAATATACAAACATACCAATTTATCTGCTTTAAAAAATATCTATCGGGTAATCCTTTATTTTATATATTCCTATATAATATTATTGAAAGTTGTAATATTATTATTATAATTGAAAATATTTTTTTATTATATATATATGTCACATATCACAATACTTTTTTAACTATTTTGACAAAAACTATATTTTGTCAAATATTATTAAATCACTTTAAGCCTTTGATTTTAGTTAAAAAAAATTTATATTATATCTTTAAAAATAAATTCAATATAATGAATATATATAAAAAATAAATGGAACAAAAAGAGAATAAGAGTGATACTACATCATTTTTATTTTATAATGAAAGAAATAGATTAAAAGATTTCTTTTATTAATAGTATGATGTACGTTTTATTTATATTATAATATCAATAATTGCCATTAAAAAATATTAATAATAGATCTTTTTAATATATTATTTGTTATGATAATTAATTAAATAGAAGAATAATTCAATAATTTTAATTGAATAATTATTAAATTTTGGTTAAAAAAAAATATTTTAATCAATTATCCTACTCTAAATCTATAAATAATAAATTCATTCATCAATTTTAATTCATAATTATTTTTTTATAATTTAATATAAAATTTTATTAATATGTATCAAGGGTTAGAATAAATATATATTTTTTTTGAAATTTTCATTATCTATATATGTAAAGTTAAACTATACAAATTGTGCTTGTACATATATACAATAAGGCTGGTTTTTTATTTCAAATATTTATATTTATAAAATATTTTACTTCCATAAAAGTATAAAAATATTAACTAAATATAATAAACTTTATAACAAAAAGTTAAGAATAATAATAATAAAAGTTTCAATAGAAAAACATGAAAAAAAATAAGCAATTTTAAATCCCATTATATTGTAAAATAAATTGTTTTACTTTTAAAAAAAAAAATACTATACATATATCCATCTATAAAAATAATGGTTATTATTATATTCACTTATACTAGTATAAGTTACAAAAAATAAATATACATTATTAAAAGTGTTTTTAATAATTAAGTGTCTTGTAATTAACCACATAAATAATATTATTTATTGTTTAAGCTATTAAGGTTTTTTTTATATTTATTTAATTATTTATATATATTTAATAATATTTCATTATTATTATTATATATTATAAAAAAGAAGCATTATTTGTTATTTGTGTATACATTGGTTATGATTTTATTTTAAATTATATAAAATATAGACTAAAAAATAAGACCTTATAAAGAAAAGTTTTAAACTTAAAATTTTATATTTTAACAATTATTATTATAAAAAAATAATATAAATTTCTGTTAATATCATTGGTTCTATTTATTTAAAAAAAAGTTTAAAATTATTTGTATGCCTATTTCTATATTTATATATTAATCATAAAGATAATTTATAAAAGGTATTGTATTGTTCTTAGTTACCATGTAATATTACATTTTATTACATTTTTTTTTGATATAATAAAAAGTGATATGTATAATATGTATATATATTTATTATTGATATTATGATATTATTCATTTTTACATAATTTAAAGTTACACAAATAATTCAAATCTTAATTATTATAAAAAATAAAAAAATACCAAATAAGGTAGTTACTTATTCCGCATTATTAATTAAATTTTTTTAAAAAAACATGAACAAGTTATTATATGTAAAATTATTAGATTTAATATATTAAAATTAATTATAAATAAATTAAAATATTTTTTTTATATTAAAAAGTGAAAATCCTTAAAATGTTATAATTATTCTAATATAACAAACAATAATTTTTTTTTTTCACAATTAATTAAAATATATAAATTATTTAAGGGAATATTTTTCCTTTAAAAAAAAACAAAAAGAAAAATAAAAATTGTAAATGTAAGAACATATAAATAATATATATTATTATTAACAATAAAATACATTAAGCTAATTCATCCTTTTATATATTTTTAACATTCGGTATAAATGAAATAATAATACTTTTTTCTTAAAAATAAATGTTTTTCTTTTTTAAAAATAATTCTTTGAATAAGATATAAAAAAAAGAAGCAAAAAACAAAACAAAAAAAAATAATAAAAAAATTCTAAAATATAATTTACCTAATTATATTTAAAATTCAAAAAACATTAAAAAGAAAAATAAATATAAGATCTATATTAAAAACATATTTAAAATAATTTAAATATCAAAATGCAAATCAAGAAAATATTATCCTTATTTTCATTATATGTATCTTTCAGTTTAATTTCAAAGTCTTATCAACAGAGCTTTGAAATTGATGATGAAATTGATGACGAAGTTGAAGACATTGATAATAATTCCCATCAACAATGTGCTAATGATATAATTTTTGGAAATCAGCTTATGAAGAATGATTGTTGTGATAATTTACATTTTAAATGTCAAGATACTGATATTACTGAAATGTAATTTCTATAACGAATACATTAACTTTTTAATATATTATATTATTGTATGCATCTAATTTCATATTATTTATTAATATATACATATGCTTTAATATATATAGTATTCTTCAAAACAATGAATTATCAGGAAAATTATCAGAAACAATAGGAAATATTTCATCTTTAGAACTTTTGTATGTATTAATAAAATGTTTGAGTTTGAATTAATTTTTTTTTTTTTTTTTTAAAAAAACTCCTTAGTTTAACATTTGTAAATAATTAAACAATTTAATTAGAAATTTAAGTTCAAATAAATTAACAGGAAATTTACCTGAATCTATTAACAAATTACAAAAGCTGAAAACATTGTAAGTTATATCTATAATTTATTTTTAATTTTTCTTCTTCGAAATGCTAATATTAAAAATATTTTTATATTATATAAAAGATATTTATATGATAATGAATTAAGCGGATCTATTCCAGACTCTATAAGTAAACTTACAGAATTAGAAAAATTGTAAATATTTAAACAATTTATATATAATTTATATAGTTTATGATCCTCATAAAAAATATATGATTTTTAATTTTTTTTTCTATTTATATTATTTCATAGATATCTATACAATAACCAATTAAGTGGAAAACTTCCAAAGAGTTTAGGAGAAATGCATCATTTAACTCATTTGTAAGTTTAATATTGTTCTAATGTATAAAATCTGATATCATTATAAGTAATATCAAATATATCTAATATATTTCTTTATAGACTTTTAGGAAATAATAAGATTAAAGGCAATATCCCATCAAATATTGGTTTACTTCAAAATATTAAAGTCATGTATGTATATATATATTTTAATTTTTATTTTGAACACTTTTTATATTAATTTTTTCCCTTTTATTTAAATAGCTCTTTCTTAAAAAATTCACTTGATGGTGAAATACCAAAAACAATGGGAAATCTTGAATCTTTGGAAAGCTTGTATGTATTATGACAATAGTAAAAAATGAAACAAATTATAAAATATAATATATAAACATTTAATATATCATTAATAAATAAATTTTTATTAATCATTTATTTATTTTTTTTATATTTTTAGAAATTTAGAAAATAATAAACTTTCAGGTGAGATTCCAGAATCATTGAGTAATTTGAAGAATCTTAAAGACTTGTATGTATTAGTAAATCATATTAAATCATATTAAGCATAATAATAATAATAATAATAATAATAATAATAATAATAATAATAATAATAATAATAATAATAATAATAATAATAATAATAATAATAATAATAATAATAATAATAATAATAATAATAATAATAATAATAAATAATAATAATAATAATAATAATAATAATAATAATAATAATAATAATAATAATAATAATAATAATAAAATAATAATAATAATAATAATAATAATAATAATAATAATATAATAATAATAATAATAATAATAATAATAATAATAATAATAATAATAATAATAATAATAATAATAATAATAATAATAATAATAATAATAATAATAATAATAATAATAATAATAATAATAATAATAATAATAATAATAATAATAATAATAATAATAATAATAATAATAATAATAAAATAATAATAATAATATATTTTGATATCAAATTATAATACTTATTGTCTAATCAATAATGTACTACTTAAAATAGATATTTAAATAATAATGAATTAACTGGTAGTATTCCATCTTCTTTTGGGGAATTAGATAATATTGAAGAGTTGTAAGTTTATATGAGTATTGATTAATTTTTAATAATTATTAATGTATATAATAACTATCTTATAATTTATTATTAGATATTTAAATAACAACAACTTTAATGGTGTATTACCTGAATCACTTAATAAATTAAAGGATCTCTATTTATTGTAAATATATATATTTAAAAAATTAATCCTTAACAACGCTATTAATATAAAAAGTACTAATAAAAATTCAATTATAATTCATTTATTTTAATAAATTATAGTTATGTTAATGATAATAAAGATCTCTATGGTTATGTTGTTGAAAATGAAAATATCATTGATTGTGATTATAGCAATACTAATATTTGTTATTTAAAGGATTCTGTAGCTTGTCGTTCTGGTGCTGTTCCATGTACTGAAGAATTAATTAATAAAATTAAGGAAATTCAAAATTTAGTTGAAACAGATATTGATGACAAGGAAGAAATATCTGATGAAATTTCCAGTGATGAAGAAGAAGATAAAAGCTGGAATGGAGATGATGATGAAATATTAGAATTAGAAGAGGATAATGAACCATTAGAAATAGAAGAAGCTGAAGTTTCAAAAACTGAACAAGAAATTGATGATGAAATTAATGATGATGGGATTAATAATGAATTAAAAAATGAAGAAGAAATTAATGATGATCATAAGAAGGAATGTTGGAAAGGTAAATATGGATTTCGTTGCTGTAAGGATGAAAAACACAAGTTTTATAATTCCTTTACATATTTCTTTTGTAAACACAAGCACAAAAAATATTAAAAGTCCAACAAACTTTTTATCTTTCTCAAATAAAATTTTAAATTCAAGGTCACTTTTTTTTTTAATTTATAAATAATTTATATGTAGATATTGTAGCTTTTATTTATTCAGTATTAATTTTTTTTATTACTTTCATCAATGTAAATGAGTGAATGAAATATTTTAAAAATAAAAAATTTTTAAAATAGAAAACATTTGAGATACGAGAAACAATATATGTAAAATTAAAATAAAAAACTAATAATAAAATAAAACATTATACAATAGATAAGTAAAACATATTGTGATTTTTATTTTATTTTTTTTTTTTATTTTTTTATAACAAGTTGGTTTAATTAATATCAATATTTTATAATAAATAAAATTGATTTAATAATAATATGTATTTTTTACTTATATGTCAAAATTTTAATTTATTAACAAATTAAGTTTTTTTTTTTTAAATTTACAAATTAAAATAGAAAAAAAAAAAAGTTAATATAAAGCAATAATTAATGATGGTAAATTAAAGTTTTTAAGATATATGTTAAAATAAATAGAATAATATATTTTTAATATAAATTTATATATACTAATTTCTATTAAAAGTAGTTCAACTAAAAAAAATATTAAAAAAAATATTGAATTTTTTTTTAAATTAAAAACAATTTTAATTATAATATCTAGCCAGTAATATGTTAAATCTTTTGAATTTTAAAAGATGATTGGTTAATATTATGTTTTTTTTTAAAAAAAGGTAAATTTTCAAAATAATAAAAGTAAAAAATTCAGAGGAAAGTTTTTTTTCTTTGCACAAAAAATTTTTAAATTTATTATTATTTATTTATTAATTAAATATTCTCTATATTTTTTATAAATAAATAATAAAATAAAAAACTATTGAATAATTAATTACAAATAGTTAATTACAAATAAATAATCTTTTTCTTTATATATAAATTATAAATTAATAACATGGCTGTTAAAAAGGATAGAAAGAGTAGAAGAAACTCAAAAGTTTCAAAGAAGAGTGAAACTTTAAACATGGAAAAATTAACTTTAGAAGAAGAAAGTGGTCGTGTTTGTGCTGGTGTTTTAACTTCTCACAAAGATTCACGTGATATTAAAGTTGAACAATTTTCACTTTCTTTCCACTCTGATATTTTAATTCACGATTCCACTCTTGAATTAAACTTTGGTCGTAGATACGGTCTTATTGGTGAAAATGGTTGTGGTAAGAGTACTTTACTTAAGGCCATTGCCTCTGGTGAAGTTTGTTTACCAACTCACGTTGATACTTATTTATTAGATAAGGAATATCCACCAACTGATATGACTGCTTTAGAAGCTGTCATTCAAGATGCTAAAGTTGAATTAAAGGTATTTTGAGAATAATAATAATAAAAAAAATTAGTCGACTATAAAAAATAATTATTGGAAACAGATTAAAATTTTTTGAAATAATATATGGAATTTTCAAGGAGAAAGATAATCGAGCAAATAATATAAATTTCTATAATCAATAGTAAAATACATATTTAAAAGTATACAAGAAAGAATTAATTGGAATTTTGAGGAATTTAAATTTATATAATGAATGAAAAAAAAAAGAATAATAGATTTATTTCAATACTACATAAAATAGATATATTTAAATATATATATATATTTACATAATTCTTAAATATATAAGATATTTATATTAATAATTTAAATAATAATGAGAACATTCTGTTTGAATAGTTTAGATAACATTAAGTTTAAAATATATTTAAATATATAATTATTTACTATAATTTGCAATATATAGAGATTAGAAAAGGAAATGGAAAATCTTATGGTTGAAGATCCAGAATCTCCATTATTAGATGATATTTATGACAGAATGGAAGAATTAGATGAAAGTACTTTTGAATCTAAGGCTGCTACCATTCTTCATGGTTTAGGTTTCACTAAGGACTCTATGTTCAAGAAGACTAAAGATCTTTCTGGTGGTTGGCGTATGCGTGTCTCTTTAGCTAAAGCTTTATTCGTCAGACCAACTCTTTTACTTCTTGATCAACCAACTAATCACCTTGATCTTGGTGCTTGTGTATGGTTAGAAGAATACCTTAAGAGTTACAACAGAATTTTATTATTAATTTCTCACTCTCAAGATTTCTTAAACAATGTTTGTACTAACATTATTGATTTCACTAGAAAGAAGCAATTAGTTTACTACACTGGTAACTACGATACCTATGTTAAGACTCGTGAAGAATTAGAAACAAACCAAATGAAGGCTTTCGAAAAGCAACAAAATGAAATTGAACATTTAAATAAATTCATTAGAAGTGCAGGTACTTATTCCAACCTTGTTCGTCAAGCTAAGAGTAAGCAAAAGATTATTGATAAGATGGAAGCTGCTGGTCTTGTTGAAAAGGTTGAAAAGAAACGTCAATGGAGATTCAAATTCCAAGATGTTGAAAAGTTACCACCACCAGTTCTTTCATTTACTGATGTTAGTTTCTCTTACACTGGTAATGTTGAAGATTGTTTATACAGACATTTAGATCTTGGTGCTGATATGGATTCCAGAATTGCTCTTGTCGGTCCAAACGGTGCCGGAAAGGTAATAATTGAGCTATTTTTAATAATAAATAATAAAATAGATATTGAATTATTATCGTATTATTGGTTAAACATTTTATTAATGAAGATATTTTTTATGTTAATTTATTTGACAATTCAAAATATTTTATATATAACATTAATAAAAAATCAATAAATAGTCTACCTTATTAAAGTTAATGGCTGGTGAATTAGTTCCAATTAGTGGTCAAATCTCCCGTCACACTCACTTAAAGATCGGTCGTTATAACCAACACTCTGCTGAACAATTAGATATGGAAAAGAATCCAGTTGTTTACATGAGAGATAAATTCCCAGAATTATCACAAGAAGTTCAATTCTGGAGATCTCAAGTTGGTCGTTTCGGTATTACTAGTAATTTACAAGGTACTCCAATTAAGTACCTTAGTGATGGTCAAAAGAGTAGAGTTGTTTTCTGTGAATTAGCATTACAACACCCATTCATGTTATTATTAGATGAACCTACTAATGCTCTTGATATTGAAACTATTGATTCATTAGCTGATGCTATTAATAACTTCAATGGTGGTGTTGTTTTAGTTAGTCACGATTTCCGTCTTATTTCACAAGTTGCTGAAGAAATTTGGGTATGTGAAAATGGTACCGTTACTAAATGGGAAGGTACTATTGAAGCTTACAAGGAAAAACTTAAGGGTGATGTTATGAAGGAATTCAAGCTCTAAATGGATTGAATTATTTATTTTTATTAAAATTTTATAGAATATATATTAATTTATTTATTTAATAGAGTTGTGAAAAAAGTAAACCAATCTTCTTTTAATTTATACATATATATACAATATTTGAAAAAGTTATATGTATAACAACCATTTATATCCGTTTATAATTTTTTTATAATTTAAAATATTATCTTAATTTATTTTTTTATAACGAAAGAAAAAAGATTAAAAAAATAAAAGAAAATTCTAAGAATTAATAATAGCCATTTTAATATGATAAAAAATATATAATTAATTTTTTATTTTTATATTTATATATTAAAAAAAAGTAAAAAAATTAATATTATTAACCATTTATATTTTAATTATTAATATAAAAAATATCCTAATTATACGTAAATATACGTAATATAAAAAAAAGTAGAAAAAAAAAAAAAAAACACATTATCTTATTTGTAATTATCACTTATTAATAATAATATAAGCATTATAAAATAAAAATTAAAATAAAAATTTTTATAATAAATAAAAAAACTTTTTTATACATTAAATTGGTAGTTTTATATATTTAATATATTAATTCTTTTTTTTTTTTTTTTTTTTACTTCTGAATCTTGTAAAAACATTTCTGTTTTGGTTGAAGAGATAATTGTAGCAGAATAGTAATTTATACAATAATGATTTTCATCATATTTTATTTGTCTTGGATTAAAACTAGAGAGGTAAATATAACCATTTTTGAAGCCAGATGGATCTAATTCTTTTAAATCTTTTAGTACAGCGTCAGTTCCAAAATAAGGATGTTTTAAAATATTATTTTCAGTACGATAATGTCCAAGGGTAATGGCCTTAATTCCGTTTTGGAATTCAACTTCGTATTTTTGATGAGCGTCATCCTTTAAAATTAAATTAAACCATGATTTTATTGGTGTAAGTTTTGCTTGATAAAGATCTATTGGGAAATACCATGTATTATTTTTGTTTATTGGATGATATGGTGTTAAAAGAACACCGTCAACATCACACATAAATGGTTGAGAAGAAGAAGTGTCAATGACTTGTTCAATAAGACATTGAACAATGGCGTTATTATTGAGACGATCTCCTTTTTTTAAATCTTTAACATGCTTTATTTGACCGTTAGATAAGACAACAATGGCATCCCCATTAAAACATCCACCTTTACGATTAAGGAATGCACTCATAGTATTAGAGTTTAGTGTCGTGGGAGAATTAAAATCCTCACTTATCGATGTAGGCGCTGTAAAAATTGAATAATCTGTATTATTTTTGTTTGTTGGACGAGTTAAAAGAACATCGTCAGTATCACACATAAATGGTTGAGAAGAAGAAGAATCTAAATTAACAGTACCTTCTTTAACAGTACGTTCTTTATTTCTCTTTTTATTTCTAGAAAATAATCTAGTGATTGAACTAAATATGGATTTTTTGGATAAGAAGGATGAACTTGATGATTTAGTAAAGGAGGATGAACTTGATGATTTAGTAAAGGTGTATCGGCCAATTGATGTTGATGCTGCTGGTGGTGGAAGATTAATAAATAATGAATTTGCTATTTTTCTATAGGAATTAAATATATTATGAGAATAATATTGTAATGATTGATCTTTAAAGTTTCCACATTGTTCAAATTCATGGAATCTAATAAACGACCAAAGGTAAAATTCTCCCCATCTATTATAGTATTGAGTTTGTATTGCTTTTTTTACTTGACCATGATTTGGATCGGGATTATCAATATCAATAATTAATCCTTTAACAAATTTAGTTTTATATTTTAGTTGTTTTAACATATTAAAGAATTCATCAACAATCTTATTTGATTCCTTTAAATCAGTATTCTTTAAGATATTTTTAATAATAGAAATAAATTTCTTTCTTAATATTTCATTATAGACAATTTCTTCATAATGTATTGATTCTATATCCTTTTCTTCTATTAAAATATTTGGATCAGCATCTTCAATTTTTAATAATGTATTTTCGTCATCATCATCTTCATCATCGAGAAGTTCATCATCATCATCATCATCATCATCATCATTATCGTTATCGTCATTTTCATTTTCATTTTTTAATTCCTTATCTGAACTTTCCATTTCATTAATAAATTTATTGATATCTGGTGACTCTGTATTCAATGAAACTTCAAAGGTTTGGTTTGTCATTGGAAGTTCAACTTTAATTGTAATATCATCTAATGACGATTCTTTATTAATATCAAAAATTACATTTTGATATTTCTCTCTGTATAATGGTCCAATAGATACTTTTTTATTTTCATCATCCTTTTTCTTATTAAGCATAGATACTTTGGTAATTGGTGTTATTGTGGAAAGAAGATTTGCCATGTAATTAATAAAAATTGTTCCAACCATTGATCCATCCGGACAATAACCATAAATACCATCACAAAGATTTGCAATATCAATTAATAATTTTGATTTAGCATCATTACCATATGAAAATGTAGAAATTGTAAATTTATCATCTGTTTCATTTAGGGTATCTTTTAATGTTTCATAAATACCTTTTGGTGGATCCATATTTGATTCACCATCTGTGAAAACCATAATTGATTTTTGATAATTTTTATAGGAAATACCTTTAGAAATATCAATAGCTGCTTCCATACCACTCCATATATTAGTACAATTTTGAGAATACATTGAATCTACAATTTCAATAACCATATCTTTTACAACTTTACTTCTTAATATAGTAGGTTTAAGTTTTACAGTGGCATTATTTGAAAATTCTATAAGACTGACCATATCATTACTACGTAAAGATGAAACAATTGTTTTAATTGAATGCTTTATCAGTGAAAGTCTTGAAATATATACTGACTCTAAACTTTCTATATTGCTACAACAATTTATCTGCATTGAACCTGAAACATCAACAACGAAAATTAATAGTATAGGTAAAGTTTTTACAACCTTTTTTGGTTTCATACAAACATGAATACAATTTTCACATAAATTATTACTTTTCTCTTTTGAAATATAGGTAGCAGTTAATTTATCAAATTCAACTACTTGATTTTGTAATTGAACCTCCTCATTAACTACATTTTCGAAATTTAAATTTTTAATAATATTTTTTAAATTCTCATTATTTAATTCAATGTTTTTTTCTTCAATGTATTTACTTATTTTTTCTTCTAAACTAATGCTTGGTATGGCATCTTCAATATTTATTTTTATTTTACTAACAGGTGAAATAGAATTTTCTTTTAATATTTTTGTTATTGCTTCTTCTTCATATATAAATCCATCAGGCATTAATACTGGTGTTCTCATAATTTTGCTAGTAAGAGGACATAAAAATTCATTTGGGATATCTTTTATATCCATTTCTGTTTCTTCAATTTTTATATTTTCATTTTCATTTTCAATTTCGGTAGACATTTTGTTTATATTTAAATATTACTATATATAAATATATAAATATATATATGATATAAAATTGTCAATAAAATTTCATTATTATTATTTTATTATTTTTTCTTTTTTTTTTTTTTAAAATAAAAAATAGTAAATTATAATTATATATATATATTTTGTGAAATAAATTAAAAAATTTAAATATATTAATAATATATTTAAATATTATTTTTATATCAAATAAATGAAAATATTAAAAATCTTCAATTGGTTCTTTCTTTTATAAAATTTTAATATTATAATTTTTTTTTTATTTGGAAGATAAAGTATTATTACTGTTTTAATTTTTTAATAATAATAATTGCTAGGATTTTAGGTTTTTTAATATTTACTTTATTACTGTAATTTTATTAATATTTCATTATAGAGATTCAATTAACAATTACAAGTATGTATTTATACTAAAATTTATTGCTTATCCTAGAATATATACATATCAATACATTCCATTATGTTAACTACATTTTATTAATGAATAAAGTTTATAATAAAATTTGTGATTTTCTAACAATAATAATACTATTAATATCCGTATATATTTGATAATAAATTCAAAAAATATTTATTAAAAATAGACTTTTAAATTAAGCCACATTTTTATTATTCAAATATAGAACATTCTATTTTTAATTAAAAAAAATATAAATTTAAATTAATGAGCTTACTTTTAATAAGAAAAAGTAAAAAAATATAACGTAAATTTACTTTTGATAAAATTGATTAATAAAATGCCAAATATTAAACTATTACCTTTGGAAAATAAGAATAGAGAAACATTTATTTTAGGAGTACAAGAATCTTTCAAATATGGAGCATTAGAAGAATTTGGAAAGAGAGATGATCATCTTAATAAATATGGGGAAATTATATCAAGAAAAACAATTGAAAAAAGTATTGATGGAAAAGGTTCAGAAACCTACCAGATTTTTGAAAATGGAAATAATGTTGGCGGTGTTATTGTTAGTATTAACAGGGAAAAACAGACAGGTGAATTAGAGATATTATATGTTTCACCTGCTGAGCATAGCAAAGGTATTGGCTATGCAACATGGTGCGAAATTGAAAAAATGTATCCTGAAATAAAAAAATGGGAAACTTATACACCATATTTTGAAAAAAGAAATATACATTTTTATGTTAATCGTTGTGGATTTCAAATTGATAAATTTTATAATAGTCATTATCCTATGCCACAATATTTAAAAGATGAAGATGATGATTTAGAAGAAGAAGAAGAAATAGATGAGGATGATGTCCATCCTGATGATTTTCTTCATTTTATAAAAATAATTCAATCATGAATTCATAAATAAATATATAAATAGAAAAATAATTAAATATAAAATATATGATTTTTATTAAAGAGGAGAAAAACGAAATATAATTATATATTTATAAAGTTGTTAGGATAGCGACCAATTTAATTTATTAATTAACTATGAAGTTTAAGAAAAATATTATGTATCAATAAATATTATAGAAATAAAAAGTAATATTAATAAATAATTTATAGATTTTTGAAAAATTATTTTTTTTAGAGGAAAATATCAATAAATTCCTATTTTTTTTTGCTTTTTTTTTTTTTTTACTAAATATAAATTAATATGTTATTTATATTTCATTTCAAAGTGTATTTTTATATATTTTTATATGCTTTAACCTTATAAATTTTAGGTTTAATTAAAATTTAAATATTTTCATATGTTTGTTTCTGCAGGATTATACTAATAATAATGCTGATAATAATAATGATAATATCATAATATCATATATAAAAAAATATTAGAATCCAGTAAATTTATATGTAGTTATTTAATTAAAATTAGAAAATATATAACTATAATATTCATATAAATATGTATATCATTTCTTAATAAAAGTATAATAACTATATAAAAATTATATGAAATAGGGTTTAAAAAATGATTTAAAGAAGATAAATCAATTTTTTACAATTTTTTTTTTAATTTATATATATATTTTCGATTAACACAACAATTACTCAAAAATTCGAAAAAGTAATTAAAAGTAATTAAATTAATCAAATATTAAAAAATGAATAATAGAAAAATATTACAGTTAAAAACATTAATATGGAGGAATTTAATATATAAAAAACGAAATAAATTATCTACATTCCTTGAAATTATTGTTCCTACGATAATACTTTTATTATTATGTATGATTTTTAAATAAAAATATATTGTATAATCCATTATAATGTTAAAAAAATTAATCTATTAATTTTTTAATAACTTACTTTTATAGATTATGTGTCAGAAAAAGATGGAATTGTAATTGATGTATTAGAAGTTAATTCAGATCAATACAATTTTAACGACTTAAATGATATACAATATTCGGATGTATATTTTGGTTTCGTATTCCCTGAAAATTTTGAGAAAAAGGAGGAATTTATTAATAATTTTAAATCTCTAGATGCTATTAAGAATAATAATTCAGTAGTAGATGGTTTTGATATAAATTTTATTAAAAGGGATGGAAACATTAGTTATCAAAATGATGCAAATATATTTTTCAATCCAAATAATTTAAAACACATCGAAGCAAAAGTGTTAAATGCAGATTTATTACTTAAAGCAAAATATAATGAAAATAGTTTTAATAATAGCTTATCTAATATAGTAATAAATAATGAATTAATACAAGAAAATGATATCCATTATTATAATGATTTTCAAACAACTTATGATAAAATTAAACAAGAATACGAATCAAAATATGAAAATACTTATATTATTTCATATGATTATAATAAGCCTCAATCATATAGTTATTTTGAGAAAAAAAAAGTTCACATTAAAGTATTCAAAAATAAAGAAGAAATGCAAAAAATTAGACGATATAATTTTTTCGGTATCGTATTTACTTCACAGACCCAGTATACAGTTAAGAAATTTGACTATATTGATATAGGAGACTTTATAAAACCAAAATATACAAAGGATTATGAACATAATACATATGCGCTTACTGAAATTAAAAAATATGCTTTGGCTCAAAAACTAGTTGATCAAGTATTGATTAAAACTTTAACCGGTTATGATTATAATATTAATTTACATGATCAAACTATGGATCAAGAAGAAATTATTTATGAATATGGTGATAATCCAGCAAATAATTATCTTCCATATTTAATTTTATTCTTTTTTATGTTAGTATATTAATATTATATTCATTTAATATCAATTATAATTAAATTTTTTTCATTATATTCTTACTATAAAAATATTGATATATATATATTTAATTTTTTTACGAACTTTTAAATTTAATAGTCCATGTATAACAAATTTATTTTTATTCTTAGTAATAGAAAAAGAAACTAAGTTCAAGAATTCTCTTGCTGCTATTGGATTAGATAAAAATTTATTTTGGTTATCATGGGTAATTAAATTTATTATTATTATTGTTTATATTATGTTTTTTATATATATAATTTTATCATGTAAATTTAATAAACATTTTTTTTTATAATAATCCAGGGAATAATATATGCATTGATTATTGGAATTGCATCCTTTTTAACATTTATAATATTATTATTTTCAAATGTATTCAGTTTTTCTGTTAATATTGTATGTTTCTTATTGATATTCATATACGGATTATCAAATTGCTTTATGGTATTTGGTATCTCAACATTTATAATGAAATCAAGAACATCATTAATCACAGGTGTATTATTTGTTATTGGACTATTTATATTCTTTTTCATTTATTATGCAATAAAATCTTCTGTTAGTCTTTTAATTATTTTTGGCATATTCCTTTCACCTATATCACTACTTTCATCAATAAATAGACTTAGCAATCTTAAATCTACTATTTTAGATTTTAATGTAATTATAAACTGATTTGCATAGTTATTTAATTAATTTGTAAAAATAATTTAAAAATAACAATAATGATGGTTATTTAATTAATGTTAAATTTAAAAATATGGTTTATTTTAGATAATTGATGTTTTTAAAGATGGTCAAATGTATGGCTTTATTTTTGGATTAGTTTTTTCATGTATATTCTATTTACTTCTTGCAATTTACCTTGACAATGTAGTCCCTCAAGGTAATGCTTTAAATAAAAAGTGGAATTATATATTTAAAAAAGCAAAAGAGTCAGATGACCCTATAGAAGAAATGAGAAATAAGAAAGAAGCCAATTCTTCTTTTATCGAACCGGATCCTGAAAATCGTGAAAAAATTGTAGAGGTCAATTCTGTTTATAAATTTTTCACAATTGATAAAAAAAGATTCTGCGCGTTAAATGACATCAATTTTAATGTATATTTAAATGAAATCTTTGCTATAATTGGACATAATGGTGCAGGTAAATCAACACTTATGAATATTATGACCGGTATGTATTATGAATCTTCCGGTAGTATTACATACAATGGAAAGAATTTTAAAAATAATAGAAGTGAAATATGTTCTGACATTGGTAATTATAGATATATTATTTTAAACAAAACTTAAATATACATTTTAAAATTATCACAGCATTAACACATACAATTATTATAATTTTTAAAATTTAATATTAAAAATGTTTATAATAAAGGTTATTGTGCTCAGTATAATGTTTATACTAATTATTTAACAATATTAGAACATTTAAAATTATTCTGTGGAATTAAAAATATTAATGAAGATTATGATAAAGTATTGAAAGATATTGGATTGTTACAATATAAAAATGACTTCCCTTCTATTTTAAGTGGTGGTCAAAAGAGATTATTGAATGTTGCTTTTGCATTTTTAGGGAAACCAAAATATGTATTTTTGGATGAACCATCTACTGGATTAGATCCATTAACAAGAAAAAAAGTTTGGGAATATTTATTAAAAAAAAAACAAAATTCTACTGTATTTTTAACTACTCATTATATGTAATATTTTTATATAAATTTTAAATAACAATAATTGAATATATATCTATTTAATATTAAACTCCTTTAATTATAAAATCATTTTTTTCATATATTATATATTAGGGATGAAGCAGATGTTTTAACGGATAGAAAACTTATTATATCTAATGGTACTATTTGTTGCTTAGGAAGCAGTCTTTTCTTGAAGAATGCATACAACATGAGCTATTCGTATGAATATATATATAGAATTTATTATTTTTATTAAAGTAATGATTATTTTGTTTTATTTATTGATTATTAAAAATCTTTACTATTAATAGATTTGATATTATAATAGACGAAAATAAAAATAATGAAATTAAAAAAATATTTAATAACTATATACCAAATGTAAATGTAACGGAAAATCATACAACAAATAATCAAAAAATGTATACCTATTATATTCCAATGTCAAATTCAGATTCATTTTCTAAAGCATTAACTGAAGTAAATAAAATAATAGAAGGGGATGAAGATTGTAAAGGCTATACATTAACATCACCATCTTTGGAAGAATTATTTGTTAAATTAGAGACATCAAAAGAAAGTAATAGTATAAGCATAAAAAAAAATGCTTTGACTGAAAAAATGAGAAAAAAATATAATCAAGATCGTAATGGTTCCTCTGATAATATTAAACAAATATGGTCATTTATAAAACTAAGATTAAAATTATTTTTAAGAAATAAGGTTGCAGCAATTAATACTATGTTTTTCCCATTGGCGATAACTATTTTATGTTTAATAGGTGCTAAATATATAAAAGATCAAACTAATAAACCAAGGGTTATATCATATAAAAATATAGATATTTCTAATAAAATATATGATAATAAAATAAAATGGTTTGTTGAAAGCAATTCAGATGATAAAGGACGAGATTTATTTAGTAATCTTGATATTGATAAATCCTTATTAAGTGAAAACTTGAATTATAATAAAGAACTATCTCTTTCCTCTGGAAAGGCTAATGAAATGAATGACTATATTGGTGGATTTTTAGGTTATATGGAAGATAATATATATAAAATAACATTATATAATAATGTTAATATGATGTATTCATTACCATTGTCTATAAATTTATTAAGTAATGCCATTATTTCGAAATATAATGATAATATAATAATTAAGACAAGTTATCAGCCAATTGATGATGTCTTTGAAATTTATGAAAGTTCAGATGATGATAAAGATAATTTAAATAGTCAAAATTTAACAAATTTAATTATCGAGTATGTACTAGTTGCTGAAATAGGAGTTATGTTTTCTTTATTAATATCACTTTATGGACCTACTCTTGTTAAAGAACGAGAAGAAAATATAACACAACAACTTTATCTTAATGGAATGAAAAACTTAAATTATTGGATTGGTGTAATATGCAGTGATTTAATATGTGTTTTTATATCTATTACATTGGTTACTATATTTGGTATTATTACTGATTTGTCAATATTTTATTATAAGGGGCTACTATTTACTATTGTGTTATTAATTCTATGTTCCATAAGCAGTTTGTTATATCAATATGTAATAAATTATTTCTTTGAAAAATATGATAAGGCATCAACATTTTCTTCTATTTTTAATCCAGTGTTAACACTTATTTTATGCTTGATTTCTATTTATGCAGTATTAAAAGAAAGCGATACTAATTTAAAATGGTCATTTTATTTAATATATATTCTTCCGATGATATTTTTTGCACCTTCTGCTATACCAACTGTAAGTAATTCTTACCTTAGTAATAAAATGTTTTATTAACATAACAATTAATATGTTTTTTTTTTCATTAACCCATTAATGTAATATAATAAAATAGATGTTATTTAAAATTGTATATATTACATCATATAAAATGTATGATAATAAATATGATGCTTTCCTACAAAGTGATATTTATCAAGAACTTTTAAATAATCGTGATGATGATGATTATAATAAGAAATTAAATAATGCTTTTAAAAAATTCTCATTTCCTAGTTTACATGAATTTTTCTCTACTAAATATCGTTTGTATTATATATTAATTATTTTAGTTTTATCCATTATTTTATACATTTCAGTTATATTTATTCTTGAGAGGATAAGATATAATAAAAAAAGAAGTATAAAAAAATGGGATGAAAATGAACGTAAAAAGCAAGATTCTTTATTATCCGAAGGTCCTGAAGATGTATTGTACGAATGGAAAAGAGTATGTAATAGTATAAACAATCCTGAAAGTGAGGATAATAAAGTAGTTTCAATGAAAGTACATGAACTTAGAAAAGATTATAAATATCAAGCAATTAAAAATATAAAGAATAAATGTGATACTACTGAAAAAGAAAATAAATCAAATATTATTGATGAAAGAATATACAAAAGTTCTAATGGAAAACAATTTAAGAGAGTTATTGACGATTTAACCTTTGGTGTCAATTATGGTGAATGTTTAGGACTTCTAGGTCCAAATGGAACAGGTAAAACTACAACAATTTCAATAATTTCATGTAGCAAAAATCCATCACTTGGCCAAGTAATCTATGGAAACAAAAGTCTTGCAAATTATAATTTATTTGATTTGGGTATTGGTATTTGCCCACAATTTGATGCTTTATGGAATGTTTTAACTGTAAAAGAACATATTGAGTTTTACTATAGTATGTGTGGTTATTCAAAACAAGACGTAAAAGAAATTGTTTCTTCTTTAGTAGACTATTGTGGTATTGAAAGTCATATTAACAAAAAGGTTTGTGAAGTAAGTGGTGGTACAAAACGTAAACTTTCTTTAATAGTATCTTTATGTTCATCACCTAGCTATTTATTATTAGATGAGCCTACAGCTGGAATTGATCCATTTACAAGAAGATATATATGGAATTTAATTAGTGAATTTAAAGAAATCCAACAAACAGCAACCATTCTTACAACCCATTCCACTGAAGAAGCTGAATATTTATGTGATAGAATTGCAATTTTAATGAAAGGAAAATTAGCATGTATTGATACACCTAAAAATATAAAAATGAAATTTAATAATTATTATATTTTAGATGTATTTACAGATAATGCCGAATTATTTGAAAATAAATATGTATTGGAAAAGAACATTTTCGGTTTAGAGGATATCAAAAATTATCAGTTGAAGTCCTATGTGAGTTATCAAAAATATACAGTACAGATTAAGCATGATCGCATTGCAAATATTTTTGATTTATTAGAAGATGCTAAAAAGCAAAAAATCATTAAAGAATATAGTTTTGGACAATGCTCATTAGAACAAGTATACATTAATATTATTAAGAAAAACGATGAACAAGCCAGCTTTAAAGCTGATTCTTTGAAACAAGCCAGTTTCATTGAAGAAGGAAAATAAATTTAATATTTATATAATTTAATTTTATATATATTTTATTATTAATGTAAATAGTTATTTTTTGGTACATGAATAAATTAAAAAATATTTTAAATATTATGTATATATTATATATTATTTAATTTAATAAAATTAACTTATATAACACTATGCACTATGTTTTTTCAATATTTT
Source organism: Piromyces finnis (assembly GCA_002104945.1). Lineage (NCBI taxonomy): Eukaryota > Fungi > Neocallimastigomycota > Neocallimastigomycetes > Neocallimastigales > Neocallimastigaceae > Piromyces > Piromyces finnis. The sequence goes on from MCFH01000041.1 coordinate 455,681, forward strand.
TTTTGCCTATATTATTATTTTAATTTTAATAATAAACCATGTAAAATAAATATATAATTTTCTTTATTTTTAATATATATCTGATGCAAAGTCCCAAATACATAAAGAATGATCAAAAGAACTAGAAATCATATGGGTATTACTATAATATATATTCCATATCTAAATGATATAATATATAATATGTTATATATCAATATTTATTTATAATTTTGAAAATTATATATATATAAAACTTACAGAGCCACTATGATGTAATAATGTGTATAAACATTTTCCCGTTTTAATGTTCCATACTTTTATAGTTTCGTCTATACTACCAGAAATAATTTTTTGATTATCAAATTGTAAACAAACAACGCCTTTTTCATGACCAATTAATGTTTTTAAACATTTTCCTGTCTTTAAGGACCATACTATATTATTATTATTATTATTATTATTATTATTATTATTATTATTATTATTATTATTATTATTATTATTATTATTATTATTATTATTATTATTATTATTATTATTATTATTATTATTATTATTATTATTATTATTATTATTATTATTATTATTATTATTATTATTATTATTATTATACTATTATTAATTATTTTTGATTGTTAGTATTTAAATATGATAATACAAAAATATTACCTTTTATAGTATTATCACCACTTCCTGAACAAATATATTGATCACTGTAAAGGGAAAATATATGAATAAATCATTTAATATATATACATCTATTAAGAAATAATATATATAGTTATAACATACTTAAAATTAAGGCAATAAACATAAGAAGTATGCCCATTTAAAGTCATTAAACATTTTTTTGATTTAATGTTCCTATTATGTTTAATACAAGTTTTGGAATTGATTTTAAAAATAATTAAACATTTTAATTCTTTTTTTTTTTTCTAAAAAAATTATATAAATTATATACCATATCTTTATGGTTGTATCCACAGAACCAGATATAAGAGTATTATTTTTAAATACAAGTGTACAAATAGCACCATCATGTCCAGTTAAAGTAGTATTACATTGACCTGTTGCAATGTCCCATATCTATTAAAAAATCATTAATAACTATATATTTTATCTATATCTTATACTTATATGAATAATAATGTCATACTTTAATTTCACTATTTTCATCACCTGAAATGATTTTTTCATCATCATTCTTAATGTTTATTTATATCCATTAAACATAAATATTATAAATATACAAAATTAAAAATTAAATTTATATATATCATTTAAACATAATAAACATACCTGAATGCTAACAATTTCACCTCTATGCCCATTTAATTCTCTAATTAATTCCATAGTTTTAAGATCATATACTCTATTAATATAATATTAAGAATTATTTAATATATAATTGATAATATTATTTTATAATTTTTTTTAAATATTAATATTTAATATTTTTTTTTCGACATCTACTTTAGAGTAAAGTTTATGCAACCGATAACTAAATAATTTTCATTGAAGCAGGCTGCACTAATCATAGAATCCTCATTTGTAATTCTAATGATAGTCTCTCCAGAGAAAATATCCCACTATTATATAGATTTAAAATCAGTTTCAAAATAATTTATTTTTATTTATTTCTTTTTATCTATATTTAATATTACCAAGATACCAATTTTGCCATGTTGAACTGAAAAAACTAAATTATTATTGAAAGCCATATGAAGAGTATTTGGAACACTTTCTTTTTTAATAACTTTACAACGTCCCGTTTTCCAGTTACATTTTATACGCCAATTTTGAATAAATGTTTTCTTCCAAGGAATGTTCCATAAGTTAACAGAGGGAATTTTTGAAGAAGAAAAACCTTCATTTTTATAATTGCAATTTTTCCAAACCACAGGTACCATACTTTGTTGTATGCTTATTGTTTTTGTAAATGGAAATGAATCATTTTGTGGATCTATTATGTATAATAAAAATATATTATAATGTTAAGAAAATATATCTGTTATAGAATTTTTTTTTTAAAAAAAAAAAATTAATTACTTTGCGATGGATGATTATCATTTTCATTATTTGTCGTGTTAGTATTATGATGATTTGACACATTAGATATAGAATCCTATTAAAAATATTATAATAACAATAGAATTATAATAGAATATATTATTTGAATATATTATTTATATTAACACTCATAAATATGTATTTCTAAACTATATTCTAACTATTTTTATATTATTTGGAAAGTTACATTTAATGGATTCGATGAAGAAAATGGTGAGTATTTATTGGTGTAACATAAATTTTTCCATAAAATATTATCTTTTTTATATATACAAAGAAATTTATTAAGAAAAAAAATACAATCAAAATAATTTAAAAAATATATATATATAAAATTTAAATTACCTCTTAAGAGTGAATACCAACGACAATTCACTTGAGAAACATAAGCAAGTGATTGAGTATCCAAATACGAAAAAATAATAATTAATAATTCATCTGCTAATTTATCAAATAAAGAGCCAACTTTTTTGTTTGATTTCTTTAATACATTATTAGTGAGATTGATACAGTCAAAGGATTTAATATTTTTATAATTATATAAATTATTATTATTATTATTTTGAATTGAACGATATAATGATGATGATGATATTGGTTGAAGGTTTGATAATTGTGATGAAGAAGACCAAATTGAATCATTAATTAAGGTTTCATTAGAATTCTGGGATGAAAAAGGTATTTGAGTTATTGATGTACCACTAACAGAATTATTTATAGATAATTTATTTTGATTATGGTTTTGATTTCTTTGTATATTATATACATTTGTGGTACTGTTCATATTATTACTAACATTCACCTTATTATTTTTTAAAATATAACAATCATTATAATCATTATCATTTATATTTATTGAAGAAGTTATTTCCGATAAATTTTTATCTATTAATACTCTTAAAAGATGAAGTTCTTCCGGGCTACATTTATGAAGTATTTCATCAAGAACGATTGTTCTTTTTTCTGTAGATAATTTATTTGAAAAAGTGTCGATAAAAGCCTTTGATATATAATCCTTACTATATTTTGATGAAATATCAGAATATGTATTATAGTTTGAAGGAGTATTAATATTTTCAATTGTAGTAATTTTGTTTGATTTGGATTTATTTTTATTAATTCCAAATTTTGCTTTCAATTTTTTCTCTTGTTTATGGGATGAATCAGACATTGAGGGTGATGAAGATGAGGAGGATGTTGAAGCCCTACAATTTTCCACTTTCGAATTTGAATTATTAATCCAATTAGGTAATGATTTTATTACTGTAGGCATATGAATATTTTCAATCACTCTTATTATTTTTGTTTTGGTTTTCATTTTGAATTTATTTTTTACTCTATTATTTTAAAACTTTCTTCTTATTAATAATTATGCTCTATTAGTAATTTTTTTTTTTCTTTTATATAATTTGATAGTATGTTGTTTAAATGGATAGTAACATGACCTTTTTTCTATTATTATTATTATTATTATATTTCTAACATAGTAAATATTCTATAAATAATTATTGTATTATATTATAACATTATTTTCTTTTATAAACTTTTCAGAATTATTTAAAATTTAAAGAAAAATAAATAAATAAATAAATAAATAAATAAATAATAATTAAATAGAAATGTAAATAGATATAATAGATTAAAATGATCAGTATACTATACTTTAAAATCATATCATATTTATCAATTATTTTTATAATTTTATTGTTAATAATGTTTTTAATGTTAAAGGATACTAATTATGAAAAAAAAAAAAATAATAACCTTTAATTATACACTTTTAATATTAAATAAAATTTTTTAATAGAAAAAGTAAAAATTTTTATGAAAAAAATTAATAATGGTTATCTATTTTTATAATTATAACTATTATAAATGAGTTTTATTTAATAGTTATTTGAATTATTTAATTTCTTTCTTTGTAGTATACTAAATATATGTATAGGATTATAAACCTCAACTGCCATTGCATTATATTTAATCTTTTTACATATGAAGTAATATGGGAGGGTTTAAGATTATATATAAAGAAATTTACTACCTTTTATGAAAAGTAATAGAAACTATAAAAATAAATTTTATATATAAAAAATATGAATAATATTCAACATAATAATATACATCGAGGTTTGTTACTGTTAAATAAAAATAAAATCGCAGATATTGTTCATTTATTAATCTATAAGTTTTCTCTAAATATAAAAAATGTGAAAGTTAAAAGTAAAGTTTTTCCATGTGATAAACTTTAATATTTAATTAAAAATCAAATTTTATTTATATAGATGTTAATTATTTAAAATAATTCCTGTTATTTATGATGACAGTAAAATATTTTTTTTTTTTTTTTTTTTTTTTAACGGCATCAAATATTTTAAACTTTATTATTAATTTAATTAAAATTATAATACATGTAATAAAAAATTAAAAAATAAAAATAAAAATAAAAAAAATATGTTTAAATAAACACAAATGAATAAAAATTGGGTATAATGTATTCTAGTAATTTTAATTAAAGTAAGAAAGCCACTATCATACTAAAGTATAATAATTGTATTTGACTTCCAATGGGACACCGAGCCAAAGATCAAAAATTTTGTCATGGAACAAAATTATGATCTCCATTGGTTGCGCTGGCCCTCCTGGCCTGTCTTACTGTTTCTTCAGCATTGACGCTCTTGGATGTTGCTTCAAACCTTTTGAACATTGACCATTGCTGGCCAATAGCAAAAGGCATGATTTTGGTTAGAAGTTCCGCGGTTACCGTCAAGAATGGTGTTCCTTCGTTAGTATCAGATTGAATCTGACGCTTACAAAGTTCTTTCCATTCCCTTGAATTGTAATTAATATTGTTAAAACTTCTTCCCCCAAGAAGGAATTTAAATATTTTACTGCACACACTAGAATAATCATACACATTAATATTCACCGGATTATTAGAACTATTACTATCATTAACTAAATTACTATCTAAATTAGAATTATTATCTTCACTATTGCTATCATTACTAATATTATTATTTCTATTATTGTTATTATTACTATTGTTACTATTACTATTGTTACTATTACTATTGTTATTACTACTATTGTTACTATTACTATTAATGTTATTGCTATCTCTACTGATATTATCAATTTCATTATTATTGATAGGACTATTGGAATTACGTTGACTGAAAAAATTTAATAGCTGGACTATGGAATCATAATGTTTAATACGGATATCTCTAAATGTTGGACAATCTAATAACCAATGTTTAATACTTTGATCTTCACACTTGCAACATGGACAGTAGTTAGGACAAACTGGATCAACAAATTTGGCAGCTTTGGCAACTCTAGCATCCAACTTGTATCCGCTTCTTGCTTTCAATAGCCAGTAGAAGCCATAGGCAAACTCTGGGTACTCATAACATAATTTAATAAAATCTTTAGTTTCAATAAATTTATTATCATCATAATATTGCGCTTTGATTGAATTCCCTTTGAGATCTTTCCAATAAAAGTTTTTAACTGCTTTAACATCTCCATGTTTCTTTAATTTTTTATCAAGTGTCCTACTTGATTTGCACCACGTGTATTTTCTAAATTTAGGAATGTAATTTACAAGGTGTGAGATAATACAATTTGAGTTTTTCCATTTGTTAAAACATCTAACCTGAGCTAACGCACATTTGGCTGACAATGGAGGAATATTCAAATCTTTTGAAATAGAGTATAAAGATATAAACGATACAGCTTTATGAACTCCGGCAACCCATCGTATTCCTTTGTTAACATGCTTCTGAGCAATCCTAGACCTAGCTTTGTTGGATCCAAGTAATGGTGCAAAGTATGAAACTCTGCTAATCACTTGTGAGTTAAGTACTAGTTTTTTGAAAGGAATAGGAATATTAGGATTTCTTAAGAATTTACTGACTGAGAAAAGCCCTTTCAAAACCTTGTTATTAAGAGCTTTAATTACTGGTTTAAGGGACAGATTCTTATCAAATGGAACACCAAGATAAGTATAGCAATCAGTAGTTGGAATGGGTTGTCCTGCTAAGTAAAATGTTGGATCTCTCTTGTTCTGATTTTCTATTGATTCAGGACGAATCACCATCGTTGAACATTTCTGGATACCAAATTCCATTTCATTATACAATGCCCATTCATTAACTCTTCTAAGCATCTTTTTTAAGCATCCTCTTGTTGGAGCACAAATAACTATATCATCTGCAAAAAGTCCACCACAGCATCGAGTGTCACCTAAACTGACTCCTAGATCTTCGCACTCTCTAAATATATCATTAATAAAGAGATTAAAGAGAATAGGAGAAAGAGGGCAACCTTGACGGACTCCTTTCTTCACATCAAAAGATTTCGAGAATTGTCCATCTAATTTGACATTAGCCTTAGATGTTAAATATAAATTTTTGATAAATTGTAGACTCTTACCTCGGATTCCTAAACAATCTAATTTATGGAGAATATTACCGATTGGGACTGAATCGTATGCTTTCCTGAGATCTAAAAAGGCCAAATATGTCTCTTTATTATCTAATTGACGTCTACGGCATATTTCTTGGATTGAAATGAAAAGACTAATACTTTCTTCCTTTTTTCGAAAACCAAATTGTTCAGGTCTAATGAAATTATTCTTTAAACCATATTCTGAGATTCTAGTGGTGACAATTTTGGAAATCAACTTAATACCATTATTGATAAGTGATATACCTCGATAGTTATCACAATCTGTCAAATCTCCCTTCTTAGGAATAGAAACAATACTGGATTCATTCCATGAGTTGGGGAAATCTCCATCCCAAATACGGTTGAATAATTTAAGAATAAAATTTAAACCATAAGCATTATTATCTGAAGTGGTATTACCGGAAGAATTATTATCTGTAGCATTATTAGAATCATTACTTGATGGAACTAATGCTTTGTAAAATTCAATTGGAATACCATCCGGACCTGATGCTTTATAATTTGGAGTAGTGAGGATAGCTGACTTGACTTCATCAATACTAATATCTTGGTTGATATCCCACTCATCAAACATAGGAAGTGAAAAACGTTTATTCGTTGGTTCTTCATACCAATGCTCCAAATCAAGACTTACACCACTTGGGTCTGATGCAAGATTTTCGAAATGATCATGCCACACATCTAGTTGTTCTTCTGTAGCAACAACTAATTCTCCATTTTTATTTTTAATTGGTTGAGCGACAGTAAAATAAAGCTTTTGAATTAATATATTCATTACTAAAATTTTCAATAAAAAGTATCTTATATAATAAGATGAACATTTTTTTTTCTTACACATAATATATATAAGAAGTAAAGATCACTTATGTAATTATTGTTTTTATTTATTTTATATTTTCATAACATATTTTTTATATAAATTATATTTATGAATATATTTAATTTAAAAAAAAAAATAAAAAATGTGAAATGTATTTATAAAATATTTAATATTTACTATTTTAATATTTTATATTATTATATAATTATTCATACTTTTTTTTTATGATATATTCTGTATATATATATTTTACAGTCGTTTAATTTTTTTTTTTTTTTTTTTTTTTTTTTTTGATTTACTATTATTACTATTACTATTATTATTGTTATTTTATTTTCTTTATTGTTATTGTTGTTATTTATACAAATAAATTTTGTATTTAATAAATTAAGATGATTTTATTTATTTTATTTTTTTTATCTAAAAGACATATAATCGATATATTAATTTAATAGATTACTATCGTTATGTAGTAATAAAATTTAATTTCTTCCATTTTAATTATTTATTATTTTTTTACGGAAGTTATTTTTTTAGCTTTTTAATTTTTTAATATATATATACTGCTTTATATTTATTAATTTATTTGGATAAAAATTTTATTTATTTTTATTCCTTAATATAATTAATAAATATTATTAAAAAATTAATATAAATATAAAAGATAATTATATTTAATGATTATTCTATAAAAGTTTTATTTTTCAATGTTAAATAATTATTCTTCTCTAATTACTTGTGCTCCTTGCTTAGAGGTTGTTGAATTAAAGGATTTTATAGATTCAGCTCTTGAACCAGTTCTTCTGTGTGGTTTAACTGGCATATTTATTTCTATTTTATTATATTTAAAATTTTCAAAAATAAATATTTAAATATAAATATTACAATATTTAATAATATTATAAATTACCTTCTGGTTGGTATACGTTATTTGCTGCCATCATTGCGACTTGTTGTGGAGTAAGTGGTTGTTGTGGAATTTGTTGTGGGGAAATCATTGGAGAAGAATGATTTGAATTTGGTGGTGAAATATTACCATTTGGTGGGATACTTTGAGGAATAGCTGTAGATTGACGTAAACCTGAAGATATTATTGGCTTAGAAATTGCGCCCTTTACTTCAATTAACTTATTAGTTCTCCAGGATTCATAGTAGTAATCCTTAGTAAGTTGCTTTAATTCATTAATATGAGTATCAAGAAGGAATGTCTTAACGTCACAGAAATCGCAGTGTTCTGGATTTTCGACATCAACAGTACCCCATGTATATTGACGACCGAGAATATTCTTACCATCTTCTTCAATATATTCAATACCAATACGATCACCAACTTCAGTTTCTTCAGCATTAACTAAAACAAATGGGATCATATTTCTAAACATAGCATTTTGATCCTTAATATCTTGATCATCATCTTCATCATCATCAAACATATAAATTGGAAGATTGTGTTCATCTATATCATTACGAATTGCTTTCTTAATTCTTTCTAATTGCTTAACAGTCATTAAATCAGCTTTACTAAGACATGGAACTAAATTAACTCTTTCAGCTAATTTTTGAATAGTAATAATATCAATGGCGGTAAGACCATTAGCAACACTAGCAGTTGTAGCATCGATAAGGTAAAGGCAAACATGAACTTGAGAGTCTGGGAAACGACGATTACGACGTACACGACTTTCTTCTAATAAAGTAATTTCATATTGATTTTCAATGTAAAGAAGAATAGAAGTACACCATTCACCAACAATTTTTGGATCAAAATCAGAAGCATTCTTACTAATATTATGAATTGGAATTGGAAGACCTGGTGTATCAATAAGTCTTAAATTAATTCTTTCACCATCTTCAACAATTTCAAATATATCTGAAGCAACAGGTTTAATAACATTCTTTGGTGGGAAGTCATAAGTTTCTATTTCTGGAGGAGCATTTAATTCTTCTCTCATTTCTGGTGATAAAGAAATTGCTATAGAAGAATTTTCATCATCAATAATTTTTAAATCATTAAATTGACTTTCAACCTTTTTTTCCTTTTTAACTGTCTTAGATGCTTTATTTTTAATATTTAATGTGTGTTGGAAAGTACGAATAAAACTGGATTTACCAGAAAGGGAATGTCCAGTAATCATAATGTTAAATTGGTTAGCATTGTGACGTCTACGACCCATGCTTAAACCAGTGGCAATAGAAAATCGTGAAGAATTTACAGTAGACATTGTTATACTAATAATTAGTAATAAATTATTTGAAAATATATAAATTTTTTTTAGTATAATTTATATTTATTACAGTATTATTTTATTATTAAAATATAAATATATATTTTTAATAATTCAATCAGTTCAAATTTTGGTTTCTTTTTAAATTTTAAATGTTATTTATAAATATTTAAATATCTTAAAATTATTTAATTTTTATATATATTTATTGTTATTTTAAGTTTTATGTATTGAATTTAATTATTATATTTTATATAAGAAAGTAAACAAAATTACTTCCGAATTTTATTATTATTATAGCATAATTTCTATTATAAATGTTTGTTATTTTTTTTTTTTTTGATTTTCCTAATATAAATGTTTTTAGAAATATCTTGATTCCTCGATAAATAATAATATATGACTAATATAATTATTAAATTTATTTATTATATAGATTAATCTTTGTAAATGTTTTCTATTTTATATTAAATTTTTCATTTCTATTATTTATTCTTAAATATCAATATTGATTTGTTACTTAATAAGAAAATTAATATTTACTTTTTATTATTCTCTATAATATATTTCTAAAAAAAATGTTTTAAATTAAATCTATAAATTGATAAATATATAAATAAAAAAGAAAAGAAAAAGTAAATTTCTATTATTTTTGAAATCTATAAACTTAACATAAAAAGTAAATAAAAAAAAAATTTTTTTTTAAAAAACTAGCTTTAAAACAATTATATATAAGATTCTATTCTATAGATTTTTTTTCTTTATTATTAAATATTTAATATATAATTAGAGTATATTATAATATATTAATATTCATTAATTTATTATAATTCAAATAAATTATAAATTTTAATATTTTTGTATTACACAAATTCAAGTAAAAAAAAATCTTAAATGTTGTATATATAATTATTATATAAAAATAATTTACTCTATTATATGTGTAATATAATATATTTTAAATTTATAATTATCTTTAATGTTGTGCTTTAAAAATGTGGTACTTTAATTTTTACAAACACTAAATGTTACTTTTTGAATGTTGATTAATTTAGAAATTAATAATATCTATAGTTTATAACTTTTTTGTTTTCAGAAATTACCTTTTTTAAAAGTATTAATTTATTGAAGACAATTGATTGTGATTTATTTTTTTTATTCCAATAATAATTTATTTTAATATTTTCAATTTATTTTATATATTAATAAATTCTACCTTTTACCTTTAGCTTTAGTAGGATTAACTAAATTTGATAATAATATATAACTTTTATTTTTATTTCTTTTTATATAAATTGTAGTTATATTATTGTTTTTTTATATCTTTTTTTTATAATATTAAATAATAATAAATTAAGGTAATTTTGATTTATTATATACAATAAAAATATTTATAAATTACAAAATAGGTTTTATTACTATTTTATTACTTAATTTATTACTATTTAATATTAGACTTTTTTTTATTATTTTGTTGTTGTATGTTTATTTTATAATTTTTTTTAATAAAAGGTAAAAAAAAAATTATAAAACCTGCTATGATATTATATATAATATTTAAGAGGTTAGTTTTTTTTATTTTTAACAGAATATTTTTTTTTTTTGTTTTCCGTGATTATTACCTTCTTATTATAATATAATCTCTTACTTTATATAAAAATTTAAAGAAAAAAGAAAAAAGAAGAAAAAATAAACAGAATTTTGAAATAAAAGTAAAAAAGATTTAATTTATTATTAACTAATAGCCTTTAATATAATTATAGTTTATTTATTTTATAATTTATCTATTTATTTATTTATTTGTTTGTTTGTTTATTGTATTAATAATTTTAATCAATAAAAATTCTTTAAAATAGCCATAATTTGTAGGTAAAAATAATAATAATTATGGCAAAAAATTAACCTGATAAATTCAAAAAGTATATTGACATATTTATTAATAATATAATGATTTGTTGGTATTATTATAAAAATAAATAAATATATTAATTTCACATTTAATATAATATATTGTAAATTAATTATTTATATAAAATATAAATAAAATTATAATTAATTATATATTAAAATTTAGTTTCTATTTGTGATTTTTATATTCTATTCAAAATGTAACTATGGGAATGATTTTTTATTTGACATTAAGGAATTTTAATTTATATATTTATTAAAATAATGTATTAATTATATAGAAAAGTTTAATTATTAGAAATCTTCAATATTAAAAAAAATACTTTAATTTTTAATATCAATATAAAAGTTTATTAATCATTATAAATGTAATATAATTATACATCATATATATTAAATAATATATTAATACTATATTAATATTCGCAATAAAACATTGTAAAACATTAAATTTTTAATTTATAAAAATTACTTAAAATAGTATATTACAGAATTTTTTTTTAGGATTTGAAGAGTTTCATTTTTTGAAAAAGTTTATCCATTATCATTATTATATAAATTATTAAAATAGAGTATTAAATATTTATTAAGGACTAAAATATATATATATAATTTTTTAAAGATTATTAAATTATTAACAGAAATACTTATCGAATTCTAAAAGAAAAATTAAAAAAAAATTTTAAAAAAAAAATCAACGGCTTACCATTTATTTTATTATTATTGTTATAAAATGTTTTAATACATCTTTTAAAAAAAATTTTTTTTTTGTTTGGGTTTTTTTTTTATATTGAAGAATTAAATATAAAATTTGGTTTTGTGTAACGGTTATTGTAAAATTATATTATACCATAATTACCATATATAGAATAAATAATAAATCTTAATGTATATTTAAATTTTTTTATGTAATACAAAAAACGGTTCTTTTTTTTTTTTTTTTGTTCCAAATAAAATATTACATGGCTATTCTATGAATAAAAACGTTGTACATAGATGTATACAATACCAGAATGATAATTGTTCTTTGAATGCTTTTCTTCTACATAAATAAAAAAATGAATATTTATCTTATTTATGTAAAAGAAATTTTAAATTAACTTTTATCATTTTTGGGAGACATAAACTCTATTATAAAATAAAAATTTATAATTATTAATAATAATTCATTCTTTCAAACTTTTTTTAATTTTTTTTTATTATTATTTTTTTAATAAATAAATTTTTTTTAATTCATTTTAACATTAGATATATATTTATTATTTATTATATATTAATAAATGGTTTAATATATATATGCCAAATAATATTTATCAAAGGTATTTGTTAATGTGTTGTTTGATATCTTAATGATAATGAAAAATGTAAAAGTATTTACTGATAGTTGATAATAAATAAATTAAAATAAATTATGATAATAGTATAGGTTAAACTCTAAAATCAAATGATTCTTGTTCAGTTTCTATAGTATTATTTTCTTCGGTTTCTTGTTTCTATAAAATATTTATATTAAAAGCGAGCGGGATAGAATTAATTTACAAAATTCTTTATAAAAAGAGTAAAAAAAAAATATAAAAAAGGTCAACTTACTTGTTTCTTGGCTCTTTTTCTATTTCTTTTTGTTTTTTGTCTATCTTTAATTTCTATTATACGTTGCTTAAATAGTGTTTTTAATTTTAGATTTTCGAAATATTCTGGATCATCTTCTCTTTTTCTTATATATTCTTGAGTTTTCATTTTATATAACCCTATATTCATTCATTTAAATACAATTTATTTTATTAGTTTTTCATAAAAGTTCAGTCTATTTTATAATATAATAACGAAATATTTAACTTCAAGTAAATCACTTACAAAGTTTGAAATGGAATATAATCAACTCCAAAACAGTAAAATAGGCATATAAACAGAATAAACAATAAAGCAATAGTAAAATATCACATATAACTGGAGCATATTTTCCTGATGAGAAATAGTAGCTCACTATATATTTTAAAAATAAATATTTAAAAAAATTAGCATTTAAATTTTTTATTGCATGCCTTAAATAAGTTTTCAATATTATTTACCAGTTTCTTTAAATTGTGTTTTATTGGCGAAAAATTGTATAAAGTAATATAATGCACATGCAGCAAAGAAAAGAGCAATAAAAGCACTTAGATAAATTAATAAGATAAATTCACTAATATTATAATCAAAAAATAAATTTTTTGTTTTAGTCATATTAATGATTTAAATAATAATTTTTTTTAATTAAAATCATATTTACCTATAATTTTTACTACCAATACAGGTATTAAGATAAACACAATGATGATCAAAACCGGCTACACATTTATTACATGGTTTGCAATGACGAGTTTTACGTTCAACGGTCACTTGGCATATATGGCAAAAATTATCTGGACCAATGACAGGAACACCCATTTCTTTAACATAATCGAGATTACGAGGTTTATTTTGTTGTTGAATGACAGGATCTTGTGTTTCTACAAACATAATATATAAAGTGGTAGCTAATTGTATACAGGTTAATACCCCTGCGAAAATACATACAATAATTTGATTTATTGTTGGAAAGAAAAATGAAACAAATGAATAAAATCCTATTACTGCAATAAACCATACAATCCATAAAAATATCATACTAATATCTATAGGACGTTGGCAAGCATTAATACGTCTCCAATTATTAAATTCACGAACATTTACATATGCAAATTGTTTATTGTCCGTTATAATAAATGGCATTTTTATTTTTTTGACAGGTGCATCAATTTGATGGCTATGTCCTTCTTCTTCATTTCTTAGATCATTTGATGATGATGCCATATTGTTTAATATATTATATATATTATGTTGAATTCGTTTCTTTTAGTGTTGTTATTTTATGGCGTTTTATATTTTAAAATTAACGAAATATATTAATAAATTCTTTTTTAACAAAAAAAAATAAAAATCTTTTAACAATTATATTAATTGATAATTGATAATATTTATTTTTACTAGGTAAATTTTGATATTTTATATTTATATTTAATTTATTACTTGGATATAAAAATTAAAAATACTAATAGTTATAAATATAATATATTTACTATGAAAACATTGAACTATATAAACGTTTATTTTTTTTTATGTAATAAATTATATTTTGAATAAATTTCTATTTATCGATATATAAAATGCATTCAATTTTTTATTGAATTATTAATAATAAAAATAATAACCAATCTTATTATCTACTTAATTCTTTTTGGAAAAATTTTGGAAATGTATTTAATATTCAACAATATATATTTCTTTTCAGTATATTCTATATTGTATTTATAAAATTTTATTTAATTAAGGTATTGCTTATTTTATTACTTTACAGTATGTTAATTTGTCAATATAATTAAATTAAAATTGAATATTAAATTATACAATTTTACTGGTATTTTTGCATATAATTATTTATAAATGAAAATATTATCTATTTTATTATAATGTTTAACCATTAGATATATTAATTTGCAAATAATATAAAGGTAAAATTAAATAATATTGAATTATTTAATTTTACTGGTATTATGATTTATAAATAGCTATACTCAAATAAATATTAATGTTTTATTGATATTTTTTCGAATTCGGTTGTTTTCTATATAGATTAGGTTATTTTTATTGACCGTATTTTTTTTTTTTTGACAAGAATCAGAATAATAATAAACTATTTAATTTTTAACAATTTTGATACAGTTGATTATAAAAAAATATAAATAGTGGTATTTATTTTTATAAAATATTTATATTTTCGAATTTATTAATTTCCCTGATTCATTTTTTTTTTTCCTATTACCTATAAATTATAATATAAATATATATTATAAAGATTAGTTATTTATTGTACGGTATATTATTGTTATCTATATAGAAATTACAATTTTTTTATAAATAATAATTCAATTTTATTTTTATCTTTATATAATTTTTATTTGATATTTTAATGATAAATATATACTACTTTGTTAATTACTTTACGAAAATTATGATTTTAATTAAATTTTAATTTGTCTAATGACTCGTAATTTTCCATTAAGAATAAAAATATTGAATTTTTTTAAATGTGATTAAATTCATTATATATAAATTTTTACTTGTTAAAAAAAAAAAAAAAAATGAAATAAATCTAAACGTCTTATTCTTTATAACAATAATTTTTATTAAAGTATTCTAAATATACTCATTTCTATATATGATATGAAATTAATATATATGAAATTTGAGCTTTACAAAATTACTATAATTTCAAATAATATATTAAGAATATTATGATGCTTACTAATCTTTTAATAAAAGAGATAGACAATAAGATTAGCTTTCAAAAATATTTAAAAAAAAAAAAAAAAACAGTTACTACTGCTACCCTACCATGAATAATATTGGCAAAATATTACTATAGAAAAAAATAAATTAAAAAATATTCATGTATATATGTATATTTATGTATATATTGATATATAAAACATATTATTAAAAGTAATATATTTCTTTTATTTCTAATTAATAATAATATATTAGATTATTTTTTATCAATATATTTTTATATCTTTAAAAATATATGCAATATATTATCATTATATTTTATATATAAATTTGATTCTATTTTTTAATAAAAATAATAAATATAAATAAAATATAAATTAATATAATTAAAAATTAAAAAATATAAAAAAAGAAAATTTTAATATAGAAAGAATACTATTCTTTTTATATTTCTACAAAATAAAAAGATTATTAATATATTTAATTTAATATTTAATTATTTATTTAAATTAGTATTCATTCCTTCATTCATTAAAATTGAAACTTGTTACCTTTATATATATTCTAATTATTATTACTATTACCAAAAGGTAAAAAAAAAAAACATTTAAAATATGTATTACTATTTTAAATAATGATTTTTGATATATATCTATTAAATATTACATATTATAAATATAATATCATTTAATATTTATATATTATATTATTTAAAGAAATTAAATAATATAATATTTAATAATATAATATTTTTTGTAGTAAAGTAAAAAAGATTAAGAATAAATATATATTTTTTATTTTCAATTTTTTAATTCTTTATTTCCATTATATAATTATAAATAATAGTAGTTTTTTTAAAAAAAAAATAGTATTATTTTATTTGTTCATATTATTAATGCAGATGAAAAAAAAAAAACAATAAATATTTTATTTAGAAAGTTAATATTTCTTTAAAAAATCAATGATTTAATAAGGTTAATTTATATTTAAAAGATAAATTGTATATTTAAGTATTATATATATATATAGGATATTTAATATAGGCTATTTATTCTGTACATTCCATTTCCATAAAATAAAAATAGTTTAAAGAGTTTAATAGGATCATTATTTAACATCTTTAAAAATAGAATTTTTTATAAAAAAAAAAAAAAGATAATAAATCTTTAATATTTTAATTCTATTTATCTTCAATTTTATATATCAAATATTTTAATTCTATTTATCTTCAATTTCATATATCAAATATTTTAATTCTATTTATCTTCGATCTCATATATCAAACATTTTTAAGTCAAAGCAAATATATTCTTAATAAAAATAAAAACGAATGAAATGACACTTTATTCATACTTCTTTATAGTCTATCCTTTTACTAATCTTAAAAATAAAAAAATGATAACTGAAAATCATAAAAAATAAAATTTAAATATTTTTTGTGGTATGATTTGAATTTCATATTTATAAAGTTTAATATTATTTAACTCTTAATTTAGAATGAACTTTAAGAATAATTATATTTTACTCATGATTTTAAAAATTGGAAAAAAAAAACATCTAAATATAATTATCAAAAAATCTTTAATTCTATCAATTTGTATTTTTATATATGCATTTACATTCAAAAGATAATAATAATAAAAAAAGATGGAAAATTAAAAACAATACTCATTTTTAATAAAAAAATATAATATTTAACTTTTTTAAAAAAAATTTGACTTTGTAAATTGGAGAATTTTTTATAATTATATTTATAATTATGTAAAAATAAAAAATCATTAAATATTTATAAATCCTGTTATTATTAAAATAATAAAAATATTAGAATATATATTTTGAAATATAAATATATAATATTTTTTTTTTTTTTTTTTTTTACAATAATATTAAAAATAAATGGTAGTAAGAATATCAATATTTATTTAATAATAGTAAATCTAACATAACAATAATTAATGTTATGTTACTACGAAACAAAATAATAAATAATATCACCATTATTTATAGGGAAAATACATAGAAAAACTACAATATATTAGAATAAATGTTTCATTTTCATTACTTTATTTTTATATTTTATTTATTGCTATCATTTAAAGATGCTTCAACTGCTGAAATTAATGTTTTTGGAGTAGATGATTTTATAGCATCCATATCTAAAAATGAAACAATAATAATTAATAATTATATTTATATAAATCAAACTATCGAAATACCCAAAAGTATTTCAACTATAAAAATACATGGCAATAATAATAATTTGGGTAAATTAATATTTAGCAATACAAAAGATCAATTGATATTTAACTATCAAAAATTAGTCGAAATATCAAATTTAAACATTGTTGGCAATTTATCATTTATTGGTAATGGAAATATTAAATTAAATAAAATTAATTTAACTGGATTCCTTCATACTTTAAAAATGGGAGGAAATTCATTAGCTATTAATGAATCAACAATTCTTTTTCCAAATTATGAAAATTCCAAAGATATCGATGGTATAAGTTTGAATGAAGGAAATAATTATATAGAAAATTCTAATATTTCCAGTATTTTTAACAATAATTTGAACTACTTGCTATATTTTAATGGAAATAATAAATATTCATTAAGTATAAAATCATCTATATTTAACGGTGAAAATACATCAAGTGGTGTTAAAGCAGAGTTTGGAATAATTAATATTGAATCTTCAAATTTTATTAATTTATATTCACCATATAATGGGTATGATAGTTTATAAATAGATAAATTGTAATAATGGGATTATTAAGTAAATTAATTCTATTTATTCTATATGTCTTATATTTATATTTTAATTTTCAAAAAAAAAAAAAAAAAAAAAAAGTGGTGCATTATATATTTCACAATCAAAAGTGTTATTAAATAATTTATATTTTGAAAATAATAAAGCAGAAAATTGTGGTGGATCAATTTATCTTATGAATAATTTAAATGTTGAAGGAAATAATTTAAAAGGACATAATATATATGCTGGTTATACAGTAAAATATTTATTGTTTTAATTTTTAAAGATTTTATAACTTAATAAAAAAAATTAATAAATATATGATTTTCCTTCATAATATATTTACGAAATAAATTGTATATAAGGGAAGTTTGCTTGATATTAGTTCACAAAATATCGATAATATTCATAATTTCAATAATATTACACTTATAAATGACTGGAATGCAAGAAATTCAAATGGCTATGGTTTAATTTTATGGTATAATAACACTATAATAAAATACTTATAGTATAAAATTTATATATTAAAATTATACAATTTTTAATATATAATATAGTGCAAAATCTAATTCGTATGTTATTTTGAAGAATGCATATGGATCAGATTTATATTGTGAAGATTCAGCTTGCAATATTTTTCTTGCTACTGGAAATACAATATTAAATATTGAGTAAAGAATTATTAAAAAATAAATCATTTTATTTTATAAGAAATTATTATTATCCATGTAACAAAAATATTTTTGAAACAACAAACATACTAAATACAATTTATATTATTTATGTAGAAATACAAATATAAATAATGTTTATGGAGTTATCGGAAGTATTTTTCTTGAATCCTTCATGGAAAATAATAGCAACAGTAATGAAATTGTTAAAGTCAAAATTTCAAACTGCAGTTTGTCGAATATTTATCAAAATACTCTATCAAAATCATCCATATTATCATATATTAAAAGTGGAGAAATAGTTATAAATGAGTACTTATTTTTTTTTCAATAATAATACTATTTGGTTAAAACTTATGTATTTACTAATATATATATATATATTCATTTATATATAAATAATTTAATAAACTTAAGTTGCATATTAAATAATATATACGGAACAAGATCATAGTATATGTCTACATATAAATAATATCAAAATAATATTATAAATATATAATATTAACCATACTT
Organism: Piromyces finnis; assembly: GCA_002104945.1. Lineage (NCBI taxonomy): Eukaryota > Fungi > Neocallimastigomycota > Neocallimastigomycetes > Neocallimastigales > Neocallimastigaceae > Piromyces > Piromyces finnis. The sequence goes on from MCFH01000041.1 coordinate 475,409, forward strand.
ATTTAGTATAGTTTATAGTATATCAAAAGGACAATTAGAAATGAATAATATTGAAATCAATAACTTTCACAATAATATTGAATCTGGTGGATTTTATACTATTGAAGACTGTAAGTTTGAGAACAATTCATAATACATCTAAATCAAATTATTTATCGTTTTAATAAATATTTAATCATCATTTCTTTAATCTAATTAATAAATTAAAAATGAAAATAGTTCCAATGACTATAAATAATTTGAAGATTTATAATTCTACTTTCTATGGATGTAATTAAAATAATAATATTCAAATATAATAGTAAAATTGCTTATTAACTAATTTCATTATAATATAAAAAGTTATTTTTGCTTCAGATAAAGCTTATTTTGGTGTGAATAATTCTATTGTAAAAACTCTATTATTATTACTATTATTATTATTATTATTATTATTATTATTATTATTATTATTATTAAAAATTACTAATATTAATATAATTAATTTTGAAAAATGTAATGTAGATCAAAAATATAAATACTGAAATCATAGAAAAATTACTAGATGATGGAACTTATACTGTAAAAGATAAATATATTAATGAAAACTATTTAATTGCGAGAACAAATCTTGATAATGCAGAATTGGTGTTTCAAAATGTTACATTTGATAATATATATGGAGGTATTAATATCATGAATATTTAATATTTTTTAAATTTATTAATCTAATAATATATTAAATATTTATACAATTATATTATAAATAAAGAGAAAGGCTTCACACTATTAAATAAATCAAAAATAGTTATTAAGAAATCAAATTTTTCAAATAATTTTTTTACAAATGCTTTTTTTCATATAAGTAAAGAAAATGAAGCACCAATAGGTAGTGTTGAAATTACCTCATCAACATTTTATAATAATGGAGGATACACTAATGGATCAATTTTGAATTTTAATGCTAAAGGTTACTTTTATGGATTATATAAATTTAATTCATGTATATTTAATAATAATTATTCTTATGGAAATGGTGGAGTCATTTATTCAATAAATGAACATGCCAGTGAATTGATATTATTTGTAAATTGTGAATTTAATAATAATAAAGCTAAAAATGGTATAATATTATAATTTTCATATTTTTCTTTATACAATAAAAAATAATATGTAACATATATATATATACAAATATATAATTCGTTTATTATACATTAAGGTTCTATATGTTATGCACTAAGTAAAAAAACTGAACCTTATGTTTCAGACAAATTATTATACATAGGTAATAAGGGAATAGCATTTGCAACAAACCCATCTATTATGAAATTAATAAATTCTCCATATAATGGATTAACTATATTATCAGGAAATACTATATCAAAATATGGAAAATGTAACTATTCAGCATATAAAATATTTATATAAAAAATTAATATGGATAATAAATATATTAATCATTTATAAATAACTCTCCATTTTAAAAATTTATAGTAAAATTATTAGATGACTACAGTAATAGTACGTATAGTACAATAGTACATTAATTATCTATATTAATATTTATTTCATATTATAATTACTGATTTAAACATAACCTATTTTGTTTAATAGATATTAGTTTTGATTTAGATCTAACCAACAATAATTTAAAAATCAATGATTTAATGTTTTATAAAATAAGCTTCAATGATACTTATAATGTTCACATAAGTAGTGCTATTTATGGATATTATAGTGGTTATAATAATTATTTACCAAATATAAAAAGTAATATTTAATGTAAATCATTTTTATTACTTGTTTATATATACTAAGTATTGATTAATTTTTTTAGTTATAGGAAATCCTGGAAATTATTTATTATCCATTAGCATGATTTCATTTGGTAGAATATTATACAGAAATTATGAATTAATATTAGTTATAATAATAAAATCATTATTACTAAATTATATATAATATATATAATTATACACAAATATTCAAAAAAGGTCCATTTTTCTCATTTGATAATAACATAGTATCTCTACCTATATCTATCAAGGAATGTCCAAAAAATTATAGTAATAATTATTTAGAAGAAAACAATTTTAAAACATGGTAAATTATAATAATAGAAAAAGAAATATTAAAGAAATATTAAATAACTATATATATGTGCATATTATAAATTATATTTATATATTATATTGCAATAAAAAATTAGTTATTTACCAAAGTGTTCTCCATCATGTAATTCCGGTACTTGTATTAAAGATAATGTATGTGATTGTTCCACTTCAATATTAAAAGGAAAATATTGCAATGAACATAAAGAATATAAAAGGCCACAACATTTGAAGTATTTAATAAATATTTTATCTGCAATATCTATATTATTGTCTATAATTTCTATGGTTGTTATTGTAGAAAATCGAAAGGATAAGATTATTCAAGCAGGTAATTATATTTTAAAAGTATAATATTTATTCTTTCATAATAATTATTAGCTACTAAAATATATATTATAAAAAAATTTTAAATATTAAAGCAAGCTATGATTTCTTACTTATAATTCTTTTTGGAACAATTATTATAAATTGTCACACAATACTTTCAAAGTATAAAAATACTCTAAAATGGTGTTATATATCAAAATTAATGAATAATATTGTAATATTGATAATATTCTTTATATATGATTATCTACTTTTTTTTAAGTTTTATATCTTTAAAAAAATAATTTTTTTTTTCAATCTTTAATAGGGATTTTCATTGATTTACTTTTCAATTTTTATTAAGCTATTACGTGTTTTAAAAATGTAATAACTCAATTTATATTTTTATTTTTTAACAATAATATAATAATAGTATATTATATTAACATAAATATTAACGATTAATTTATTAATAATGGGCATCTAGTTTTTTCAGTAGTAAAATTTATTCAATAAGTTTAAAAAAAATGTACCTATCTCTTATTTTCGTAATCTTCTTTCATATTGTCTCATATTCTCTTTATTATAGAAAAGGTTATATTGAATCATCTGAAAGCTATTTTAATGATTACAAAGCATTATCATGTAATTTTAGCGGAATAGAAAAATCAAAGTACGTTTTAATGATACAATAATTAAACTAATATAATATAAAAAATAATTAACTAGGTTTATTTTCAACAATTTTTTATATTATTACTATTATCATATTATATAGTGAATTAATTAATTTTTTAGTTCTATTTTTAAGTTGTGTATATTCATATATGTTAAGAAATATACCAAAAGAATTTAATGAAGTAATTATAATAATCATTAATTATATTATAATATTTAAATTAATCAGTTAATTATATTATTATAAATATTGATAATACCCTTATTAACTTGATTTTATTGTTATTAATACTATTATTATTAGCAACTCACTGTTCCAGTATATATATATATATTAACATATTTTCTTAATAAAACCATAACAGTAATTAATATTGATTTCCTTTCCAAAGACATTATATCTTTTGTTTGCATTATTTTTAATATAATTACTGTAAAATATTTTATCTATTACAAGAAATTTATACTAATTTACAAAAAGAAAAGAATGTTAAATAATTATTCTTCTCTTTCATGGTTTTATAAATAATATATAACTTAACTGTTAGCATAACACAAAAAAAATTAAATTTATACAATCAATAAAAATAATAAATATATTAGCATTTTTAAAAAAAAAATAAAAAAATAATTTATTATAAAAGTGATATTCTAATTATTTGAGCTTATTCTACACAACTTTAATTGCTATATTACTCAATTCAAATATTATTTATTAATAAGAAATTGTTTTATTTTTTTTTTCTAAAAATTTAAAATAATATCTACAATTAAAAAAAGAAAGTAAATTATATTCCTCTTATTTCTCTTCAAAATATTTTTTTATAATAATAATAATTTATTTTTAGATAATATCTGTTTATCAATTAGTTTAGTTTTAATTATTTAAGTATCAACTTTTTAATAATTATACTCTTATTTACATATTAAATGAAAATAATTTAAAAAAAAAAAAAGCTAATATTTGTTAATAAATATTAATATATATATAATATATTATTATTTAAAAATATAAATGATAAGTAAAAATTTATAATCGTATATACCATTTAAAAATATATATAATTATAGATAATTTTGTATAATTTTTTATTTTAAATTATTTTACATTTTTTATTCACATTTATTACTATCGATAACACACCATTCTTTGTTTTCAACACCCCAGTCACCAAGTTCATCAGTAAGGTGAACTTTGCAATGACTACAGCATGGGTAACCATAATAAGATGACCAACAACTATCATATTGTTCTTGACAAGATTCACTTTGAATACCACACCATTAACCATTTTCAGCACCCCATAAGCCGGATTCATCCTTAAGAAGAACAATACAGTGAGAACAACATGAGTAACCCATTTCTTCAGACCAGCATGAAGTATTGACAATTGTTTCAGTGGATGTTGCAGCAATGGTAGTAGTAGAAGATGGTTCGATAGTAGTAGATGACCCAATAGTTGAAGAGCAAGTAACAGGATAGTTCTCACAAGCAAGCTTATAACGACTTTCGATCCACTTTTTAAGAGCAGTGTATGAACCTACATCAGTATATTCACAATTATTTACAAAATCTTCTAAAGAATATGGACCCTTTGACGAAGTTATCTTCTTGTTAACATAACCTGGATAAACACCATCAATTGGAGTACGATCTTCTTCTATGTAAGGATAAAGCCACTCTTTTAATAAATTAATATGTGGGTAAAGAACATCTGGATTAAAAGAATTATCCAAAACATATTGAAGATTCTTAACAAATGAAGTTGTATCGTTTTTGGTTAAGACATCAACAATATAACGTGGACTGTAGTAGTCTTCAAATAAAACAGCTTTGCTTTCATGACCTCTACCCATATTTGGACCAAAAGTAGAATCGAAATCATATGGAAGAATAGTCCATTTACCATTAGTTATTTGTTTATATAAATAATAATTTTTACCATCAATTAATGAACTATCCCATGAACCGGTAAGCCATTCAAAAATCCAAACTTGAATGAAATAATCAACTTCCATAATATCTTCTAAATCTTCACGAGTTTGAGCTTCAGCAATAGCAGTCATAAATTCTTCCAATGGTTTTGTGTCACCGTTAAGGTCATCATTGCCATTTACACAAATTCTAACATTATTCATTGTAAAATCAGAATTTGCAGAACTGCATTGGTAGAGAGCAGAAACCTCTTTATCATTGTAAACTTGTTTAACCCATGACTTTTTGTAAATATCCATTATTAAGTAAAGTCCCATAAATTGATCATTAAAGAAAACACGAGCATAATTAGCGGAAATAGATGGTAAACCTAAACGATTTAAAATATCACATGAAAGTTTACTACGAAGAAAAGAAGCATCATCAACAGTTGGACGAATACGGAAATGCTTTCTTCCAAATAAATTACCCTTATCACATTTAATATTGTAACCTAATTTTGCCTTACTTTTTGAAGATTTACCTCCAACAGAAATGGAAACTAAATCAACAACTGTCTTTTCACCATTAATAACAAACTCTAAAGTTGCATTAGCTTTAAATTCTTCGCTTGATGAAGTAGTAGGGTTTTTTATTCCACCTGTACTTGGCATTCCACCATTTCCTGTATTTGGTTTTCCATTTCCAAAACCACCTTCGGGCATAGGCATGGTATTATTTCCTGGGGCTTTACCACCACCACCAAAACCACCTTCAGGCATAGGCATGGTATTATTTCCTGGAGCTTTTCCACCACCACCAAAACCACCACTACCTTGTTCAAATAAGGTCTCCATATCATTTGAATCCATTGTAATATAAATATCAGGAACATTATAATCTGTTAAGGTAAATAGTTCAGCACGAACAGTATCTTTTAAAAATTCATCCTTTGTATTTTCCGAATAAACTTTATCAAGGTTTAACATAATTGATGCAAATAAGCATCCTAGCCAATTTTGTTTAAATAACTTCATATTTTTTGATTTGTTAGTTTTTTTTGTCTATGTCTATATTGTATTGAAAATAAAATTAGTTTAGATTTAATATACTTTTAAAAAAATATAATTTACAATAATTTATTAATTAATAGTTGTTATTATTTTTTTGTTTTGTTTTGTTTTTATTTGTTTGTTTTTTGTTTTTAATAAATTTTTAAAAACATTTAAGTTTGAAACTTCAAATATTCAACCCTTTCAAAGATATTTTATATATTTATATCATTTAACTAAAATTTTATTTATTTATTTATTTATTTATTTATTTATTTAAAATTCATCAACAATTTATTTAAATACATATTATTTCATCTATTCATTTAACATTATTTAAATGAATAAAAGTTATATATTAAATTATTATCTTTTAACAAACCAAGTTTTAATTATTTTTTAATATTAAATAAACTTTTTCCCTTATTTTTATTGGACATATTACACAAGAAATTAAAAAAAAATCTTGAATCATAATTACTATTTTTTTTAAAAGAAATTAATAAATTAATTAATTTTCATTTTTTTAAATTATTTTATTTATGGTAATATAATAGATGAAAATATTATAGATATAATAATAATACTAATAAAATAAATATTCATTTATACTTTCATATATTTAAAATATCTTTTAAAATGTTTAGTTATTATACTTAAATAATAAAAAAAACTAAAAGATGATAACTTTATAATAAAAATGCAAAAAATAATAAAATAAAAAGAATATTAGATTATCTTTTTTATGGTTAAGATAAAAACATATTATTAAATTAAAATGTCAATAAAGAAAATAAAAAGAATAAATAATAATTTTAAAGTTTAATAATTAAAAATTTTAATAAATACTGTTTTTTTTTTTATTTTTATTGTGTCATTTATTCGTCTTGGCTATTATCATATCATATTATCATCCATTGAAAATAAAAAGAATATATATAAATAGTCTTTTAAATTATTATTATTATTTCTTAACAATAATATTATTTTATATAATCAAAAAAAAAAATATATATATATATATATATAAATGTTAAGCAAGTTGTCTTGGCTAATTTCATCTATTAAAAATAAATTATTTTAATTATTATGGTAGTTTAACATTTTTATTCTTTCTTTTTATGCAAAAATATATAAATTGAAATGACATTAAAAAAAATTTTTTTAAAGAAATAAAATATATATACTAATAAATCCTGAGTTTTTTCCAAGAATTTGTTAAGAATATAAAGAAATAATAATTAATTTTTGTTATTGTTTATCTTATGTATAGAAGCAAATATATATTGATTATTTATTATTTTTTTCTATTTACACTAAATCATTTATTAAGTTTCTACAAAAAAATGTTTTAATATTATTATGGCATTGAAATTTAATTATTGCAAAGATAAATAATTTTAAACTACATTAATAATTATATTTATTAATAAAAATGATTTATAAATTTTTGTTAACTTTTAAGTTTTTTTAAAATTAACCAAAATTTATAATTTTATACAATTATTTGAAAGTATTTTCACAGCTATAAAGTTATAACAATATTTATGTATCTAATATATAATTTATATTTTTTTTTAAATAAGGATTTATATTTATAAAAAACCATTAGTGATTTTATGATTTTGTTATATGAATTATTTTAAATTATTATATTATTTGTGTATCTAATATATATATTTATAATTTATATATATATTTTAATTAAGGATTTAAATTTATGAAATACTACTCATAATTTTATGATTTCGTTATTAATTACATTTATGATTTTTATCTTTAACTTTTAACACGCAAAAGAGGGGGGAACATAAAATCTTTTATATTCATTGTTTTATTTATTTAATTATATAAAAATTAAATAATGATTTTAAAAATTAAATTCACTTTAAAATTATTAATATGAATAAATCCATTATAGAATGATTCTATTATATAACACGCGGAAGTTTTTAGTAAAAAAAACTTCAACTGCTATTGTTTTTTTTAATAATTTTATATTTATATAAAAAAATTTAATTTTATCCCTTTAACTTAAAATTGAAATTTACTATTATTTAGAGTGTTTTATATTTCGCTTTCACTTGATGATGAACTATCACTTTCATCAGTTGGTTTATCTGATGAACAATATCCATCTTTAGTGCAGAATAAATTATTAAGACATTTTTGGTCACCTGAACGAGGACCACATCCATAATAATTATCATCTTGAGAATAAACTATGTGTTTACCATTATTAATAAAAATGTTTGGATTTCCTTCTAATATTCCATTAATAATATTCTTTTCTCCAATTTTATTTAAATATTTAAGCATACTCTTGGAATCGAATTTCTTATCAGGATGTTCACTCATAATAGTGGCTGCAACACCAACAACAATTGGTGAAGAATATGAAGTACCTACATCAATTTCATTATAATCATCTCCTAGTTTGTCTTGATATGAAACAGTGACATAAGCTGGCGCATGAATATTAACCTTTTTACCATAATTACTAAAGTAGGCAACTTCATAATTACTTGAATCCATTGTTTTATTTAAGAAAATTTTTGGTAATTCGGATTTAAGTGTCATATAGTTATTGTAAAGTTGACTTCCTTTCATATATAATTCATCATTAAATTCAACTCTTAATTGATTAGTGATTTCGGTGATTTCTATTTCAAGTTTATGAAGTTTATTCTTTCCATAATTATCAACAGCTCCAACACATATAACATTTTCATATGAACATGGATAGAAGAATGGCTTATTATCTCTATCAACTTGAATACCTTCATTACCTGCTGCTGCTACAAAAACAGCTCCTTCATCTGCTAATTCATTGATAAATTCTTCCCAGTAATCAATCATATATTTATCATTTTCCTTGAAGTAATCTAGGGCAAGACCGTATGAAAAGTTGAAAATAGCTTTATTTGGTCTAAATAAACTATCACGAATATGTTGCATGGCTGCAATGAAATGAGATAATAGCATGACAGCTTCTTCAGAATAATCAGAAGGTTCATTATATGTTTTATTTTCGGAATCTTCATCTGGTTCTTCTTCCATAGCTATACCATAAATATTGGCCTTTGGAGCAACACCATGGATTAATCCACCAGCTAAATCTGCAATTTTTTCACCATGATAAGAGTCTGACTTCTCACATACTTCTTCATCTTCACTTGCAACAATCTTGGCATTCTCAACCTTAAAAATACATTTTGCTATACGTTCATTTTTATTTGAAAATTCGGAGTGTCTAAAGTTAAATCCATTATCAATAATGAAGATATCAACATCTTTTCCTGCTGTACTTGGATAGTAATAGGTTTTATCATATTCACCAATTAACTGATCATCGTATTTACCTTGAGAAATTAAGGAAAGATGAATATCAGAATCTTCTTTAGTGGCGACACCACTCCAATTTGTTTCTATTTCTATTCTTTTTAGATTATTATTAGCAGCAGAGGCGCGGGTTAGTTTAACATCAGGAACACAAGCCATTACATATGGTAATTTTTCGATAATATCAACAATATCTTTAGATAAATATGAATAAATAATAGTTTTATCATTCAAAGTAGAAATGGGATAGGCAAGATTAGATTCATTTTCATCATCACTTCTTTTCTTAAGACTTCTTTTTTCTAATGCTATATTTTTTTGTTCGAATTCTTGTAATTTTTTTGCATCTTCATAAGTTTCCTTGTTATCAATGATAATATCACTAATTTCACTAGATATTTCATTGATAAATTGATTTAAACTACGTTTACTAAGATTTTCACCATCATCAGAAGTATTGTTAACAAGAATCATATAAAAATTATCATTATTTTTATTAACGTCATTATTATTTGATGGCTTTTTAATAAGATCATCAAAAGTTAAGGTTTCATAAGGAAAATCATGATTTTCGGCTCTAGCACCACTAAATAATTGAGAAACTACTCCTAAGATTGATAAAATATTAATTCCAATTTTCATTTTTATTTTCTCTTCAAAGTTTAGAAAAAATATATTTTTTAGATTGTATTTAATTTCTGATATATAAGAATTATGAAGGACTTTTTCATTTGTATTTATACTTTTTATTGTTATAATTATTATTGTTGTTGTTAGTGGAATAATTATTATTCGAATTATCATATAAAAGGTTAGATTTTGTATAAATTTGTATTATTTGGTGTAATTTTCTATGAAAAAACTATAAAATGATTTTTTAATTATTGGATAATGATAAATTGGGTGAATTTAAGATATTTTAAAATATTTTTTAAAGATATTTTTTAATTTTGGTAATCAATTAAAAATGAAAAATATTATTTTTTAAGTTAATTTATAACATTCATATTAAATATTTTAGTAATATATAATTTATTATATAATTTTATTATTTATGATATTTTTTTTTTTTTTTACCTTTTTAATATACGTTATTATAAAAGGTAAAAATAAAAGGTATATTTTTAAATATTTATGATCTATGATACGTATAATAGTTATACATAATAGTTATAATATTTTATAGTTTATTAACAGGAGTTTTTAAATTTCTTAATAAGAATTAAATCTATATATAATATATAATATAATTAAAGTTATTAAATTACTTAATGTAAAAAGTTATAATTTTATTCAACTATGTACCAATTAATAATCAATGATTTTATACAACACCTATCATTGAATTGTTAATTATAAATAATTGAATATTTAAATTTTCTTTTTTTTTTTTTGTGCAATTAATGCACATATAAAAAATAAAAAAAATAAACATTTTAAAAGTTTCAGTATAAAAAATGAGACATTTCAATATTTAATTATAATATTTATAGAATTAAATTTTTTTTTAGAACCTTAAATTTTGTAAAACTTTTTTTTTTCTACATCATAATAATATTGTTAAATTTTTCCGATGTTCTTTTAACTATATTACATGTAGATGAATAAATAATTTTTTTGAATAAAGTAAAATAAAAAATGGTCGATGTTTATAACTACTTAACGATTCTTTCTTTTTATACATAAAATCTTTTTCAAATAACAATGGTCTTTTAATATTTAACAACGTTTTAATAAATACAAAAATAAAACTTTTTTTTTAATATTTAAAAAAAAAGTACATATAAATGAAAAAATTGAAAGATTGTTTTTACAAAACTTTAATAACCGGAAAAATATGTAATAATTTATTTTATTTATAATAACATATAGAAAAAATAAAGAGTATATATTATTTAAAATTAAAGTATTATTAAATAATAATAATAATAAGTTCTATAATACTTTTAATAATACAAAAGGAATAATAAGTTTTTGATATACAAATTTAAAGTTATATAATTTTTAAAATTTTTTTTTATTTTATTTTTTTTAAATATTCACTATAAATATAATTATTTAATTACAATGATATTATTATAATTTTTAAATTCATAAATTTAAAATTTTTAACTCTTAAAATTATTTTTCTCCACTTCTTTACATTTTTAAATTAAAACTGCATAATATAAATTCTATTTGATAAAGGATATATTTATAAAAAAATTTTTGAGGGGTAAATTAAAAAATAATATTGATTAAACAGTTACAGTTATATTATTAGAGTTTTCAACTGAATTTAATACTGAATCAGCAACTTTACATTGTTCTTGTAATAATGAACAAGAAAGTTCCTTTAAACTAGTACTTTTATTATTGTATGAAACTTCTTTTAAATGTGGAAAAGTAATATTATTTTGAGCAGCAGATATTAAAGCGTTAGAAGTATCACACTTAATGGATTCAAGACATTCTCTATTCTTTTCAATAAGGAAATCAAAAATAACAGAGGCTTTATTTAATTGAAGAAAAGCATAGTCAAGTTCCTTTAAATGATCAACGACACAATTTTCTTTAAGGGCTTTCATGAATTGAGCCATATCTTTAACTTCGAAATCAGAGGAGTAATTAGATAATAAACGGTTATTAAAACTAGCACCATTATTAACCCATCTTAATTGTTCTAAATTCTTACAACTAACAATAATATTAAGAAGAGAGTTGATGGATAATCTGGAACATCTTTCTAAATTGAAAACCTTAAGTTTATCAGCATGAATTCTAATGAGAGGATTTAAGATATAATCATTTAAGTTTGATGATTGAGAAATAGTTACAGAAGTAAGAGATGGACAATTACTCCATAACCAAATAAAAGCAGAATCATCAACCATAGTAGCATTTTGTAAATTAAGAGTATGGAGTTTTGTAAAACATTCAATTGGAATAGATTCTTGTAAATGTTCAGCAAAAACAGTCATATCATTAAAATCAAGAGTAAGAGATTCTAAAGAAAGAGCAGTTTTAGCATATTGTCTAAGAGTAAAGAAAAAGTTTGGAGCATCCTTTGAACTATTCTTTTCACTTGGAACCTTAAGAGCTAAAGATTTTAAATTACTACAGTGGGTTGAAAAATCAGTTAAAAGTGACTTTGTTTTGGTATCAGCATAATCAAATGAAAGAACGTTTTCATTTTCATTAGCATCACATTCATCAACAAGTGTAGTTAAATCTAAATGCTTTATCATTTTTAAGTGATTGTAGGAATCACTAAATGAAGTAGTTTCTTCTTCTTCATTCATAATAGAAGAGATGGATTCTAAAGATTGATGAATTGATTTTAAATGACCTAAACCATTAACATTTGGTGATTCCCATACACTAGAAATGAAGCAAGCATACCAATGTTTGTTAACTAAACAGCAGTTGGCTAATGATGAGACATCTAAATTTTTTGAAATGATTGAAGCAATTTCAAATGGTAAATTGCTTAATTCAAAACTTCTTGCAGTCATTTGCTAATTTTTTAATAAAAAATAACGCTTAAGTTAATGTAAAAAAGTTTTAATAATTTTAAATTAGTTTTAATAATTTTAAATTAGAGAATTAATATGTTTTATCTTTTTAATAATAAAATTATTATAATTATTATCTAAAGTAATAATTCTAATAGTAAAATAATTTTATTATTAAAGAAGAATAATATTATAGTAATTTTTTTATATTTATTAATTTCCTTCTTTACAAAAATTATTTATTATTCTAAAAATGAATTATTAATGGTATAATAATTTTGTAAATTCGATTTTAATAAACAGCAGAGAAATGATTTTTTCTTCCTTATATACTAATGTTACTTATTTTTAAATAATAATAAAAGTATTTTATAATAATATTTACTTATTTACTATATTAAATATTAAAATATTCATTATTTACTATTTATTTTTATTTTATAAATATTTATAGTAACAAATAATTAATATTTTTTCTTTTAATTTTATATTATCATGAAAAAAAAAAAAATATAACATTTTTATTATACAAAAAAAAACAATTATTATATATTAGTATTTTATTTATTCTATTAATAATATTAATAAAACTTTTTTTTTTGCTACTTAATTTTAGGGTAACACAAAATAAAAATAAGTAAATGACACTATATAAAAAATTTATTATTAACTATGTTACAGAAATAGCTTTACAATTAATATAAACAAAAAATAAATATATATAATAATCATTATTGGATTTATTTTTTTTTTAATGTTTAATTTATTATTTTATTTTTATTATCCTATTGTCATTATGCATTAAGAATTTACATAATAGTTGGTAAAAGAATATTTTTATTAAGCTAACTTATTAATATATGTATATTATATTTAATATTTAATGCTATTATTTATATAATCACACATTCATCTCTATTTTTATAGAGGAATCAACAACTATCCTTAATTAAAACACACAAAAAATATACTACATAAAATTTATTTTTTATAAAGAGTTTTATAGTTCATGGCATTTTAATTCATCATATTTTAGCAAATGTTTATTATTTGTGTCATGTTTTACTAGTTGAATTAATGATATTTAATATTTATCAATAATTAAGGACAAAAAAAAAAGTTAAAATTA